>JAWLRI010000195.1:524303-615870 GCA_034781795.1 Crypturellus tataupa | reverse complement strand
GGCGGGAGCAGCGATGGGATGGCGGGGGCGGCCCGGGGGCCCGTGGGGCAGCCGCCCCTCGGGAGGGCTCGGCCGTTGCCTCGTGTTCCCCGCGCTGCCCTGGGCACGTCAGGGCTTCCTCACCTGGCCGCTCCTACAGAGGAGCAAGAAGGATGAGCTGGAACAAGGGCTTGTTCCAGCAAGGGAGCTCTTTTCTCTGGGTGTTTTTACCGTGAATCCTTCGAATAACCGGGCCTACAAGTTAACCCAATTCAACTGTTTTAGTCTGTTTTTGTTTTCGCCCCGCTCAAATGTTATCTAGTAAGTACTAGCCTAGGAATACTTGGTAATTCATCTGAAGCTATAATAATTATGGTCTATTTGGATAATAGGTAGTCAGGTGCACTTTCGAAACTGCTATCTGATGGGAGTAATGGCTTTGAATGATCAGCCTGCTCTCGCCATCTCCTCTTAAGCAGTTTTAATCACTACACTACAGGTGAGTGTGTCAGTCTGCTGGGATCCATTTCTTTGTTTACCTAAGAAGAGCTTAATGTGGTGCTCAGAGCAGACAAAAATAAGGCAATGGATTAAACAAAACACTGCCTATAGTACAAAAGCAACAAACTGTAAAGATGCGAAATCCATCAGTTGTCATCTCTTTCCTCAGCGGATTGAGAACTGCTCTGAGTTTGGACTTTGGCTAAACCTCTGCTGCTCCTCAGTTATGGCCTGAGATAGGCTTTGTGTCCCAGATATAAAAAGAAACTTTTCTTATGGCTAAGTTTCATCATTTTAAATCTTTCCCTGCTATTATTCAAGAGCCAAGTAAAGACCTTTGAATATTACTTGGAAGTGTCCTGTTCCTAGGTCTAATGCTACATGCCAAACTATTTCACTTGAATGAGTTGGTTGATACTTTTCAGCTTTTATTTCTTCGGCAGGCTTTATGACGAAGAGGAATACTTCAGTATTGCTTTTGTTAGTTTACAAACCCTTTGTTTCTGGGTTGTTCAGACTAACGAATATTATAGAAAACATGGAGTTTAACAGATCTAATTGTGGTGTGATTCTTCTGTCCATCTCCTAAGAAATTATTAATCCTAGTATGTAATCTTTACTGTGCATCTATGCTGTATATCAAAATACTTATATTCTAAAATTGAAAACTGTGGTATAAGGTGAAAACCCTAAATATAACTGGCACAAAATTGTTAAAGAAAAGGATAGAAAAAAGGAAACCAGGCCTAAAGCACACCTATCTTCTGTATATTCTGTATGCAAATGAACTCTGAAATTACAAGGGCAAGACTATATTAATAATACAGTGGTACATAGTCTGCCAGAAAGAAACATGGAAATCCCCAAAATTGGGGAATTGCTATTTATTTGTACTGTGGTCCATGATCTTCTTTAATGACAGTCTATACCAGGTGCTCTAACAGGGCTGCATGCTTGAATGTGACCTTTGCTTTGCTGGTTGTTTGTGTTTGTTGCCATTTAAGTTAATGACATGCTCTTTTTTGCCATGCTTATTTATCAAGTTGCCAGGGAATCCTGTGATCTCAGGATAACATTTGCTAATGAAACGAATGCTAAATCAAGCAAAATCCTTCTTTAGAAGGAAAAGAAAAAAAAAATGAGAGAACAAAAATATCTGGAAACCTGAAGTTTAGAAAGACTGGTCCCTGCTTCTAATGAAATAGGGTGAGGTGACAAATAATATGTGCTTCTTGCAGGCTGTTTGGAACAGGTGAAGATACTACTTGGTGGGGGGGAAGTCTTGTATTTTAAAGCTGAAGGTAATTCTAAGATTTTCTGTCTCCTGTACCCTCTGCCCCCTGATATTATTTAAGAAATAAAGCCTAGGGGTTAGTCACCTGCAGAAGAATACTAGCCATTGCTCCTCAGGTGAAAATTAAGCCCTTCTAACCAGCGTGTCATGGTTCAGATGTAACTTTTTTATTATTAAGACAGTCAGAAATTTACATTTTGACTGTCTTGTCGTGTAACAGGTGGGTTGAACTTCCCCCTCATGCTGCCACTAGTTTTTGATGAGAGATGGGATACTGGTTCAGGGATGCGACTGTGTGATCAAGTGTGTATGAGCAAAAGAGAATTACAGCAGCAGAAACAGCAGCTCTGTGTGCTGTAGCCCACAGCTGAGCTTAGTGGAGCAGTACAGTGGTAAAATTAAGCTCTTGTGGAAAAAGAAGGCTCAAGGCATCAGTCCAACTCTGGTGCCATGGGCTGCCTCAGTCAGCTGTGGGGGGAGAGCAGAAACACGTCTCCAGAGGCAGAGAGTGACAGCAGAACAGTCAGCGCCTTTTGTCAGCTAACTTGCAGGTAGATGAGATGGAGTGTAAAGTGAAACTGCACCCTAAGGGAAGCAACCTGTTGAGATCCTGTGATATCCAAATGTTC
The DNA here is from genome assembly GCA_034781795.1 of Crypturellus tataupa. Taxonomy (NCBI): domain Eukaryota; kingdom Metazoa; phylum Chordata; class Aves; order Tinamiformes; family Tinamidae; genus Crypturellus; species Crypturellus tataupa. The sequence continues at coordinate 613,467 of JAWLRI010000195.1, read as the reverse complement.
TGCTGCTCTAAAGCGCACTGCTTCCACATAGCAGAACGCTGTGTTCGTTAATTTAATGCTGTTTATCTGCTTCTGAGGTGCAGGGACTCAAATGTGAGCTTCTCTAACCTGGATGAAATCTTAAAGCTTATGCGGACATGATCACAATTCTTGTTATGTGTTAGCGTGTTTGGCTTTCTTACCTTCTTTTCGGAAAGAGTGATAGAGAAATGAATAGATAACAGCAGAACTAAATGAAAATTGAAAGTTGGAGTAGTTGGAGGAGAGAAACTTTTGGCTTAATCTTCGTATCAAATTTGCTGTCTGACCATTTCAGTTTCCAGATGTGTCAAAGGAGGGTAGTGCAAACTCCCTTTCCAGTTCTCTAGGCTTTGACTAATATTTCCTTCCTTCTTTTGCTATTCCTACTATTTTTAAATTAAAAAGAAATAAAATTCTAAGATCTTTGCTCTTTTATCAAGCCCTTAAGCAGCAAAAAGGGAAAGTGGGAGGGAAAGGCAGGCACTGGGCATCATTACTTTTTGGTCATCTTGAATTTGTCTTGAAGTATGTACTTACTGATGCGCTTGTTTGTTTGTTTGTTTGTTTCCTTAGCAGAGATGTGATTACTTTTTTTTTGGCGGGGGGGAGAGCTACCTTGACATTAGAGGTTTGGGATCAGAGCTTGTGTAATTTTCCTTAATATGTTGTTTGCTGTGATATGATTGACCATAGCAGAGAAATGACAGGTCATTACAAGGACAGGTTATGTGGTCAGTCTGTACGCACTGTTTTGCAAAGATCAGTGATGCTACAATGTCTCGGTAAGGCATTAGAAGTTAGGAAGCTGTACCTCTGTGAACAAAATGACTGTTTAATTAGGAAACTGTCTTCCAGTCTGGTGCGATTTCTTCAGCTTTAAATAAAAATTGATTCCTGTTTTCCTGTCATTATGTCACGCTTGAGATTATGGATAAAAGTGAGCTGTTTCTAGAATGTCATGTTCTTCCTCGCATCTTGATAGCTTTATAGCTCATGGATTTTTAAGTATTTCCGAGTGGTTTTTCTTTAAACCTTCTACAGACCTAGCAAGATGCATGGGAACTCAGGATTGGAAATACCGTGATACTTAATCTGCATTTGAAGCAGTGGTGCCAGCTGCTGCTAAACTGCTTCACACGTAAAAGCCTGCCCCTGTGTGCATATACATAATATACCCTGAAGAGAGTTGTATGGGGATTGTGAAATTAAGAGCATTTTTTTTCTTCCAATAATCATATACTCGCATTCAAAAGCCCACTGCTTAATAGTACTAGATGTCAAATTCAAAAATTTTCTTCATTAGTGGAGAACTACGCCTAGAATTATTTCAGATACTAATTTTCTTGAAGCTTTCTGTAGACGATAGAATTTAGGAATTGCATCATTCAGTATGGTGCCTGATATCTGTGGAGAAAGCTGGCAATGCAGATTCTTGTAAATTGGCTTGGGAGTGGTAACAGACTGTATTAAACATCAATGCTTTCAGTAGAACTAATACTCAAAATAAGAGCAATCTGTGGAAGTGCCAAATTATGTTTGGAAAAAACGTGCCAAGAGTCTGTTTACTTACAAAGCTGGATTCTTCACTGGGGTGAGGTGGTGAGAGTCAAACTTCCTTAGAAAAAGGAGTAATACCAAATCATTGCAGATCTTCCCTCACTTTCGGAGGGGATGAGAAGTACTGGAGAAGGATGTATAAATATTTGTATTCAGCAAATATGTGGTAGTATGTTGCATAGATTAACAAAGGTTCGGCAAGGGCCCCAGCAGGCGGGCACTGCTATTACTTTGATATTATCCACCAAAACTTTTTTGAATGCATTACTGTGGTCTTAACTGTTGTTTTCCTAAATCACTTCATTCATAACAGGATCTTTAATTCTTATTTCTGGTCATTGGGAAAGCAAGTATGCATCTGTGAAGGGATTACAGGGAAAAGCACATTGAAATATAAGTCAGTAAACAGTTAATTCACAGTTCAGGTAGGTCCATAATCAGCCTTACTGGAGATAATGAGGTTCACCTCCTGTGGATTTTGTCTGCTGCATAACAGCTGTCTCCTGTAGTTCAATAGCTTATGTGAAACGCAGCTATAATTGGAAGTGTTTGGAATTTGATGTTCTTCGCTCCTGTTTCAGCACTTAAAATGTTGTGTTCAAAGTGAGTGTACACTGCTTATGAATTTAGTATTTTTCAATGCTGTTATCTTTAGTGTGAGTTTTTTATAACAGCTGTAATTTTATTTCCTGTCTAACATTTTTAACTTTTATTATTTGAAATTAAATTTAGGCAGCTTGGAAACATGTATAGTTCTCTGTAATTTGTTTCTTTGCTATTGACAAAAGTACTGTCAGCAGGATCCAGATTTCTTTTCTATGCTATATGAGCTGTATGCCACATTTGACTGGCAAGCATATCCCTAGAGATCTATATTCCCTCCCCCTCGGACAGATGAATTGCAGATACCTTATTATGAACTAATCATTTATTATTTACTAATTTATTATTAACTAATTATTAATTATTAACTGCACATTAATTGCAGTTAAATAAGTAGCTCCAGTCAAAACTACATAAGTCTACTGTGTTTTACTGCTTAATCTCAGTTTTACTCTTTGGCTGCAGGTGGCAATAAAAATCATTGACAAATCTCAGCTGGATGCTGTGAATCTGGAGAAGATCTATCGAGAAGTGCAGATAATGAAAATGCTGGATCACCCACACATTATAAAACTGTACCAGGTACGTTTATCAGTGTTCTTCTCTTTCTCCTCTTCAGTATAAAAAGTTTACTCAACACCAATGACTACTTACAGATAGCCAGTTCATGACAAACTGTCAGCTTTTCTGAGATTCAGTTTTGTTGGGTGCACATTTAATACTTTGGTGTGCACTTCAAGAGTGCTCATGTTGTTCCAAGGTATCAGTTTCATGGGCACCGTTAGATACTTTGACATATCTGAAATCTACTTAAGAATGCGCAGAAAATGGTAAATGTCATGCTAGCAAAATAAGTGATTTTTTGAAATACCTGATCTATTAATAGACCAACCATCAGGTAAGCTAGTGCAGTGAAGGAATATTCAGCACAGTGTCTACAGTACAAATTTGTATGGGCAAATAGCGAGTGTTGTGTTAGTTCTGTGATTCCTGTGTTGCCATTCCCAGACTATCAAAAGGAATGTTGTTGTTGTGATTCTTATAAACACCAGTATAACACCAGAAAGTTTTTGGCACTTGGATTGTCAATAGTTGACAGTTTTGTACAGAAGATAGCCCTATTTTTTTTTCCTATGACTGAAACATAAAATACTAACTCACTGCCCTGCCTCCCTTCCCTCCCTTATATTTTCACACACTAAAGTCCTTGTCATAATAGACTGCTGTGAAGTTTCCGGTCTATCAAAATTTTTTGTATTCCTAGAGATTTCTGAACAGTATTTTTTTTCTGTTGACTTTCTCCTTGATGTGCAGGCTTTGCTGAGCCTCAGACAATTGCATGATTTTACAGCTGGATCTGAAATTCTCTTGCTAATCTTCATGTGTCTTTACCATTTAATGGACCTTGACACAGAAAGGTGAGAAGAGGAATTCAGTTTCAGCAGTCTGCATTTGTTCTTTAGTGAAAGACTTCCTTGAAACTGGGGCTGGAGATGCTATGGTGCGTTTGAAAGGACAGTATAACATTGTAGGTCAACTGTGGCTGTGCCATCATATCCTATCTGTGACTCTTCAGATTTTGGTAATTCTGCTGTTGGCTCTCCTAAGGTAGAACCTTAGGAATTTTCTTACCAGAGGGAAGATGGGGAAATGTGTATTTGTGTAGGTTCATCTGTTGTTTGTTCTTTGCCCAGATAAACTAATATACAATTTTTCTATCAACAGGTGATGGAGACCAAAAGCATGTTGTACCTTGTGACAGAGTTTGCCAAAAATGGAGAAATTTTCGGTAAGCAAGAGAATGTTTTGATGTTCGACAATTTAACCTTCACTTCTGAAGTTTGCCATTTGCAATTATTTTGACCAATGATCCCTCTTACTGGAATGTCACTTATCTGTTAAGAAGATGATGTGAAACCTGGCACTGTTTCTCATTTTAGGAAAAAAATCTTCCTATGTATGCAGGTTAAAAAAAAAAAAAGTTAAATATGTACATTTAGCAGAAGACGTAAGCTAATCAAAACAGTGCAAATTGTCATTTTCGTTGATGACAGTTACCAGGTTTTCATCCTTGAGTTGAGATAAAAACCTACTTTGTCTTTAAATGGTCAGCCTGATAGTGAATAGTGGCCCAACCAGTATTTCAGGTAAGCTGAAGAAGCTCTGGTGTTATACTTACTGTTTTGTCATATATGATTTTTTTTTTTAATAAGTTTCCAGGAAAAATATGGTGGTAGGGAAGAGTGTGTCTGTAGTAACTTGGAGTAACACTCACTATAATTTTAAGTGATCCAAGTTGACTGACGGATTCCAATTCACATGAATGTTTGTACTTTGGTTCAAACTACCCATTTAGGCAGGAGTGTTTTATAAATCTACATGAAATAATGATTAGTTGCAAAACTTTACAAAGCAACTTTTTTCTACTCTGAAGTATAACTCCACAGGGAATTTGTTTTGGTAATATGAATGAAATAATTCCTATTTAGAGTAAAACTAATATTTACTTAGATAGGGAGCGTGTTGTTTCTCACCTTCAAAATGTGAGGCTGATGCTGAAGTTGCAGAATGGAAGTAGGTGATGGATTTTATATAAACTTGCTTGGGGAGATGTGCAATTAGATGGACTCTGTCAGGTTTAGCCTGATCGGTTTTGGTGGGCCCCTGCTGAGGAAATTGAGCAGTTGCTCACAGTGCTGGATGTAAGTATTACTGTGTGGTATTTACTAGCAAGAATTATGTTTTTCAAGAGTATTATATAAAGGCTTAACTAGCTGTAGTAGTAAACTAAACTATGGGAAATAGGGAGTTTTTTCTTGAGAGTTTGGGGGAAAGATCACATCAGTTGGATTTTTACTTCGACACGTAACATACAATAAGGCAATTTCTGTAGTTCTCTCTCTTTTTTTCTCTCTCCTGTATCTTACTTAGCACTAATTGGCTTACCTTTCCCTCTGAGATGCAAACAAGATGAGTATTCATCATGTAAGTCTGCCTGATTTGGCATAAATTAAGAGATGATATCTGCAAGTAAATGAATTTATCACACAGATAGGATAGAAAACTAAAACTGTGTATGATCATCCATTGATCCTGTAGCCAGAGGAGAAATAGACTTGAAATTACTATGACTGGAGCTTGAAACTGAGATGCTGGGGCACTGATAAATACATCTTCTGTCCAGTGCAGGGCAAGAAGTGGAAATCTGAACAGTTGGGTCCAGAGAGGCAGGTAATGCTGCCAACCATGGTCATACATGTAAGCTGTTCTTTATCGTTCTAACCTAAGAACCTTGTCATTATGTAAGTAAACCAGTGCGAGGCCTTTGTAAAATCTGGCTGTGCTGAGGAGGGAGTACTTTGCACTTGCTTTGTCTTGTCTTCAGAGTAAATGGCCACCTGAGTTACAGAACAGTACAGAATCACTCAGTATTTTGCTGGCTCAGAAGATTGAAGGAAGCTTACTAAATCTCAAAACATGCAGCTGCTTAGTATGTAGAAAGAGTAAGGGGTAAGTGCTGTGTTTTTATTAGCCTTTCCTCTTCCCAGTGGCAGTTAAATGGATAATAAATGCCATTTCACCCTCTTAAGGTGTCTTTTTTTTTTTTTTTTTGTATTTTTCACAATTCCTGCACTCTTTGTGTACTTGCGCTTCTAGATTGTGGTAATGGGCACAGCAGAAAAATCCTCTATGTGTAACTGGGTTACTGTGAGACCTGGTTACGGCAGCCAGGTTATTGTATGGCAATTTGAACAATTGTCATAACTATAGAAGTATTCAGGCTTTCATATGCTTATGCTATAGAATCAATGCTCCTAATTTTTTTAACGACTTCTTAGTCCTCTTAAATTATCTCAAGCTTATTTTGTCTTTTGTCATTGCCCTTTGCACATCCTTCTTCATATACAAAAACTCCAAGCAGAATAATTTATGAGGGTAGGACCAAAGTCTCCTCCAGACGCAAGAGGCTGAATCTGCTTTAGTAGGTCTACATTAGACCACAAGAAACCAACCTTACAAAATCTGAAGTTCGTAGGCTACCATTACAAACTTAATTCATGTTTATAGAATACTTAACTTTACAGTGCACATTAGTGGTGAAAACCTTGCAAAATGCTTTTTCTGAGCCCCTGTACATGTAACAATATTTCTGATAGCTTGTATTTCTCTGAGCACAGATAAGCTATTCCTAAACTTGTTTGAAATGGTAGACAATCTACACAATAGTATAAATGGTAAGATGCTATTTAAATGAGACTGGGGTAATAAAATACTAAGAATGTTGCTCTCATCAGCACACAGCTTAGAAGCATAGGTCTGTTTTGGGGGTCTGCTAATTTTGAATACCTTCTGTGTTTCCCATGAAGATTTCTTTCTCCAGAGGGACTGCATGATTTCTTGTACTTTACACTGTCTGCCATCTGGAAACATTGAATAAGAGAAAAGGGGATTCTGTTTAACTTGCACGCTAAGCTGCTTTTCTCAAACTAGTATTAATCTTGAAGGCCAGCCACAAAATTCCAGACTGGCCTACCTGTGCCTCGGGACATCCTTTATGTATGTCATCAAATTGTTTCAAGTGTTTTGGGTAGCATGCAGCATAAGTGCTACGTTAATGGTAGCTCATGCAAGAGATTATTTTGCTTTATCCCTTTACTAAGATTCTTTGCTCTCTTCACGGCCGCAGCAAAACTCTGTACACTCAACAGTGGTTGTGAATTTAGCTTTTGCTAATTAGTCATTGCTGTAAAGTCTAGGTTGTTGCATTTGAAAGCTCTTTTGGAACAAAGTCTCTAGACATAATGAAATACCTGAAGAAAAAAGCTGCAGCTGGGGTTAATATACTTCAGTTCTACAAAGTTTAATCTAGCTGTTTCTGTTCTGTTCTTGGGAGTGTATTCAGTGGCTCCTTTGTAATTTTGGATTGAAGTCTCCTTAACACCTGAGATCAAGATAACTCCGCTAAGTTAGAACAAACCTGTTCTGAAGGATTAGTTCTCTAGTTTTCCATCAGTGACCTTTGTTTACATTACAAGAATGCAGAATCTGGACCCCATGGACTATGAAGAACCCCAATGATTCAACAAGGGGAAAGGGAATGTCTGAGGTTTTGGTTATCACTTGTATGAATGTAAATGTAAGACTCCACTTGCATTTTACCTAGCAGTTTGTCCTGCACATGTGCACGTATGTTATATCTGGGCACAGATGTAGAAAACTGGACTGCAGTGGACTTGGGCAGCTCTGTCTAGTATATGCCAACCCTGTCAAAGTATCGACTACAACTAATGTTTCTAGCAGAAGGTCTCTAACTTGTTCCTGGAAACATCCCCAAAGAAAATTTCACTAACATTCCTAGACAAAGCTATTCAGGATCTCATTTGTATTATGAAGATTAGCTCTAGTGTATAATCTCAATTTTCCTCAGCAGAATTTCAAATTTATTATCATTGTTTCTGTTACAGCCATGTACATGTGTTCTAATGCTGGAATATTAATCCCTATTCCTTTATGAAGCTTAAAAATCGAGGAGTGTCAGTTGGAGCAGGTTATTCAGAGCTGTGTCTGGCTGTCTTGTGTGCATCTTCAAGCAGGGAGATTACACCACCCTTCTGCACAACCTGATCAGGTTTTTGCCTGAACAGTTTTTTTTAAAAAAAAAAACAACTTTTTCATAGGTTTAAATAGAAGGTTCTTCATTTCAGCTTATGCCTACTGCCTCCTGTCTTTTCACTGCCTACTGCTGAGAAGAGATTTTGTCACAGTCATCCTGACATTTGTCTGTCGGGGTTTATAGGCATTAAGATCCTGTTGAACCTTTACTCTTCCAGGCTGAACAGTCCCTTTTCTCTCAGCTTCTCCCATCTCATCATTTTGCGGCCCCTTATGAGACTTATTCTGAAATGTTTACTCTTCTTTTTAAAGCAGATCCTTAACATGCAAAGTCCAAAAAAAAGGCGCGGGGGGCAAAAAAGTATGCAGGGATTAAAGCTTTGACAATTGGCTTTTTGTAACAATGTGCCTTCTATTTCTATAATTAAAGTAAATATATTTTACATAGCGTATCTTTGAGTCTTTCTTGTCTGGAAAACCATATATATCACTGAAAAGCAGGTAAGAAGCTATTTTTGGAGCAAAAGGCTAACTTATTCCTGCTAGGGTTGCAGCTGAAGTGGCTTCCAGAGCCATAAACACAAATCACAGTTTAGACTCACTAACTTGTTAGTTGCATTACTAACAAAGGATGAATTAACAGCTTAAGGGGTTGGCTTGCATTTAGTGCAATTTACTTTTTCTTTGACCTCTGACTTCACCTTAATATCATGTGATTTGTCATTCAGTTTGTGACTGAACGGTATCTAGTATGCAAATATTATGATCTCTCCTTGCTGACAGACTTGTGTTCATATTCATTGCCTAGTTAAATGCACAAAAAATGCATTAAGATGTGGTTATGTTAGAAACCCTGAGGAAAGCTTTGAGATCTACATCTTCTGGAGACATGGAGATCTAATATGCTTTGCTTAAAAATATTTTTGGGGAACTGTGGGAATTAAGTGTAGTACCTACTACTGACTGAAGTCTCCAGTCTTGCCATTTCAGAGGGCTCAGGAACAGGCATCTCTTGGCTTGCAGGACCTGTTTGGGGGATAACAGAAGAGCAGCAGTTGCTGAAATCCTTTCAACTCAACACAAACAAAACCCTTAAGTCATCTTGGTTATGGAATATATAGGCCTGTCTTTTCTAAATAGTCTGCTTACAAAACATCTTTTAAATAAACCTGTTTTACTGAGCATATTAAGAAGGTGATCTGGACTGTTTCTTACATTGGCAATACCAAGGGCACTGTGTTTTCTGCATTACACTGACACACTTAAGCTCTTTTAAGAATTTGAGGCACCAAGGTGGCAGCATGGCATACGTAGGGTTGAATTTGACATTCTGATTTCATACTCATGAAACCTGCTTTCTGATCCATGGGTCTGCTTGTCCTGAAAACTCGACATGTTGCACAGTCATCTTTAAGAGCCTGAACGTGGATTTTGGAGCTCTGGCATGGATTCAAAAATGAGCAGCATGTCCAGTGTGTTTATTTGTAGAAAATGTTTTGGGAGAAAGAATATTTGAGGTTCCTGTGCATCATATACTATACAGAAGATTATTGACAAGTGATTTTCTTTAATGTAAATAATAGTAATGAATCACTAACTTCTATTATATTTAGTTTACTGCAGTAAGAGATACAGAACATTGGGGTACTATGATGAATTGTTTGTATGACAGAAGAATCTTCTGTCTCTTTGAAATCTCTTCAAACTAAGCATTTTTAGAGCAGCAGAATGAAGCTTCTCCATATTTGTATAGGATCAGAATGGCTCTCCTTGGTTTAGATACTGAGCTTTATATCTTACCATCTTGCAGTGATACTACATTCGTCCCACACTAAAGATTTAGGCAACTGCCCTGTGTTAATGTAGCCATCTCTCTCAGAATTGCCTTGTTTTTCTCTTCTCTTCCAGTCGAGGTAATGCCACATGCATTTTGGTTTGTCTTGTAATGTTAATCTGATCTTAGGGGAGGTGATATATCTGCAGATGAGGTTTCTGCAGAGGGATGATGGGGAATTGAGCGAAAATTCATCCTATTTTACTTTTGGGTGTAAGTAAAGGAAATGGTGATCCAACAGGTAAAGGGTGGGAAGTCAGAACCTGTCAAACTTCCCTTGTTTGTCTTTTAGCAGCATATTGATCTTCCAAGTGTTTAGATAGGCTCCTGCTTTTGCACAACTAAGGTTTGTAAAGCATGTTAGTGTATTAAAACAGCTTAAACACATCTTCAGTTTCCTACACATTACAATCATAAATGCTTTGAAATGTTAAATTATCAGCTGCAGCTTCATTGCTGATATATTTTGTCATATGGCTTAGGTGCCATTAGTGTATTTTTAAACCAATGATAACTTAGTTTTAAATTTTTGTTGTGAAGAAAAAAAATCTCTTTGCTTTTCCAATCTGAAAGACTTCTGTTTTGAGAAAATAAATTTAAAAAGCTGAACTTCCTATGAAGAACAGAAGTGGTACAGAGAACTGCTGACAGTGCAGTGAAACTGCCAGAACAAATGCTAGGCAAAAATGTCCTCTTATTTAGTATCTAACAAAAAAAAAGTTCTGTGTTGTATTAATACAAATTGAAGAAACTCCCTTTTTGGCTTTGAGCACAACTTTCCTGTGGCTTTCTAGATCTGTTGGGAAGCTCTTGGTCTCCTTGGGCCATTTTTAGCAGCACTTTCTGAAGTAGATGTTCTTGTTTATACCAGCTGGTTTTCTGCATGCCACGTTATACAAGATGGGAATGCAACTTTTTGAAATAGGCTTTACCAAAGTTATATGTAAGTTTTATTTAGTTTAATTCCTGTCTGTCTTTTTTTTTTTTTAATCCTTCACTTGCTCCTTGTCCTGTTTAAATGACTGTTGTTTAAACGGGACTTCTAGAAGCAAAAAAAAATCCTTGTTTTGGAAAACATTAGATGAAGTGTATTGCGTAGATAAAGCAGGCTTCAAAACTCAGGTTTTTTCTTTTTCTTTTTTTTCTCTCTCTCTCTCAAATATTTCAGTAACTTATTTCAGTAAATAAGTCAGTAACTTTTTTAGGAGTGTTTTGTGGACTTCTGAAAACTGAGTCTCAGCTTCTGAAATGTATTGCAGACCAATAGGAGACTCTACTTGGTAGGGGTTCTCAAGTGCATTTTCAGTTATGTTGCGCAAAACCTTTTAACTTCCCTGTGGGTACTTTCCTTGGATCTGTTATATGATTTCAGGGTATTTACAGAGTCATGTAAGCATTTGCAGCAGGCTTGTAATCTAGAGTTCATGCAGAAATCTTGAACTTTCAATGGAATTGGTGGGTATGTCCTGCCAATTAGATGAATAATTTCCCATACGTGTTATTGACTGGGTAATTCCTACCAAATCAGCAATAGTTTTCTCACAACCTTTATGTTTTTACTCCGCTCCATGCCATAGTTCTTCCAGACCTTCATCACTGTTTCACTGCATTTTTTTTTCTAGTTTACATCGATATTTTATGTATTTATGATATGCTAAAGTAAGAGGCCTTGCACAGACATGAGTCTGGGGTAATTCTCCTAAATTGTGTTAATTGCTTGCAGATTTACAGGCAATTGAAAGCTTAGTCTGGCCATAGTTGTCTTATGCTCCCAATGGCTCTTTGCAAGCTGGGTTACTCTGTCTCCATGTAGCATCAGCGACTAGCAGCTGCACTGCTACTGATGGCTTGTCAATTCAATTTTCCTTTTCCCTTATGCCTCCTCACTGATGCTGGTTTTGTGAAATATTTTCAGAGTAGAATGGTTGGCAAGGTATGTTCTCCCTGTCTAGTAAGCACTGTTACAAGGCTTGCAGGACAGAAAAAGTTTCTTTTCTCTCAAGTTTCCCTCAGCCGTAATGCAGAAATCAGTCAAATGTCTGTAGACTGCCTGTTATCCTTAGCATTTTGGAGGTTCATATTTGTTGAGCAGCTGATAGGGCTGCTTACTGTCACCTTGTGATAGGTACAGTGTACTGTTGCCTGCCATGGAAATAATATGTGGAGTCACAAGCTAATCTATCAACACTATAATGATATTAAGAAACAAAGTACCAGCGTATTTTAGGAATATTAGTTTATGGAAATTTTATTTTGTCTCTTCTGATTTCTTTCCCAGTAGAATTCAGCAGCCAAGGTGTAATCAAGGTTTTCCAGGAGCTGACTGGGTCATTGATTGTCATACATTATTATAGATCACTGTTATTACCTTGCTGAAATTTATGCACCCTGTATCCTATCGCTTGGTGTGAGCAGGGAGCAACATGTACATTTTATTCATGCAATTAGCACATGTAGAGATCCGCTTGGTGTAATAAGCAAATATCTGATAACATCATGTTGGATATACGTGTAAAGTGGAATTGGAACATATTTCAGTGCTAAATCACAGCATAAGTGTTTTTACTCTGTACTTTAAATGGGGCTGGAAAATACTGATGAATGAAAAAATATTTTATGTTTAGGTATGGGCAAAAGGAATTAATGATGAGATGGAGCCTGCAGAGACAAAATCACATTGCAGAATAAACTGATATTCCTGCCCTTCTCTTACTACAGTTTAGCAGAAAGTTAAGACACAAACAGCAAGTATTAAAATGATCACTGTAAAAACCAACTCATTTTCTTTGGCTGCAGTGAAGCAACTTGGATCTTATTTCAGCTAATTACTTCCTGCTTCACTCTACTTGGATTTCATTCCTGTCCTCAGAAAACAGTACTACTGAGAAATACCTTGTGTGTTAGAGGATTGGATGAAGGAACTGAGGGATGAGGGTGGAAATGCTTTGTGTTCTGTCTACAGTGTCCACGTAAAGCAGCCTTTTTCTGCATAGTCCTGTAAAGGCTGTTGGGTAGAAGATTCATAGGAATGTTTCATCACCTCTCTGAATAGTTTATCTGCTGGCATCCTTGTCAAGTATTGAAGTAATCAACAGTAAGATGTATGTTGTTTGAGTTTTATTTTCAAGAGTTCTGAGAAAGCAGTTGTATTGAGTTGTTCTGCAGGGTCTTGGAGTCAATAGTGACAGTGCTGCATTGTTGTGGAGAGAATCATTCTGGAATACTGTCTCATTTTATTAGAGGGAAATTATTTTTATTGCTCTGCTAGTCATTTGGCTGAAAATCATTTTGCGTTTTTAAATGCAATCATTCTTCAAGCAAGATTGTCTCTTTCTCACTGTTTCTTATTTATTTTAAGTTCACTGCTAAAGACTGCTTATGTCTTTAACCACTGGCTGGTGTTGCAGCAAGCAGTTGCAGATCAGTGGGTTTGTGTATGTGCTGCCCTTGCCTGCAGACCAGTGGATAGAATATCTGTGTGTGTTTGCTGTACTCTGGCAATTTACTGCAGTCTCTACAGGAGGTAGAAGGCAGTTCCAAAAGTATCCTAACTATTACTTTCTTGATTTTCTGCCTCATAAAGGAAGGAAAAAATAGAATTGGCTATAGAAGCTCCTTTCTGTCAGGAGAGGTGATAGAAAGGCTTCACTTGTTTGTGTTCCTGAGGATAAATAGTGTTCCGTTTCCAAAGCTCTCATTTGTTTTAGGCCTAGCATTACTTTTACAACATAATCAAATATGAAAGCAAAATATTCTTCCTGCTTGTGCTGTGATGAAGACAAGAGACCAGAACGGATGCCTCCTTACTGGCTTTACTTCCAGAGAATCAATACCTCCACTTGTTGTTTTTACAATACACTGCGTGTGCGGAGGTTTCAGAGAAATAATTGTGGCATGAAGCTCACGTGAACTGTTAAGAGGCTATGATTTGAACTATCTCACGATGGTCAAGCCAGTTATTCCAGCCATTCCACAGGAGTGGTACTGTATGAAAAGATGTATTGGAACAGCCCTAAACCCCTAAAAGATAAGAGGGTTGAGTTCAATAAGGCAGCAGCCTTTTTTCTCCCTTTTTTTTTTTCCACCCTTTGGAATGGAGCTTGGGAGAATAACGGGGTGGGAAACTGGACTGGCTGAAATCCTTAATGAGTTTACTAGTACTAAATATATGGGAGGAATTACTTAATTTCAGGGTTCTTGCTTGTTGGCTAATTCACTGAAACCTGCTTTATTTGAACAGATTACCTTGCCAGCCATGGCCGTCTAAGTGAGGCTGAGGCCAGGCGCAAGTTCTGGCAGATCCTCTCAGCAGTGGAGTACTGCCATGGCCGGAAGATTGTGCACCGTGACCTGAAAGCTGAAAATCTTCTGCTTGACAACAATATGAACATCAAAATAGCAGGTACACAGAATGCTGATTTTTATAAAAGCAGTTTAACTAATTCAGTGCTGTTGCCCAAGAAACCCTCCTGCACTTACAGTCTAGAAAAGCAGAGTGGCAATATATTTATTTTCATTATGGATATCACAGTGAAGGCAACTACAATAATTCTAGATTAGCAATTATGCTTTTAGGAAAAAGGAAATAATTTCTGGAGTCAACGTCATTTTGTGGGTGTCATAACATGTCTGTAATGCTGCCAGATGTTCAGGTTAAAACAGAGTTAATCAAATAACTTCTTTCAACATTAGAAAAACTCTAAATGGAAGCTTATTGATTTTTTTTTTTGTATGCATGATTTCATTTTAATTATAAATTTAGACACAGCAGATGTTGCTAGCAATGGAAATCATTTTGTCTGTTGTCAGCTCACTACAATTCCATGAACCCTTCCATGCTGAGTTTAGCCCTCAGACACTTGCAAAGGGAAAGCTAGATAACATCTTGATTTGGAGGATGTAGAACTTAAATCATCAATAATATGTGAGTTGAAAAGGAAGACTAAATGCTGTGTGAAGTTAGTCTGCATAGGAGTTTGTTTTGCTCTTCTAAGAAGGAATGGCAATAAATAGACCTTCAGTTGACTGGGAAAGGTGTAGGGCTAAATTCTGAGCTACAGATCACTGTTATGTCATTTTACCCTTGAATATTCTGCACAGAGTGGCAGAAATGGATGCATTGAAAATGTATCTTGATCTCTAATGTCTTAAGGATAAGACTGCAGACAAACATTAAATGTGCTTGCAGAGAGGTTTCTTCACTTTCTTTACAAAAGACAAGGATAGCATGCTTGAAAAGCTTTAAGAAAACAGAAAAGGCAGGAGATGTTTTTATACAATAAATTTCAGACCTGCTTCAGCTGGAAAAAATGAAAATGAGAAACTCAGGAAAAGATTTTTGACCCATTAGGTTATTTTACCCCTGTTTAACTAGTTAGCATCTGTGTGATTGGCCACTCCTACTATTTTGGAGGATTCATTTCCCCCTCTGGGAAACTTTCTATATCCTTACAAGTCATCTTTTTCAGGAAGGGAGTTCTCTGCAACCTTTTAAAACAAGCACTTTGCTTCTGAGATGCAAAGTGTTGTTTGAGCAATAATTATATCCTCTTTTAAACTTAGAGAAAAGGAACCCATAGTCACTGCTGTCAAAAGAGGTTGGATTGGGATCCAAAGATAAATGAGATTTTACTGGTGGGCTAAGAAGCATTTTTTAACAGCCTGTGTATTAATGGGGTAGCTTTCCCAGCTCCTGGTTTTGTTTGTTGCTTTTGCACTGACCTCTGTTTTGTTTGTACAATTAAAGCATTCCTTTCTTCATTCCTTTATCACCACCTTCCCATCCCTAGCATGTTTTTCTCGTGGTTTAAGAGCTTGCAGAGAAGTTAAGTAAGGGATAAACAAATTTAAGAAAAAGGGGGAAAAAGCTTACTGTTACCTTTTAATTTTCTTTGTTCTCCATTTATATGAATGTTAAACTGTAATAGCATTGAAAGCTACTATCAGATGAAGCAAAAGAATTTTGCAGCCGTTTTACCAGGAAGTTGCAGTTCTTGTATGGGTTCTCACTTAGGGCTTTTGGTACCTAAAGAAAGCTAAAGAAATAGTTTAAGATGGAGAGATGGAGGTGGTATCTGTAGTTCATAAGAGAATGTCTGAAAATTCTTAAAACTAATAGGGCAATTCACGCTGTTTGCTCAGAGCTATGAATTTGACAATGAAAAGTTTGTTCTGATTTGTTCACCTTTGATCAAACAAATTTATCAACAGACATTTGTAGGGTGCTTTTACACTTTTTAGTCTTCTAAATTCGAAATTGCCTTTACATAAAGCAGTTGTTTGCAATCCTAGAGATTTATCAATGACTTAGGATTGTATTTACTATGACTGTGTGACAGGGGTAAAGGGCAAGCCTAAGGAGCACAAGCCATGTGGACCCCGCTTAATACAGTAATTGAACTAAATGTAAGGGTATTTTTTGGTCTAGGCTCTTTCCTGTCCTTCTGGTCTGCAGTTTGTCTCTGCACTTAAACCACCACTTTCCATCTGTTTTCTTCTTTTTCCCTCCCTATCAGTGTTTGGCACTGTAGATCATCACATTAAGCCAAGGATAGTTTTTCACAACTCCCCCACAGTGGCCTTGGCTGCCTCGAACCAGGGCAGTGTTCAGAGGTGTCCCTTTCATGACTGTCCTTAGCACTGTGGGGAAGCAAGTTCCCTGCCTTCCTGAACATTGCAGTGCAAGTACAGCGCAGGGTCACAAAAATACTACTTCAAAGGCATCCCAGGAGACCTGTTAACAGAACAAAGGTTAGAGACGTGAACTGTTCTGTCATAGGGAATTTCAGTGCGTAGGTTCTCCAGGGACTGAAAAATAAATAAAGGCTTTGATGAATAGTTAACTTAATAGATGCCGTAATCTACTGCTCTTTCCTCCTTTTTAGCTGCTCCTTTCTCCTACTTCTGTGTTACAGAATGTTCATTAATATCAGTCTGTAGGTAAATGATTGTATTACCTAGCAGAGAATCATGAGGTCTTTCTTGTGTATTGCTTTGTGAAGCTTTGCTAGATTGCTAGCAATTCCTGTCTTCAACTTTGGTGAGAAAATAGCTGGAGGAAAGTTGTGATGGGCAGAAGCTTTTGTAGTGATTTGTCCCGTCAGTTGTTTTCTTTTTCTCTGCAAGACAGATAGCTGATGAATTCCACAAGATGGTTTATCTGCAATTTTGGAGTTACCTGCTGTTGCACAGCTCTCAGCAGTTTCCTGCGGTGGTTCATATGCTGCGTGGTTCATTTATCAAACTGCGGAAGAACAAAGGGGAGCCAGGATCCCAACTCTGATAATTAGAATCAATCCGGCAGTTCTAAAGCAGTACAATAACTGATTAATTATGTTGATAGAAAGTTCTGCAGTGTCAGTGTTTGCCTTGGGCCCTGTGCAGCGTGTTTGGGGCTGTCCCTTGTTGATCATTCCAGGCAGCTAGGAAATAAATCCTAGTAGATATTTATGCTCACTCCAAACAAAAGGGGAGACAAAAGCCTCAAACTTAAACTTTACTTCAAGTAACCTGAAAGGAATATTACTCGGATAAAACATCCACTGAGGAGATTGTAGCTTAGTACTACTATACTATATAGTCTCCATCAAGTTTGATGCTGATTTTGCTTTTTTCTAAAAAACTAATAAGATAAAGCTCCTTTGTTCTTCCCAAAGCAGTTGCCTGTCAACAGTGAAATGTTCTTGTATGCTTTACACTTTGCTGCTTTTCAAGAAGACCTTAGGGGCTGCATTTCAGTTACTGTGTGCTTCCTACCCCACAAAACGCTAGACTGAGATGCTTTATAGATGTCTGCAGGAATCATGCCATCTTGATGGTAAAGCTATTGTGTCTGAACCAGATCAGGTAGGAGAGACTGTTATTTTGAAGTAGGTTGTAGCGCTGGCTTGCCTTGCTGCTGGACAGTAAAATATGCATTGACGTCAGAACTGGCTGATCAGCATTCAGTTCATGCAGCGGGTCAGGTTTGTCTCTAATACACTCATACCTTTCCTTTATCGGTGCCTCTCTCCTCACGATCATCTCCTTCACTCCTACAACTGTTACAACAAAAGATCCGCATGCCTTCTGTGAAGCTGGGCAGGTTGAATTCTGTGTAATTTTAGGCAAGGGGGTTAATTTTAACTCTGAAGCTAGTGGTCATTCTAGAGCATTTTAGAGGTATGAATTAGACCACCTTGTATTGCTAGAGGCACACAAGTTGCAATGGCAGTGGCAGGGAGCTTCCATTTGTGACACTGCAAACAGGTTTTAAGTCTTACTCTTTCTATTTTTAACTGGAAAAAAAAAAAAAAAGATTTCATTCCAATGGTGTATATGCAAAATTTGTATCTTCTAACTTCAAGGTTATTCCAAAGGGGGTAATGATATTGAGAAACAAAATGCCACAAATGTTGAGAGCCAATATTTGCAGATTGCACAAACATGGAGTTTATTCAACTGAACACAAAGCTGTAAATGATGATATTTTTTTAAAAGTGCAGATTCAGGCAAATGTTTAGGGATAAAGATCACTCCATTATGTAATATCAGTCCTCTGGTAATGAGTCCAATTTCAGTCCTTTTAGAATTCGGTGGCTGGCATATGTTTTGTGGAAGGCTGGCACATTTTTCCTAGGAGTGAAAAATCTTAGCTCTGTTCTGAAGTGAAAAGGGATCATCTTTGACCTTAAGTGATTATGGTAGATCAGCAATTGCAAAGCAGAAGCAAGGTAGGGGGAGAGAGAGAGAGCACGAGCAGCTAGTGACTGTTTTGCCCTTAGCTGAGTCCTGGCCATTCGACACATCAGAACATGGGGCAGTCGAGCTGACGGTGCAGTTCCTAAAAACTGAGGAAGCCAAGTGGACTGTGTGCCCAGCACACTATCTAAATCTTGAATATTTTCTTTGAAATGGTTTTTAGGTGGCCTTATAGCAACTCGTAATATATGAGTTGCTAAAAGTTGTTTAGTATAATTGGAAGAAGTGTAGAAAGTGTAATGGAAGCAAAAAGGCAACTATAATAATATATGTAGCTAAGAAGTAATGTTGGACTTCCTGCACAGGTAATCATTTTATCCGATAATAGGATATAATTGGATTTCTAAAGATAAAGGCAGTTTGCTGAAATATGTATCATTAAGTCTTACGTTACATGAAAAAGTCTAATATGAGTTGATAGGTATCTCACTTTGACTACACTTCTTACTGTCAAGGCATTCTTTTCAGCATATATTTAAAACTGGAGAGATACAGGTGTCCCTTTCCCTTGAAAAGGGGAAAAAAACTGATGCTGTACTACTATAGACCAAGGGCAGAACAGGTGGTCAGTTTAGAGCATGTAACTAGCCCAAGCACCCAGACTCTTGAGGAATGTTCTGCGGGGCCAAACTACTGCTCTGTGCCAGACAGTGACAAGGGAAAATGCTCTCCAAAGGGGGGACAGATGAAGCTGGCCACTTTCAACGGGTCTGTTCCTCTTATCGCCAAGCCTCAGCAACCACGAAGGTGCTTGCAGAGAGTATATTCTTGCCTGTTCCTTTTGGTAGCAGTTTCTAGACCTTTCATTCATGATTCTGTTTAATAAAATTTAATCCTCTGTGCCATTATTAAACCTTCAGATGAAGGCCAAAGACCTCCTTGCCCTTATCAATAAAACTATTACTTATATGAAATTAATCATGTAAAGATCATAGCAAAAAAGGAAATTCTGTTTGTAGTATAAACCTACAGCTTTTCTTGTACTGATCAGTCATACTGACTCTCTCCTGGATTTTGCCTTTTTTTTTTATTATTTTTTTTCGGAGGTGGCTCCTCATGTTCATATTCACTAAATGAATGCTTTTACATCCAGTCTGGATTGGCAAAGTTTCTCTTTGGAACTGAAATCTTGGGTATTCCCAAGCAAGTCCCGCAAATACAAGTATCTGTGCACGTATTTGCAAATCTGATATGGAGACCTACGAGGGTGGCACCTGAGTAGGAGCTGCAGTTCCGAGTTCAAGACTGATATTTATCTGCAGTTCTTAGAAGATGTTGAAAACCTAACAAAAACAAGATAAGTGAAGGGAGAGATCAGACTTAATGACACCTGCACAGATGGCAAAATGCTTCTGCAAGAAGAAATTGCCTCATGTTTCCTGAAGTACTGTCAAGGTTGCCAAGCCAATGATGTGTCAAGAAAACCTTCCTCAAAGTGAATAAAAAAATCCACAGCAAAAGTCTGGCCGTGATAGGAAAAAGGTAGGTGACATAGAGTGATGGGGGGATTTTTCTGTAGAAGAAAACCCTCTGTTATTCTAGCTGACTTGTAATCATTTCAAAACTGAGGGTTGATGGCAAAGGAAGTACAGCATGAATTTTATATTCATTCTTTCCTCTTTAGATTTGGAAATAGAGATGACATTGGCCATTTGCACCTCCAGATGATGGTGATGTGTCAGGATGCCATTACATAACTGTTCATGCAACTGTCTGGCATTCTGTGTGCTTGCAGAGCATGACACTGATACGGAGCTGGCAAGCAGTCTGACCTTCAAATCATTCTTCTGGCGTTGCAGCCTTCTTACCGAGCGGCACTGGGGCTCTTCTCTGCTTATGAGGGAGTCTCAAAATCCCACTGCTCTGAGACTGGTCTGACATTAGGGCCATAGAGTTTTGGCCAGCCAGTACTAGCCAATGATACAAACTTTTGGGAGTTCCACCTACAGCAGATACTTGCAGCAACATAAGTGATTTTCTTATACTGAAAGTCCTCGGATTTTTTTTTTTATTTAGTAGTAGATGCTCATGAATTGTTTCTTCCAACCCGAAGCCCTGTACTACAACTTCCTATTTGCCACTAGGATCACTAGATCACTTTAGCAGGTTTGATCTCACCTGAGTCTTGCGGCTCAGGTCTCGGAGGGAGGATAATAGGGCTATCTAATGATCAGCCCAGCTTTTCTAAAACAAAAGTTAACTTGTTTAGAGAAAAAAAGAGGCAGAATAAAAAAAAGTCTTGTTAATTTGAAAAGACTAAGTACCTGGATTTTTGAGCCCTTCTGAAAAAAGAAGCACTCTTATATGTTAACTGTTTAGCTAAAAGTAGAGTAACTGAACAGCAAGGAGGCAAGTTTTTTACTATGGGATTATTATGGGAGACAGATAATAAATGAAGGCTTGGAGGATCCTGACCAGATATAGTCATAATGTTTTCCGAAATAAGTTACTGGGCAAACCTTCCTCTGACTTGGCTAGCATTTGCTTACTGTGTTTTAGGAGATAGAAGATACTGCAACCCCGAAGGTAAGGTGACACTTTTAGAATTCACCCGAGAGGATTGAATTCAGTATTGAAGAGGTTGTATGGAAAAATAGGCAAAGATGACATTCATTCACCTTCATTTAGTTCTTTTCCAGTAAGAAAACCCTGGGATATGAGATCTCTGTTCATGCTTTGGGTGTATGCAAATAATGGGTATGGTTTGTTTGCGAAAGGATTAATTTTTTTCACCTGTTATTTGGATGATTCTGTTGCTCATCAACAAATATACCTGCAGAACAGCTCCAAGGATTGACAGCTTCAATGCAGATCCTATTCCTAGGCATTAAGAACCTGAGTCTTGGAAGATTTTTTTGTCCTAGAGGATTGGTGTGTTGAGTTGTCACAGATTTAAAAATGCAGATGGTGCTATTATTTTTACCACTCTATAATGACCTGGCAAACCTCACCCCACCGTTATCTTGAGCTTTCCAGATAAGAAGCAAGAATAATATTGTTGTCTTTGCCTTTTATCTGCTGTGTATTGGAAGCAATTGTCCCAAAAATGACTCCTTGGTGTGGCTCCTCTGTTCACAAGAACCCCTGCAGCAGAGATCTCCTCATCGTGCAGGTAGCAGTTGTACAGTTGTCAGATGTCCTCGGGGATGTCCTGTGACGCTATGCTGAGGCACTTCAGGATTGTTTCCCAGACAGCTGAACATCTGAGACTGTTTTCTGCTAAAGGAATTACGAGAATGGCTTGGGAGCATTATAGACAGCAGAGTTCTCGCTGCTGCAGAGGTAGTGGATTTCACCTGGCATGTAGCAGGAGTCAGAGTGTAATGTGCAGGTCTGCCTGTATAAGCAAGCGTGCGTGGTCAGTGTACGTCTTGATCCAAGTCAGAGGTTTTCCTGGGTGGACAGTTACGGCATTAGAGCAAAAGCAGGAGAATTCCTGACTGCCTGGTGTGGAACAGCCTGTGGTGGGCTCAGCCCCAGGCTAGTTTTTGCATGGCATCTGCATAAACACAGAGCAAATGCATTTTTCACAGAATGCCTAGTTTCTTTAAAAGAAAATGTGATTTCCAGTAAGTTGATCAGACAGTGTTGAAGCATATGCAGGGCGTCAGACCAGAGAGTTACAACCAAGGAAAAAGGCATAAGGCTAATGTTTATAAAAGGAAATGAGACTTAGCACTTCCCCTTATACCCTGATGTATTCAGGTCACTGGACCGAGATGTCCCCAGAGCACATGATACGTATTAGAGGTGACAGAAAGGTTACAGCAGAAGTACAGCATAGGATTTCAGGCTGTGGAAAGGGGTAGGCAGAGGTTTTCAGGGAAGGGACAGGTTTCTCTTTGGTGCTTAGAGAGCAGTCGGAGCTGTTCATGGCTGGCCCTGTCTGGGTCATCACTGATTTGCTGCCTAAACTGGGGCTAGTGGTAACTTTGCTGCTCCAGTGGTCTCACCCGTATAATCGGTGTGCTGTTTAACATCCTAAAACTCTGATAACAGAGACAAATTCTGTAATAAATGTTTTGAAGTTCCTGACCAAAAAGAGCCATTATATATGTGTTACAAAACATTGGCAAAGATGAATTTTCTATGGAAGAACACCACCAAGAACTGGTCAGGTTAGACTTTTACATTGCTGTGTGTAGCTCTGGCTTTGAGATAACTGCCAAGTGAGCTTTGGAAAGACAAGGGATAAAAGGAGACAGAATGACATGAATTGTGTGTATATAACTGTGACTGTTCTGCAGTCACCGGCTGCTTACCTGTGTCAAGTGGATCATGGACATAAGGTGTGTTAAAAAGGTAAGTTTATAATGCAAATGCCTTTTGGAATATGGCTGTTGCACAAAACAGGGACTGTTTCTACTGCTTTACAGTGTGTAATGCCCTGCAGAGATCTCCACACTGGGAGCTGCTTAGTTGCATACTCTTTGCTCTCCATTATTCCTAGTTAAAGCCAACTAAAAACTGCTTCATCAGTCCAGTCTGTAGTGCAATACAGTAAAGAAGCAGAGTTCTGTTTCTTGATAAAATTTTTGGTGAACTTGTTAAAAGCTTTTTCAGAAAGATCCAAAAGGCCTGTCAGATCATGCTGTTTCCACTTGTGGCCCACATAGCTTTTGAACCTGTTGCTTGGCTGTAACCTTACTTGCTAGCAGGCAAAAATCTCAAAGGGAAGAAACATTCCTGCAGGTTCATGTATACGTGTTCATGTACTAAGGAATAAGTCTTACCTGTAGAAGTGGCTGCGGAAGTTTGAAAGCTTATTATTATGTGCTAAGGAAAATCTCAAAAGGCTGAAGGACTGCGCTAAAGCCTGTTCAGTTTTGATGTTCCTGGAACTGCTACTTCTGTCAATGCTCATTTTTGATGCATGTTGCAAGCAGCATAATATTTAATGACTCTGGGAGCTCTCATGTCCTTCTGTTAGGAAAAAAAAAATGCTTTTAGCATTGAACAAGCTGTATGTTTCAATTTACATAATACCCCTGTAAAGCAACTCCCTGTTAACTTTTCTTAAGCCTGTTCAGTTTTCCTGTTTAATCTCTGCCCTGCTTTGATTCTGAGATTCTCCAGTATTTTATAGTTCACAACAGGTAAACAGAAAACCAAGCCCTTTCCTCTGTGTAAAACAAACCATATAGATAGAGCTAAGCAGAGTGGTACCAGCAGCGCCTCTGCCATTTCTGCTAACCACAGTGTTTATCAGGGCTGCTATCTGCTGATCAGCACCACATCATATTAACATACCTCTGAGGTATTCAGTGGTTGATAGGACTAAATCAACAGCTTGATTACAGTGTATCAACGCTGTTGACTTTCACAGCATTCCTCGAGTCATGCCAGCATGTGGTATTACTTTGCAGGAGGCTGGTTAGCCACAAGGGTAAAGCCTTATCCTTAAGGAAAAACACACCCAGAGTAACTTGTAGCTTTCAACCGTATAGTGCTCTGTTTAGGAAAAAGTGATAGGGAAGAGAGAAATTGTTATTAACAGAGCAGGTAGAGCAGGATGAACATAAACAGTATGGTTGTACGAAGAACATGGGCTTAAGGGGCTTTGCATGTTAATTGCTAATGATAAGTTCTGTATTTCCTTTGGAGATAAAGCTGACCAGATAGCAGATTGAAACCTGTAGTCTTGAAAGTCTTAAATCCCCAAATATTTACCCTTGTCAGGTCTTTCAACTTGACAACTTTTTTTTCCCCATTACCAGCATTTGTTGTCACAGGGAACACAGTGTGATCTGTAGCACGGTGGAATAGGGGACTAAACAGTGCAGAGCAGTAGGAATGGAAGCCATGGGAGCCGTGCTGGCTTCACTGCATTCCATGAGAACTCCCCTGGACTTCAGCGGAGCCAGGATTTTGATCCATCGTACATCCAGCTACAGTGCTCCAGTGTCTTTTAATAAAAGACTGTTGAATAAGTAAAACCGGGTGTATTAATATTGTGTAGTGTCACGCAGTGTATTTAGAATGGATATGTGAAACGGATGTAGGCGGGACTGTTAGGCTGTAAGAGCAGGCGATGCTAAAGTGGATGATGCATGAACTAAGCAAAAGGAGAGAGAGGGAGAGTGATGGCAGGATGTACAAGAAACGGGAAGGTCTGAGCTGTGAAGAGCTCTGAAGACACTGGTGCATGTGGAGCGTAAGAGAGCCCTGGATGAGACACTGGGGAGTGGTGATACCCACTTGGCATTCTGAAAATAATCACCGTTAGCTCAGTCACTCAGCCAGCCTCCTCAGTGTTAAGGAGTTTTGCTGTTTTGTTTTAGTTAAAGCTTTGCAACCGGGAAGCGAAGCAACAGTGGAGGCTATACAAATTGCTTCAGACTTCATCTCAATGTGCTCCCTATTCGAGAGTGACTGTCACTTTTCACAGTTGGATTGTTATGAATTGTGACTGACACAGAAGTTCCCGAATCTGGTCCCATTTTAATCCATAAAGAACATTAAAAAAAAAAAATGCCGAGCTGCAGAATAGTGTTCCCTTGTAGGCTGAAAGCGTTGTGGACGATCCCAGTAGCACAGCTTCCTTCCTAGCAGAAGGCTCTGTGTTTTCCCATGCTTGTTGCTTTTGGCAGAGCTCCTTCCTCCCATCTCCAAAGTTGATGCTTTTGTTGTCAATATTTGTTGTGTATTCAAGGCTAGAGAGCACCCAAAGAAAACTCAGGAAATCTTAGATCCAGCACTGAATCTCAGATATTTCTTGAGAAGCAAATAAGCTCAGATGTGCGTCTGATCCTCCGGTTTGTTGAATTCTAGGGATTACCGTTGTTAAACTTAGCATTAGCAAATTGGTAGACGTTAACTGAGAATTCCTACAGGTTGTGAGGTTTTGAAGAGAGTTTTAATAATTGTGCAGTTGTCATGAAAGTATCAACTAGGACATCAGTATCCCAAAAAATACTTTCAGAGGAATGGATGAAAGATAGAGCCTTTCATGAGTGAAGGTGAGCCCTCAGGCCCAGTGCTTGCATATGATTAAGTTTGTCATGCAACCAGAGTTTGAAGTGATCTTTTCCTTAATTTCTCAACAGATTTTGGCTTTGGGAATTTCTATAAAAGTGGTGAGCCTCTAACAACATGGTGTGGAAGTCCACCTTACGCAGCCCCAGAAGTCTTCGAAGGACAGCAATACGAGGGACCCCAGCTGGATATCTGGGTATGGTAACTTTTTATTTAACTGGATGTAAGTCAGCTTTTAGCAATTTAGATACAAGAGCCACCTCTGAGTTTTTGTAAGCTGCAGATAAGCTGTTTCTTTTTGGCTTTGTTTCCTGAAAGCATTATGTCTCTAACATAGAATAGAATTGAGGTTAACAATTAAGTGGCTACTAAATGTACTCTGTAGGCCTAAGAAGAAATACTCCTCAAACAGCTCTCCGGATTGAATGCATGAACTTTGCTGCTTCAGTGTAATGAAGTATCTTCTGTATTACATGGAAATTGAACGTGTAAGGCCTGTATACTCCTGATGAGGTTAAAGGGATTCTGAGCCATTGACACGCAGGAGGGACTGTGTTTTCTCTGAACTGAGAGCAATTACACTTGTGCCACAAGCATTTCTGCTGCAGGCAGGTGCATGCTTTTGAATCATGTGCATGTCTCCATGCATACTATGGAAGAGCACAGAGAAAGCAACCAGTTTCTTAATGCAATGAAAAGGAACTAAAATGAGCTGAAGAGGTTCTCTGCACCCTTTATGAATTGCCACAGACTGCCTTTCATTTTTTCATGTGTTTTGTTTTTAACTTTACTATTCTGGTACTTACAATGACAGATTCATATCCTGAAGCAGCCTTAGATAGGGTACAATTTTGCAGTCTTTGCTCAGACATCAGGCTTCCAGTGATAATATTGTCTATATCATAACAACATAGGCAGTGACATTTTGGTCAGAGCCTGCATCATAGGCATGGCAATTCAGCTACTAATTTAATAGAATTTCATTGTTCACTAAAAAACTTCATGACAGACATGATGTTTCATGTATGTCTGTCTATCTATTGATATCAATATCTCTCTATATATCTCAACTAAAAAAAAAAGCTACAGCTTTTCTGAATCTTGTGTAATTGTTAAATAATCCTGCAGTAGACCTCAGTATGCTCACTGTTTCAGGTAACATATGCATTGTGTGAATGTCAGAAATGAACCTCAGAGTTTTATTAAGTATTTCTTTAGATATTTCAGATCCTAAATGGTTAACACAATGTCTGTGCACCAAGAGCAGCATACATTTGTTTATATTTAAGATAAAATGGTCATCTCCTTTACTGACCTTCTCAGAGGAGTTCAGGATTCCATATTTCTTTTACAACAGCTCATTACAGAGTTAAGTCTGATGAAAGATGGCAGAAGAAATGTAGCAGTCCACAGTTCGGCTCCTGTCAGGCTAAGGAAGGAAGTGACTTATAAAAATATATATTTAGTTTTAAAAAATGTCTATGTACTTACAAAATTTTGAGGTGAATGTGTAATGCTTGCTTTTTTTCCCCTTGAGAAATCCAGTGCTGAAGCTATCTGTGCCAGCTCAGGGCATGAAGGTCTGATGTGGTTATTTCATCTGGTGTGGTGTTAGATTTTTTTTGGCTATGCTGCAAGACTGTTTCCATTTGCGGTGCCAATTAACTTGCATACTTTCAAAAATCAGCCTGGCAGTTGAGAGCTCTTCCCCAGGTTGTCTCCTTTTGCTCACATTACATTATCCTTCCTGCTCAGCACTGCACCCAGCAGTGCAGAATCACTACCTGGAGACTCCCGAAAGCGGACACAGTTCATAAAGCGAGCAGTGTACTTCCTCCCAGGCTTCTACAAATTAGTAAATGTAAAAGGCTGCAATTTCTTACTGGGAATGGCTGCTGTTTGAGGTTTGTTTTTGTCTGAAGAAGGTTCAGATTAACCAAGAATGTCTCTGATTCTCACCTGAGGTTGGGACTCACTTTTCAGGTATCATTCAGTGCCCTGCGTGGAGCTTCCTGCTAGCAGTCAAGAGTCCCTAGTCCATTACACTTCGGCTTACCTGCTTATCAGCACGAGGAACTGCAAGCCTGCCATTGTGGCTTAGCTGAATGTTGTTCATGTTTAGGGATTTTCAGAAATATAACTCCTTTTTCTGCATACTCCCTGTTTCTGCAGAACATAATTCTGACTTTTCTTTTCCTGACAGGAGTTGGCTAGTCAAGCTCAGAGTACTTTGCTTGTGGCTCAAAGATAAAATGAATGTTCTCCTTCTTACAGAGCATGGGTGTAGTTCTTTATGTTTTGGTCTGTGGAGCATTACCTTTTGATGGACCAACACTCCCCATACTGAGGCAACGCGTTCTGGAAGGAAGGTTCAGGATCCCTTATTTTATGTCAGAAGGTAATAATGTGTCCTGTATTTTCCAGGTGGTAAATCTCAAGTAAAATCTATAATAACCTCTGCAGGGTGGTGGATCCGTCTGCAGACTATGGTGTGACAGACCATTCGTTTCTGGTACGAAACAAGGAAGCTGACCTAGCTGAGCCACATGCCATCGCGACAAGGCTGCTGCTGCTAGGCACACCAGCCCGTATCTACCGCAGAAGTGTGTGCGCATCATGAGTGGCAGCATGGCTGTGGCCAAGGAGAACAAGAGCTGCTAAGTGGAAGTTGAAAAAATCTTCACTCTACTGTGGACAAAAATGCAGGCATACATCAGCAGAGATATATTTGAGCAGCAATTGCTTTACACTCTCCAATGCCATAAACATTTTAATCTGGGAAGAAAATTACACTCAGTATCACTGTCATACTTATGTTGTGGATTAGGTGTTTACTGGTTTTTGACAGTGTCTGCTAAACAAAGGCAAAAAAAAGTGCGCAGCTAATTCATATGCCAGATTCTCATAGTCATATTCTGGCACTCCCACATGTGACTGGGAGACTATCAGATATCTCCCTCGCTTAATTGCCCCATCTGTTGGGTTTCACTCTCCCTCAGGCCTGTTCAGACAAGAACAAATGGGGCCTTTTTTGCACAGGCTTTTATGCTGTTCTTCAGCTTCCCTGTATTAGCGGCTCTCTAAATGTGGATTATTCAGGAACAACCTTCCTGAATCATGCACCATTTCAGTAGACTATTTTCTATGCTTATTTTTGGTTCTGTTAATTTTTTTTTTTTTCTGCCCTGTTGTTGAGGCTTCTGCACTGCAAAACATGCTGGAGCTCCCCTTTTTCTTTCTGGTGAAATGTACTGCTGAACACCAGCTCTGAAAATAGACACTGCCGTGTAGCTGTAGCAGAGCTAGTTAGCTCAGCGCTTGGTTGCTTTTAGCAATGCAATTCTGGTACCACAGAGTGGAGCTGAGCAACCTCTCAGCTTCCTGAACACATTTTGCAGCCTGTGCTGAGCTGCGTGGTGTTTTTGTGACTTTGACGTAGATAGCTAAGCTAGATGGAGGTACCTTTGTGCAGGTTGCAATCCCTGCCCTGACTGCAGTGGAGATCAGCCGTTTCACTTGCAGCTTTGCTGTGCCTCTTGCTGGTCACATGCTGTCGCACAGAGCGGGGAAGGGTACGTCTCTGAGCCCAACAGTGCAATCTGAACAAGGTAAAGAAGAATGATTAGCCAGCAATCTCTCTAAATTGTCTGTCATACCTGAGCAGATACATTTATTATAACCTTACTGACATCATGGTCAGCTAGGAACGCAGGGCATATTGGTTGGGAAGGCTCCTTAAAGTAACTTGCGTCAACTTCCTCTTATTCATCTCTTCTCATCTTCTGAAATCCAACGAAGATCTTAAGAGAAATGTCACATTTTCACCCTATCCCACATGCAACAGGCTATGTGTGTTCAGAAATATTTCAGCAGCTAAACCTATTGAGTGTCCCTCAGTTCCTGGATTTGAAACACATAAACCTGCTGTCTTGGTCACTGGCTACTGTTCACAGCTCAAGGAGGCACCAGTTTTAATTGTTTTTGTGACTGCAGGGGTCTAACTGTGTTGGAAAAGGATGCTAATTACTCTCTCCCTCACTTCACAGATGGGTTTTGAAGCTTCATTAGGTCTTGGAACAGTTCAAGTGGCCATAAAGAGATATTAAGAATTACCTGTTACCCTTGTGGGGGAGCTGTGTGGAAGTAATGGCACTATTAGCCATACCCTATCTTTATAAAGAGGTTGACTTTTTTTTGCATCTTAGTGTGGTTTTTTTGATCTCGTTTTGAAAGATTGTTTTAGCTTTCAGGAGATGTATTTGGCCCCAACACAGGTAGAAGCAAGCCAGTTTCCTGTTGTTGTGTTCTGTCTTGGTAGGTGTCAGGTGAGCATATGCAAGTAGCACATAGCAACCAGGCTGGTAATATACCTTACTTTTTCCTAACAGAGTGTGAACACCTGATTAGAAGAATGTTGGTGTTAGACCCATCCAAGAGGTTAACTATTACTCAGATTAAGGAGCACAAGTGGATGCTTGTAGAAGTTCCTACACAGAGACCCATTCTTTATCCGCCGGGACAGGAGAACGAGCCTTCCATTGGAGAGTATAACGAACAAGTTTTGCGGCTAATGCACAGCCTTGGAATAGATCAGCAGAAAACTATTGAGGTAAAACAGACTTGCACTGATATTTATCCCCAGGGGGAGCTCACTTTCCTTTTTTGTTTTATTACTGTGAGTTATTATGTGCGTTCCTTGCAATGTACTATTAAGAGCAAGGAGGGGAGGGAGGAAAAAAAAAAAAGCTGAAAACCTAATTCAAGAAATCAGACCCTAGAAAGGGCAAAACAGCTATGATCCTGCTCCTTGTTGTGCAATACTGCCATAAACAAGTTCAGCAGATTGCCCTATTCCTTGCTGGAAACACCTAGCTGTTTCAGTCTAAGGCATCTCCTGCTCCTTAGAGTGAAACACGTGCCCTTTGAAAAGGCAACACTGTGAGGGAAATGACACTCTGCTGTGTCAAGAATCCAAATTAGGAGCCAGGTTGGCTTCTACACCATTAGACTCCCTGTGTGGAGATAGATAAATCATTATCTCAAACAGAGAGACAGGAATGGAGGCAGAAGGGAAGGCAAATTCACTATGAGCTTCAAAGAGGGTGGAATATGGAATTCAGAAAGGAACAGAAAAGCAATAAGCAACTCACTGTCTCCCTCTGTAAAGAAGTAAATGTTACTTCTTACTAGATGTAAATGCTAAAAGACTCCCTATGGAATTAATATAATCATTTCCTTTAGAATGGTCGCTATTTTTAGCCTTTGTGGAGGTTGCAGCTTGAATACTTCCTGCCAAAAGGGACTAGTGTCTCTGCTTCACAGGGGTTCGGTTCCCCTTCTGGGGGATATGGAATGGCCTCTTTATTTAGGAAGTCCTGGAGCATGGCCCCTTCCACAGGTTCAAATCCTCGAGGGCTCAGAATAATACATTCTGGAACAGAACACACACCTGGCACTTACTGGGGCCACTGAAGTAAGGCTGATGCTTTTTTTGCCTGGCACTTCTCATATGCAATGACATGAAGGTCCCATTGTTTTTCTTTTAGAGAAGGCAATTCTTTTTTTTCTTATTAATCTCGTAGTACATAAGATGCACACGTTTGGCTGCACTCGTTCTCTTGTGCTTCTCTTTCAGTCCCTGCAGAACAAGAGTTATAACCACTTTGCTGCAATCTATTATTTGTTGGTGGAGAGACTCAAATCACATCGGAGTAGCTTCCCTGTGGAGCAGAGACTTGACACACGTCAGCGTCGGCCAAGCACCATTGCTGAGCAAACAGTAGCCAAGGTAACACCTAATTCCTAGCACAAATGGACTTAGGACTGTTTCTACATAGGTTCACTTAGGATCTACTGCTATTTTCTGATCTCTGTAGTCTGCAGGTTCCTAGCATTGTTCTGGAAAGTTTGTATTAGTGATTTTGTTACTCAAGATTTTGTTTCTAAATAATGTCATCTGCGCTAAGAGCAGTACCACTTTTTCCTCCTGTGACCTAGCAAGAATCTGGTTTCACAGGAGTTTTCACAGCACAGCTGGAAAGCCTCTGTAGACCAGAGGTAGAGCCAATGTGATGACTAACTAATTAAGTCTTGAAGAGGTTACATGTACTTTATCAAGAATAATTTAGGGTGCTCCCTAGATCTGGTGCCAGCCTCTCCCTCGCAAAAGACTCTCCCCTTACTAATTATACTGACTCAGCACACTCCCCTTCCCCTACTGCCCCCCCCCAACCCACATATTGAGTTTATCATATCTTATTCCAGTAATTCTCATTTCTGTACATGTTCTTGTGTTTCATTAAGATACATGGAAATCAAAGGCTGTACAATGTAATGTCTATTAAGGGATAACTGGAATCATGAAAGACTTGACCTCTTCAGAATAGCAGGCCTAAGACTATAATGGTCTCAAGTAAATACTTGCTCAGGTTCACAGCCTTTTAGGTACCGTATTGCTGTGGATATAAGAAGTGCCTAAATGCCACCAGAATTCTTTTGCTACCCTGCTTCCAGGAGAAAACAAAACAATGCTGCTGCATTTTTGCCCGAGGCAGTAAAACACTACTTAATTTCAGATTCTATTGAAATTAAGGCCAAAACGTGTCAGCTGTAAACATAATAAGTTCAGGAGCAATGTGGCTGACAAAGATAAAAATCAGTGGAGTTTTTTGTTTTTGTTTTGTTTTATTTTTTGGTAACAATTGCAGTGAGAGAAAGACAGTATTCCAAGCAGTGTGTTCATTATAGAATATTATTTTAAGCAGGTAGAGACAGATGAGCAAGGAAGAATACCTCATAGAAAGTGGCTCTTTCATGAGCTAAATTCACCTTGCTTGAGCTTTCTAGCCTCAGGGCCTGCTCTTGGCTCAGCACTGTACTCTCTTGAGTAACAAGGTAATTCATTTCACACGTGGATATTGTTTATTTTTAATTTGAGTCTGGATGTTGTTTTCCTTGTGTATTTTTTGTTCCTTGCTTTCTAGCTAAGCATGCTTAGTCTTAGGAGGTCTTTAATCTCTTTCAGACACAAGCTGTGGTGCCCTCAGTAAACTTGCGGTCACAAAATCCAAGATTGCTGCAGTCTCCAGGCCTGCCCCCAGCTTCAGGTGTAGAAGCCTTTTCATTCCCACCATCCAGCTGCCAAGCAGAGACAGCGTTTATGGACGAGGAAAGAGTTGAGACACCAAAGGTACAGCTTAAAATTGGCCTACTCTTCATTTGAATTTCAGGAAGACTAAATATGACTATTGCCCCCAAGTTACTGCCTAGCAAGAGTACTGATAGAGTTGAATATGTAGTGAACATGTAGCTTTTCAGTTACTAATAGGAGATGGGCTCCTGGGCTGCCTGGTTAGTATATTATGCTAGCCCAAAGTACTAGCGAGTTGTCTTTGCTAAACTAAAAGAATGTCATTTCACAAACCTTAGTGGTTCATGCCTTCTATAGCTAGACACTGGTAGGGAGCTGAATGCACCTCTCTGTTTTCATTAGCCGTTCCTTCTAAGGCCCCATCTTCTCATCCTGCTCTGAAGCACTTCCTCTTAAGCACAGGTTGTCTGCAAATTTGTGACCTACTGCAAGAGCTTGGTTCCTGGGAAACTGCTCAGGATAGACGGCAACACAGATGAAAAGACCTCTAATATAAACATGTGATCTGAAGATTTCTTGCACTAGCTGTTCAAAACATGCTGTACCTAATTTGCCCCACTTGAACATGAGACTTTTAGTTACTCAGTATTCCTTTTTCTGCCTTTTCTCTTTTGCACATAACTTTTGACAGCTGTGGTTTTTTTCTGATTGCTAATCTGCCTGTCTTGGTTCTTTGCTTACATTCTAATCATTCCACGCTGTCATTTGCAAAAGCAAAAATGAACTTACTGGAGGTTATTTTCTCTTTCTTCTCAAACATTCATTTTGAAAGGCCTGAAGAATCCTGCTACTGAAAGGCCTATAACTTCTGCTACCAAACATTAATATATATACTCACAGTATTTACAGTCTTTACATTTTTTATGTATGCTTTTTCTAATCCTTAAAAATATTCCTTGGATTCATGTCTAAATTTCCAAGCGCGTTCTTTGTGCTGCAGTCTAGAGTAACCTGGTCAGATATTCATCCAAAGTTTCTGACAAACGAGAACAAGTAAATGAATCCTTTACCTTAAGCTTCTCTTGCCAGCTAAAGCTGTTAAAATACCATACACTTAAAAGTTCTTATCTCCACCAATTTCATAGTAAACCAGTTAAAATATCATTTTTATTACTTTTTAATCAAATAGTAAATAGCTTGTAGGACCTCCAGGTTGTCAAAGAAAATTAGAACTGCAGCATCCCAGTTGAGATGAAGCTGATCTCAGCTGGGCCATTTCTGAACTAGGAATGCCTGGAAAATCCCCTCTGGAGACCATGTATAATGGCAGTCCCATCTAATGAGTTGAGTTTCCTGTAATCACAGGAAGATTTTGTGTAGGCTTCTTACACTTCCACAGTTAACAGACTTAACACAACTAATAGGATGTTGACGGCTCCACAGCTTCCTAAATGTATGGGTGCAGCTTAACTCTGAAGGGAGCTTTAGGCTAAGATATTTTGCCGTCCAACTTTAATGTCTGTAATAACACTTTGCAGGATAGCAAGCAGTAAGTCAAATACATCAATTCTGGCAGTATGGAGAAAATGAAGGAGCTTTTGTGAGGAAAGGAAAATTGCTTAAAGAACCGCGTCTATGAAGCAAATTAGTCACATAAGATCTTTGTTATTCTCTCTCATATTATACAGTTATGACTTTAGTGTATTGTATTTTGCCTGCTATCAGCCATGGGTTTGATTTTATGCTTGCCCTTTTGAAGGATTTATACCTCATTTATTAGTTAATTACTGACACTAAGAGGGTGGCCCCATTTTTAATCACAACTGGAAAGCAAAAAAGGAATTAAGAGAAATTGGGACCTTAATATTACAAACTGTATTTTGCATCCCTTCCCCGACCTTTGAAATCTTGGCTTTGCGCTAGTTGTCGTTTGGGTGAGTACATCAACAAATAGTGATTACTGTAAGGCACCACATCACAATGGCCTTGGGAATATTTCAGTGACTATGTATTAAAGGTGTCTGAGAGACTTCTGATCCATGTGCCATGGTAAACTGTATTTTCCCCAATCTGATCCTAACAAAATGGTAGGGGTGAGTAATACGTGTCCATACCGCAACAGAGAGAGCTTCTAAGGTTTTGTAGAACTGAATACATCACAATTCCAAATCTCTCCTAAGCAGCACTAACTTCCAAGCTGGAGGCCGTTGCTGAGAGCCTTATTGAGTTGAGCTGTGCAGGTCTGCAAGGATGGGGATTCCACAGCTGCTGTGGGTGAGCAGACGAGCAGTGGAAATCAAGGAAATTCGTTGGAAAGAGTGCTTTTATTGTGCTGTTAAACACATCTCTGCAGCTCTGGAACAACCTTGCAGAACTAGAGATGATAATTTTTTTTTTTCATATTGCTTACTGCACTCTGATAAACACACATGAAAAGTAAAGGGAAACTTTAATATTGTACATACCATGAACATTTGTATATGTAGCTATGCTGGCAAATGCTTTTAATGACTTTCCAAAAATAAAAAACAAATTAAAAAAAAAACCCTAAACTCTGGAGAACACAGTACTTGGAAATAAGAGTATTCCGATTAAGGAACTTGAGTACTAAAAAAATGCCAATGGTGGTATCACCTGGAGGAACTTGTGTGTTATCTATAGCTCTTACCGAGTCATAGTTACCTCAGTAGATTATTGGGAGGTTCACACATTTGAAGACTCTGGGTTGCCTTCAGTCTGCAAAACCAGCAGAGACTTCATACAGTCCAGGGAGGTGCTTTGTGCCAGGAACTGAAAGCTCTGTCTGCTCTTTGTGGCATTTAGGTAAATGGCTGCTTGCTAGATCCTGTCCCTCCTGTGGTGATTAGAAAAGGATGCCAGTCACTGCCTACCAGCATGATGGAAACTTCTATTGATGAAGGAATAGAGACAGAAGGCGAGTCAGAAGATGACCCTGCACAAGCATTTGCAGCCCTCCAAGCAACTCGCTGTGGAAAGAGACGTCACACACTGGCAGAAGTTACCAACCAACTGGTGATGGTGCCAGGCACAGGTACAGAAGTTTGCAGAGGAACCTCACTTAGAGGAAAAACACTACACTTTGAAGTGAGGACTCGCACACGAAAGACCTTCTTATTTCTATTTCTTGTCATTTGCTATAAAGACCAATGCCCACTCCCCCAGCCCTGCTGTACTAAAGCAGCAGGTTCACAGCTGGCCATGGTCTTGCACAACCCCAGCTAATCCAGTTCTGGACAACTGCCCTTTTCTTCATGATATACTTAATTGTACCTCGAAACACTTCATCTGCTAAAGTGGTGCTGGGGTAGGAGCGCAAAGGGAAACAACAAACCTTTAGATTCTGGTTTTCCAGATCTACCAAAATGACCAACCCTTTTGGCTTAGGCTATAGACTTACTGGTGTCCTCCACAAAAAGTATTGAATACTCTCCAAACAAGCCAGTGACCGTTGTTTGCCTACTATCTTACCCTTGAAATAGTGGAGAAACTAGTAACTAATCCCCATTCCAGCACTGCAAGTGTTAAATTACAATTACTTTGCTTTTGAAACCTGCTTTTTGTTTCACTTCCTCTAAAATAATCACTGGAGACACTGTCGGCAGGAATGCCTTAAGTCTGTGGCACTTGCTTTGCTTTTCTAAATTATTGCTGCACTTTTCTTTTTATTCTGCTTTTTGTTCTTTTTTTGTCAAAGGAAAAGTCTACTCCTTGGATGAAAACGCATCGCTGGGCAGCATTGATTCAGAGTATGAGATGGGATCCCTTCAGAGAGATATCAGCTTCCTGGAAGACACCCCTTCCTTGAAAGAAATGGTGCTAACTAACCAACCAGCACCCAGAATGACACCATCTTTCATAGGTCTGAGACCTGCCAATCCAGCCATGCAGGCCCTCAGCTCCCAGAAGCGAGAGGCCCACAACCGTTCTCCTGTCAGTTTCCGAGAGGGACGTCGAGCTTCCGACACGTCCCTCACACAAGGTAATTCCAGCAACTGCCATACGTTCTGCCTAGGCCTGGTACTGCAGGCGCCTTATTCACTGCACTGTCAAGGTGAGGTTGGGACTCGGCTCCTCTTGGCTGTGCTCACCAGAAATGAATCGACTGATTTTTCTGCTCGATTCCTTTCCAGGAATTGTAGCATTCAGGCAGCACCTTCAGAATCTGGCGCGAACCAAAGGAATCCTGGAGCTGAACAAAGTCCAGTTGCTGTATGAACACATGGGGTCAGAAGAAGAGCCTAGCTTGACGCCAACCAGCACCCAGCTGCAGGACCTTGTTAATACTCCGCCTCAGGTACTTAAACCACAAATGGAGAAGCTCTGTCTTTGCAGAACTAAAGCATTGGGCCAGATAAGGAAAGAGGATGAGGGGTATAGGAGCTGAGAAAAGCTCAATTTCTGATAAAACTCCCTACTCTGCGAAGAGAGAATGGGCATTTCCAGGTTAGCCTTATAACCATCCTTATAGTGTCACTGAGATGGCCTAGTTCTCTTACTGAATCCAGCATTTTGTGTCTGCTTCCAGCCTGAAGGATATTTTAGATTGCACAAAGCCTACCTAACATCTTTCAGTGGTGGAGCTGGTCCGGTATAACTGTCGTATAGCAAGAACTACAAAAGCAGAGTGATAATACAACAGCTATTTAGCCTTACACTGCAATAATCAAACTTACACCAATTCCCCAGTTAATTTTTTTTTAACTGGAACACAACACGATATAAGCATGCCAGCCTGCACCAGACACAGGCGTCTGGTGTTCCCAATGAAGCCTTCTGTCCTTAGAGTTCCAGCTCCCTTTCTAACTACTTGGAAATTTCCGTGCTGACAGCCACAAAGCAGTGACAGCAATTTACTCCCTACGTCATCATTCTCCTACCTTCTAGAGACGCCTCCTCTGTATGTATCCTCTTGGCCTCTACTGAGGCATTTTTTCCTTCAGCGTTGAAGCTGCGATGGGAGGGCTGCGTTAAAGCACATTCAGAGTTTGTCCAGCCAGAAAAAGATTTCCTGCCTCATTTCAGTAAGAGATGCAAACCCTAGGCGTTTGACAGCACAGAGGGCCAAGCTTTATAGTTTACACTCAGTGAAAGTGATGAACGACCCCAGAGACACTGCACTTGGTAACGGTGAAGATTACGTGCAGAGCTGAAGCAGAAAAGTAAGTCTTTTCTGTCTGTCTGTCTTTCTGGAGTCTTTCTTTCTGGAGATGAAACTGTTCCCTCTCCTCTCTGCAGGAAGAAGCATCTCAGCAGCAGGAGGCCACGTCTGTGTTCCCTAATGGTGCGCATCCCTCTTTGTTATCCAGACGGCAGAGCTTAGAAACACAATACTTGCAACACAGGCTCCAGGTACCCGTGCCTCCCCTCCCCTGAACTGAACCAGGCACTGTTACTGCACGGCATACTGCTCTTTTTGGTCTTGTTTTGTTCCTTGGTCAAAAGTTAAATTAGCATACAGCAGCTGAAATTGAAATTACACTGTATTTCCTTTCATCAGACACTAACCTCAATTATGCAAAAAGCATATTATATCGCTGCTCTTTCCTCCTCATCCCGCTGCTGTACAGGGTTTTTAAAGCAATTTGCAGTAGCTGCTAGTGAATGTCTGTCCTTTGTGTTGCACCCCATAAAGGGCACACATCAGAATCTGAGAAGCTTCTGCCCTACTTCTGACCTCCTGGGGTTTACTGCTCCCCCTGTGCCTCCATTTTTTTATAAAATCAATTTTCACCTGGCCTCAATTTTTAAAAAAAGCCAACTTTTTTTTCCAGCTTGTAGCTTCTTTCTTGAAGCAATCTTTCTATGGGTCTTCATGATGCAAGCTATCATGCAAAGGAACTCTTTATCTAAGAGTTAGAGCTGAAAAAGCAGTAGAGATTATCGTTTTGGGTAGCTGTGATCATAACAGTTTCTGAAAATGAGGGTGGGCACTTAAACTGTCATAAGGACAGACAGCCTTCCTTGATAGTAGGTCAGTTGCTTTCTTGATGCATTAAAACCAGTACAATTTAAAACTAAACTTGTGTTTGCCTTGCAGAAACCCCCTCTTCTATCAAAAGTTCAGAATACTTGCCAGCTGTACTGCAAAGAAGTACCCCGGAGTCTGGAACAGCAGTTACAGGAACACAGGTGAGAATCTTTCAAAACAGGCACATTAGATTTTTATTAACCCTAAAAGTAATCAAAGAACGGGGACAATCTTTGTCCATTTAGGAATCCCTTGAGAGGGAAGAGTTCATTTTAAAGCCTCTAAGGAGAGACAACCACCCACAGGTTGAAAAGTTGCTGTGCCCTGAGCTATTGAGTAGCCAGCACTGCCAGGGTGCATGCAGAATGCAAATGCCTGCATGCTTCATCTGGTGAAAAGGGGCAGACAGAAGCATTGCAGCTACCCTGCTGCTTATAGCATTGTGCTCACTCCCCCACCCTGTTTCTGTCCTAAAGAACATAATGCCTAAGCTAACACAGTTAACCTAAGTAACAACATGGATCATGTCTTTCTCCCTGCTTGGAAGTCCTGCAGTCATTTAGGTATTTCCTGTCTCACTCCCATGACCCAATAACTTCACTTATAAAAAGTCTGTGAGGTATTTCTGGTCATTAAAGGATCCATTGGTCTAGAAGTGATGCTCCTCTGACAGAATCCTGACTTCTCTAATACAAAGAATTATAAAAGGATGCTTCAACTCTATTCACTCCCATCACTTATTT
Source organism: Crypturellus tataupa (assembly GCA_034781795.1). Classification (NCBI taxonomy): domain Eukaryota; kingdom Metazoa; phylum Chordata; class Aves; order Tinamiformes; family Tinamidae; genus Crypturellus; species Crypturellus tataupa. Next base: position 574,303 of record JAWLRI010000195.1, on the reverse strand, counting down.
TTCTTTACTGTAATTATAATTGTCAAGCAAAAAGGCTGCAAAAAGACACTCATCATTTGGTGGTCGTAAAACAAGGAAGCAAGTTAGTTACTACAAAGGTAATTATTGTTCCTGGGTTTTGCAAAAGGATCACAATGACAAAAGGAAAACAACCCAGCTACATACCCATAGAACCGAATGGTTGAGCCAGAGGCAAGAGAATACTGCTTGATTTGAAGAACTCACGCAACCTGGAATTACTATCTAGTTTATGGCTATTCCTGGCAACTGTACAGTTCAGTTCTAATGAAAAGCTCAGCTGGCAACATTAGATAATCAAAGCAGCTCAGTATACTTCTTGCCTTCCAAAACGAGGTGTCTGTAGAGAAATAAGTTACCTTAAATGCAGGGAAACAATAGATTCCTTTGCTGAATGCTGTAGCTGTGCGTCAGTAGTAGGTTTCCTATTTCTGCATGCCCTGGGAATTGGCTGGCTGGAGACCTCCCTTTGTTGCACTACAGGAATTTGTAAAAGGTAGCTATGTAACACAGCAGTGTGCTGCAAAATCTTCCTGTTTGTAAAATGTCAAAAACACAAGAGTTTCATAAGAGCTCATAAGAAGTGTAGTTCAGAGAGAGAGAGAGAGGAGAGAGGGGAAAAAAAAAGGGGGGCATCTTGCATGCAGTAAACAAAACTAAGTAATGACAGGGTTAACTTACTTGCACAAGAAAAGCTTACTAGTCAATTAAAAAGGTGCTGTCAGAGGCCTGCAACCTCCACCTCTGCACATTTGCTGAAAGACAAATATGCCAACCCAAAATAATTGCTGTCTGTGTTCTTCATTCAGGCTGCATCAGAAGCGACTCTTTCTCCAGAAGCAGTCCCAGCTGCAAGCCTATTTTAACCAGATGCAAATAGCTGAGAGCTCATACCCAAGGTCAAGTCAACTGCCACTGCCCTGCCAGGAGGAGGAGGAGCAGCAGCAGCAGCAGCAATCAACACAGTTCAGCTTGCAGCAGCCTCTAAGCCCTGTGATGGAGCCTTCCTCAGAACAAATGCAATACGACCCCTTCCTCAGTCATTACCAGAAAGTACAGATGGAGCCACTGCCACCCTCCCAGATCACCAGCTCCTCACGGTTGTCCTCACCAATTCAAGTGCAGCAGCCACCACAATATTCCTATCAGACTTGTGAGTTGCCTGTTGTCACCTCTTCTGAGCCAGACTACCCAAACCAGTGCCAGTATTCCATGGACCCAGCTCAACAGAGCAGTGTAGCATCCCCTGACAGCCAGAGCAGCTCAGCATCTTGCGAGTCGCAGTCAAACTATGATGCATTAACCCTCTCAGAATTGCCTGGACTTTTTGACTGCGAAATGATGGAGACAGTGGATCCCCAGCACAGCGGCTATGTCCTGGTGAATTAAAACCGCGTGGTAGCTAATGAGAGTGGAAGAAGACAAACGAAGGAAAAGCATGTGAATTTTTGTTTTTGTTCCAACCCTAATGTTCATGGTAATTCTCCAACCCTTGAATTAAGCAGGGAATCTAACAATCCACCTGACTAGAAAAAACAGGGGATGGCTTCAAGTGTTGGGCTACTAGCTCATCTTGCTGGCCGCAGGGGCTGGAGAACAGATGGTGTAGTTTGGTTCAACAAAGAACCAGCTTGCGTAGAAGGAGAGAAAATAAACGAAAGAAAGAGGAAGAGAAAGGAAAAGAGTGAGTCTTAAAGGAAGGAAATAGCCCCTTCCAAAAAAAAAAAAAAAGGATAGTTTGGCAGCATTCATCCAATACTACAAGAGAGGAGAATGAGTGCATATTGCATTGTACTCCTTGGCAATAAAAGCAATAGTTTTCACTGAAATTCAGACTAGATTTGGGTCTGCGCTGACGGCAAATATAGAACTCCTGAAACAGCAGTGTCAGGTGAATTTAAAGGAAAGTTGCACTTTGGCATCAAATTGCTGACTGTAAGCTACTGATCTTGAACTACTCTGTAAGTCTCAGAGATCACCAGGCATCTTGAGCAGCCTCTGGTTCCTCTGTTAGCAATTAGAAGAGTATTTCCCAAGCCTGCCAAGGAACTCTTCATCATCCACTAAAAGAAGCTTCTCTATCTTTGCAAAATGACACAATGACCTAGCCAAAAGATACCTGGAACTGACACAGGGTGTTACAGTGGTTTGTTGAGACCTCTGGGTGGGGTCAGAATACTAAAAGGTAAAGGATTAGCTAGCAGAGAGACAGAGGGTAGCACATACCATGAGAAGGTCAAGAACTGCAACCAATGATGTCAAATTCATCAGTCTTTGGCATTTGAAATTAACCTTTTTTTGCAGGCAGCCCTTGGTGCAGACCTCTGTCTTGGAGAAACTCTGATCTTTGGAGAGGATCCATCTGTCCTTTTGTTGCTTAAAAAAATGTGTTTTGAAGTTACAGTATGCATTGCTGGTGGTTTATTGAGCTTTGTATATTTGGACAATTATTTAGGGTTTTAGAACTTAAAGATAAAAACAATGAGCTTAAAAAAGAAAAAAAAAACCCTGTGAAGTGATAGTGCTGTGCCTTTTTTGGTTCTTTATCAGATTATATGCTTTTTTTGAAGAAAGTAGACATACCCCATTTATACCTTTGCTACAGCCAAAGTCCCTTCAGAGCACACGTTCCACCATGTGGAATGTAAAGTTTAACTTTCTTAGTGCGTTGATTGCTTATGTACATACAGTGTTCAAATTATTACAGCAATAGTTAACATTACGAACTGTTGATGTGTTAACCATTTCCACAAATACTAAATGCCACAAACGTTTGGTCTCCAGACCTTTCAGTCATGAAATGCTAGATATGGGAGGATTGTTTAGGAACTCACAAAAAGTTCAGGTCTCTGTAACTTGGGGTTTGTCTTCAGTGTTTGAATAGCGTGGAACAATGTCTCCCTTCCTGCAAACAAATGTTCCACAGCTGGAACGCTCCCCCCTTTCTAAGCCAACATCAAGCACACGGCAGACTTACTAAAGCACAAAGAACAATGCTGATCTTAAACACAGGAAAGACTAGTGTTGGCTGCAAAGCTTTTCTGGCATCAATGAGCTAGGGTCTTTGACACTGTAAGGAAGGCAGCTGTAGCCACCAAACTTGCAGAATTTCGGTATGCAGTGACACCATCTCATTTGAAGTTGATACACAAACATCTTTGCGTTATCCATACTACAGCAAGGCACTAGGCTGAACAGGTACCAAAAGAAAAAAAAATGGTATGTTTGTTCTTCCCTGTGTATCAAATCAAAGAATCCTCCCAAGCTAGAAAAAAAGAAGAGTGTGCAAAGCTATTCTCCTGTCCTTTACCACAACAGGGAACTATCAGCCAGCATTTACAGCAATAACACCACAGTTAAAGGCAGAGTAAGGAATGCTCAGTCACAGCATTGTAGACCAACTGAAGGAGGGAAGCATTTAACAGCAACAGCAGACACCTTATTTCCTGTATAATTGGAGAATAATTAGGAGAGAGAATTCCTGTCAATACACACCCAAGCTCTGATAAAAGTCTGCTTGTGCAGGTGCACTCAGTTCATGATGGCTCAGCTTCTACCTCTGATAACACAGTGAGTCTCATGGCATCAATAAAGGGAAGCTTAAAAAAAATGAATCTCATCCATGTGCTTTTTACTGGATGCTAGAAAACTTTACCTTAAACAACTAAAGTTTTAAGACTTTGAAGGGAATTCATTTAATAAAGCCCTCTTCTAAAGGCACCCAGAAACCTATACAACCCCAAAAGTGAGTAATAAAGAGAAGGGAAACAGCACAGCAGAATACCACCACCCAGGCATTTTACTGCTGTTGAAGAAGACAGGAAGCAACACAAACCCCTGTCCTTTCATTCATCTTCCTTGCCCCCCAGCCTAATAAAAGTAACACTTTTTGGACGTGTGAGATCAAACTTCGTGCATAAGAAAAAACTGCTACTGAGACACTGGGCTCCTAAAGAGACAGGCCCAGTTCTGCAGCCGGAGCAATAACTACAGTCGGTTCCCTCCCTACGTGCATTTCAAGACTCATAGATAAAAACAAATCTCTTCTCAACAGAGGCGCGATTCATTTGTCAAAATGTACCAACTAGTGTAAGCTAATTTGATCTTTGCGGTGCTGGTAAGGGGGATGTTAGAGAGTTTGGGAATGTAATTTAGACCATTCCCCTCAACCACCAATCTATTGAACATTTCATGTAATTTTCTCTAAGCCAACTAGAATAGAAGACTTGTAGTGCCATAGCAGAGTATCCACTGGGCATCTCTTTGTAATCACGCTACTTTCAACTGGCTCTTCTGTTAAAGCCCGTTAAGTCTAACATTAGAGCACTGTGTATACTACTGCTGGATAGTTATTAGCTTTATTGTCTTGTATTGCAGGATCCTTTGAAGAGACTTTGGTATGATGTATATGGGGTAAAAATTTCATATGGAGAAAAGTGCAATATGTGTGTGTGCGTGTGTGGGTGGGTGGGTGTATGGTGCGTTACTGTATTTTCTTAAGGAGTTAGAAGGTTTAGCCTGCTTTGGGATAAATGCACTAGTTTTGTGAGCTCCAGTTTGCCAAGTTCATCTGTAGTCTTTACATGCAACTGATAATGCTGGACTCTGTAAAGCAATTACAGTGTATTACTACAAAATAAAGACTATGTACATTTCATTTTTAAATACTTAGTGAGATAAAGCAGCCTCTGCAGCTTTTCTGTTCTAAGCAACCTCTTTATTTATTCCTTAAGGTTGTTTATTCCTGACACACCAAGCTAAAATTCACAAAAAGAAAATAAGTATTCCTACTGCAAAGGCTGTAGGCTCTAGGCTGACGTTTATTTCATATCATTTAGGCCAACCCATCATCATGTGGGCCCCTGACATTTGAAGGCAGGTGTAAACTTTCTAAGAACTTCACAAGAAGCTGCATTTCTTTACTGCTTGCTATACGATGGCATCTCCAACATGAGCAATGTCATCACTCTGATGTACTGCCTTAACTCCAAGAGAGGAGGATAGTTTTGCAAACCACTCAGCTTTGATCTTGTGCCATACGAGTTAAGCGAACACTAGCCAGCAAATGATACAGAAGCTCTTCAGTGCTGATCATACAATGCTAATCCCGAGTGACGCTGTGAAGGGGCAGGGCTTGGGCACTGCCAGGGAGAAGCCATCCTAATTCCTCTAGTAACACGACTATGGCATGTGAATGTCTCGCCCCACGCACCTGCCCATTTGCTTGCAAGCTAAGGCTGAATTTGATGCGAAAAAGCACTCACACTTACGGTGTGGCTCAGAATCAGAAGAATCCTACATTCAGCGAAGGAAATCAGAGTTGTCTTGTAGACTTCACAGTGGAACGTTTTTTTCTGAGGCTCCAAAGCTTTCTGTGAAATTTCTTAAGTTAAATTTGACATCTGTCTCCTTTGACACCAAATGCAATAAAAATCATATGTACAAGAAGGGCCTTCTCACCTGGTTTTCTGACTTTGCAAAGTATCTTTACCTCTTTGTACGTGCTCCGCAGTGCTGGCTTTCCAGAGTTCTGAATCCAAAGTAGAGGAAGTTTAGGGTAGGACAGGGGAGACCTCAAAGCAGCTCTGAAATTTCTCACTAAAAGAAACAGAATAAAATAAAAAACACCATGTGTAATTCTTTAAATTAAAATTCCTTCTTCTGTAAAGGAAAATGGTGATTATAGTAGAGGCAACTAGTGTGACCCAAGAGAGTGGGCTTTTAAATTTTTCTTGGTCTGGCACATACTTTCATGCTAACAATGTGGTTTATACCATGGAGCAATGCATACAACTATTGTATTTCTATAGACGTACAGGAGAGGATCAATAATGCACCAACTGTAACTGTTTCTAAATTAAGAACATTTTGGAACACTCAATCGTGCAATAATAAATGGCATCTAGATCCTGCTGAGCTAGTTAGCTACCAGCTGCCATGAGGCTTTAGTTGTCCAGTTCAGGTGCACAAGGCACACAGAGTTTCATAACACAAGAAACCAGGTGCTACATTGGATACTGCAGGCTTTTCTAGACACTGCAAGACTTAATTTCACAAGGTAGTTACAATACTTTCCACTTTCATTTCAACATCATTCAAAATTATGAAGACAAGACCAAAAATTCATAGGTGAAATTTAGTGGAAAGAGCAAGATAAAATATTTGCTCGATGTGTGAAAGCAGGAGCAGTAACAAGATTTTTGCTGTCTAAAGTGTCTTACTAATTTGAAAGTAGAACTTATGTTTTCCACTGGTCTCTGCCCTGCCAGCAAGTTTGAATGGGCCTCTAAAACACCTCCCTCCTGAAAAGCCCAGCTCCCAGATTAGAGCAAGGCACAGACACTCATGACAATTAATTCTGTCAACTGCTTTCCCTAAAACCTTCTACCCTGATCCGGATTGCAGCAGGCTTACGCTGACTTAGCCTAAGACAATCTAGGACTTTCTGCTTAGAAAGAAGCCTCATTCTCTAGAGCTAAAAGGCCTTTTTTTCACTAGTGCTCCTTGTATAGGCACCTCCTTGAAGTCAGACATTTCTGCCTGGTTAACAGAAAAGATTTAAAATGAACGATAGCAGTTCTTGGATCATTTAAGTTTAGACCTGTAGCAACAATGTGCAAATCCAGAGGAGGCTCTGTGGGAAAGCAACAAGCTTTGCACTGCTCTCAGAAGTTTGTTTCAGGTTCTGGTTAGCTGCAACGGGCATTACACAACAGGAAAGATCATAGTGGGTGTGTGTGCGCGTTTGCAAGGAATCTGAACAATTCATTCCTCAACATCCCTAATATGAATTTTGTGCCTCTCCAACTAGGTTTCTTTAATAGAAATAAAACTGTGATGCTCAGAGGCTCTTGAAGCTCTTACAAGTGGCACTTAATGAAGAACGTGGCACGTTCACCCATCCTGCCCTGCTCAAAACACCTCTGTCCCTCTTGCATTTGTGCAGTGACCTCAGCTACAACTGGCCAGGAACAGCTGCAGCTGAAGGCAGCAGTTGGGATGACGCACTGGGACACAGAACATTTGGCTGCAAAACTAGCGCTTTGGTCTGTGACAGAACTGACCAACTGAGAGATCGTCTTCCACATTCCCATGAATCAGACGTGCCAGGAAGCCTCCAGAACACAGACCCGGCCAGGCAACCGGCTGTGCTCTCTGCCTTGCCGCTGCACGGGGCTAGACCCACACAACACCCCTTGCTGCTGTGGCCGCTTGCCCACGCACACCCTTCCTCCCAGGGACCCAGCCTCGTGCTGCAGCCCAGGGAGCAGATCCCAGCGAGAAGTGCAGAGGGTTTCCTGTGCCCACGTGCCCAGTTAACTAGCGATGGCAGCCAGGAAGCTCACCGTGACTCAAGCTGCACAGCGACGGGGGCTGTTAGTCACACTCTCCCCCACAGCGCTGCAAACAGCCTGTGTACGGGATATGGGAAGAGAAAGGAAATGCTCTACCACACGGAGATCCTCCTTTGCTGCTAGGAGTCAAAGCAAAACAAACCAGAGAGCAAGAGCCAACCTCCCGGAGTGACCTCCGCTAACCTCCCGGGCTGCCTGGAAGACGCCTTCCTCCCCCCAAAAATTCACACAGGCCAAACCCTGCTCATCCCAATGCAGACGGGAGGAAGCCCTGTCTCTTCCTGGCCCCGGCTGTGACTTTAAACTCCTCGCAGAAGCCGCAGAGCCCGGCGTTTCCCCTGCTGGGCCTCTGGCCAGCAGAGCTGCCCTTTTCAGCGTTCTCTGGCTGACGCTGGTCAGTTAAGTCCCTGGCAGATGGCTCAGCAGCAAAGCTGTGACAGGAGCACAATGCGCACGGCGCTGCAGCCACGCATGGGGCGGCAGCCGGACACGCGTGCCTCACTTCTGCCGATCAGGCTTCTGCGCGCTGAGCTTTAAAACTGTCTCATCCAGGCACCTCACTGTGCTGCGGGCATCAGCTCGCACCTCTGCTCGCTTTGCATCGGAGGCCAAAGTGCATTCAGGAGAAGCTCTCTAAAGCGCCATCCCCATCGTCCCAGCGCAGAGCAAAGAGGCAGCGAGGCAGACCGGATAAAGAGCAAGCGGAGAGAAAGCCTGCGGGATAAAAGCGGTGCCTTCAGAAGAGGGAAAGGGTGAGCACCCAGAGAAGGACTGCGGAATAGATTAATAGTCCCAGAGAGCAAATATTTGAAAGTGACAGCCTGAAAAGAAACAAACAAGTACCCACATGCACAGGCATGCAGAGCCTGCTCCTCCGCACGTAGCGCGCAGGGGCACTCGTGCAGAGCACAACCCAGACACGCAGCCGGGAGGGCTCCAGCGGGGATACAGCCAACAGCTGGAAGCTTTAGCCCTTGCATGGCTTCAACCTAACCAGGCACTGTTCCTCCTAACGCAGGCAGCTTTTTATACTTGGAGTGGTGAGCAGCTCCGACAGGAGCAAAGTAGCACACGTTTCCCTTGAGCTGGGCACTGCAATGACACCGAGCTGACCAGGTTCCTCACACAGGGTAGGAGCAGGCACGTGTGCAGCGGATGAAATCTCCCAGCCTCCCCATTGCTTGCTGAGATCCCAGCGCAGGGGATTATCTGAAACATCATCCACAGCCACACACTGCAGAGCTCAGCACAGTGCTCGGATGACCGGCACAGCCCAGTCCCGTACGAGCACAGCCTCGTGCCCACCGAAGGGAAATCCACATCGCCACCACCAGCCGCAAAGCTGGCACACAAGAGCCAGTCTTTAGTAGCAAGTCCTCGTAAAGTCTTTAGAAGAAAAGGGTCACCAGACTCTGAAGAACACCCAGTTCTTCTCAGAGGAGAGAAGAGATGCAAAGCGCAACAGCCTGGTAGCAAGACCTCACAGAAGAACAAGCCAGGCAGCACAAGATCAGACTTAAAAACACCTCTAGGTGCAGCGACACAGGAGGTGACAATGCCAGGCTACATAACAAGCAGGAGGCAGAGCTGCAAGTTTAGGTTGAGAACGGATCCTCAGATCATTAGGCAGGAAGTTTCCAATACCTACAGTACTAGCCAGCGTATATTAACGAACCATAGAATAACCCCTGCAAGAACAAGCAAACCTGATCTCTTCATCTTTGTCATGCCCTTCTAATGAAGGAGCAGAGCACGTCTGTCTAACCACTCACAAGAGCATCCTACAGACAAAATTGAGTAATATTTTGAAGATGGATTATAAAATTATAGCACAAATGAAATCTTGTTTGCTAATGGACACTCCAAGTGCATAGCTGGAAAATGGTGCATGGATTCTGCAGCCCTCACCCTCGCTGAGGCCACAGTACAAAGAACGTTGCCAAGGAGGTCAATCCAGCATGGAGAACTGCAAGCAATCCTAGAAGTTAAAATAACAAAACCAATGTGATTTTTGCTGATTCAGATTATTTAGCGACAGAAATATTATATTGCATGTTTGTAGTGGAGCTCAGATAACAGAAAACTCGTTTTAAATAAAGTGGAAAGAAATTTCTAATTGCATAACAGAAGCTTCAAAAACCTTCTGCAGACCCAAGCAGACAGCTCTGCTATGATTAATGCTCAGCTCATAACAAAGCAGCCTTTTCTGACTCCAAATGCAAGAGCCACAGTTGTTCATCAAAACTGAGACAGAAGCACAGGGCAGCTACTCCCCATGACAATAGCAGGATACCCAAAATGCTCAATCCCGACCCAACCTGCAGCTAAAAGAAAACGAAATTACACCACGAGAAACACTGATGTCTCTTTGTTCCTGAACAAGCATCTGCAGTGATAAAGGCCATTCTGGCAAAACAGAATTACAGACCAGAGCTTACTTTTCCAGTTTACCTCAAAAGTTGTATTTGTTCAATTTTTCAGGTCTTTTCAGCAAAATTTCAACGCACTATCCTTAACAGGAAGGCTGTATTTCCCACAGAGTTGTAAAGGAAAGTGCTAGGAAAGTGTTCAAATACTGCAGCTTGAGAAAATATCTCTGTGCTCAAAAAGGCACTTTACTGTGGTAATTTTCTGCAAGGAAAATGCCATAATATGGTTTTATGCAGCAGTCCCTGCTGAACTGACTTATCAGCAAATAAAGGCGACTGTTTTGTTAAGGATCCATGTAGCGCTGGTTTGCGGAACAGGAGCAAAAGGAGCAGCGCTGCGGAAGGCTAGCAGAGAGTGTGATCCCGAAATATTCACAAATGGACATTTGCTTAGCAGCGTATTATATGCCGAGTTCTGGAAAGGTTGGGCACATTTAGTTCACAAGCTGCAGCTCATCTCCTAGAGGCGGCTACGGAGGAGAGCAGCTGCTGACGTCAATAGGGTAAATAATACCGTGTACTGAAATCACCTGGGTACGCGTTGCCCTTTCAGCGGAGCCTGCTGCGCGCTCTGGGCTGCTGAGCACTCCGGGAAGCCCAGGTGTCTGCTTGCATGGAAAATACCACATCTGGACTGCAAAAAAAGAAAAAAAAAAGGCTTAAAAGGGCTGAGCAACTCAGGGCTTCTTACCTCCTCCTTCGAAAGCGTGGCACACAGCCCCACTACTTGGTTCGTGTACCAAGAGACAGGCACCACGATATGCGGATGCCAAACTGCGAAACCTCTGAGAAAAGAGCAGAGGCAGCCTTTGCTCACAGCAGTCAAGAGGCCACTTTCCTGATCCCAGGACAGGATGTTCTGTTTGTGATGAGCAGATTGCATTTTAATCGCTTGGAGAGGCTTCCTTACTGCTGGCCCGGGGAGGCGAGGCAGAGCGGACGCAGCCACAGCAGCACTGGAGCTCCTTCCTGGGCTCTGCAGGACCTGGCTCCTCTCCTCCAAGAAGCCCAACACTGCGTCTGCTCTGAGAGAGGAACCCACAGGGCACTGGGTAGCAGTGCAGGTCACCAAATGAGGTCCCGGTCTCAGATTGCCCCACTCAGCTAAGGGTACGCACAGGCACAGCAAACAGTTACTTACAGGAAAACAAGTCTTTCGATGCCCATGCAAGCACAATCCTCCACTCAGTAAAGCTAAGCAAGAGCTTGCGAGCGAACTCAGAGCATCTCCCAAATGCCAGGCCAGCACCCTAGCCACTAGGCCACACTGTTTCTCCAGCGAGCAGGGTCTGCTGCCTACAGAGCAGGCAGAAAAAGATCTGCAGCCACAAGTCCTGCCTGTCAGCGCAGACACACACACTCCCACCCCGTGTTTCCTGCAGCCTTGCACGCTCCAAGCTTCGAGTCCCTCCATCTGCCTGGTGCAGCGGGGTGGAGGGGAAAAGGAGCAACAGAATCACCAGAGCGCCTGGCTTTAACTTCCATCCTGGAAACATATTCTGCGAGCAAAAGCAGGACGTTGTTATTAATGCAGCAAATTAGTGGTTGGGTCCTGTCAGCGCTGCGCACGTCACTGCCGCTGCCGTGCAGGCAGTCATAGGGACACATGAATTATTCACACTAATCAGAGCGCTGGCAGCGTGATCCCGGGGGCACAGGCAGGGCAGTGGCTGCAGCTTGAGCTACCTCGTCGCGACTGGAGGCTGCTCTGCTTTCTCCACAAGCCTTTCCTTGCAGCGGTTGCCATATCAACACATGTGTCTGGGCCAGGGCTACCTCCTCGTTAAAAGTTTGCAGTAATTTAGCACTAGGAGGCAGGGAAGGGTCTGGAGCGCTCTAACCCCTTTCACGTACCGGGCAAGCTCGTCCTCAGGAAGGTGCCTTCAGCAGCTGCAAGACGGGCAGAATGTGCAGAGCTGCTGATGGGAATAGAAATAGCGGCCAAAACACCCGTCCGCAGGGACCCGTCCGGGAGACAGCCCCGGGGACACAGGGGCTGTGAAGGGAAGAAGAGAAAACAAAACAAAACAAAAAAAACCACTTGCCATTTCCCCAGTAAATCCCACAAGGGCAAGCAAGAAACACCCAGGCAAGGTGTCAATAGGCCACAAGCCTATTTTTCCCCTTAATACCTCAGATTGCCACATACTCACTGTGATGCCAAGTTCCAGTTAAATAAGTAAGACCCTGACCTCCTCGCAGAACCACATGGCTTTAACCTTTGCCTTTCTGGTTTAACCCAGGTCCTTAACCTCTAACTCTAAAGACAGTCCTGTGGTCCCGAGCACTTCACCTTGTTTTATTAATGTTTATTTAAAGGACTCACATATTTGAGGAGAGGCCAAAGCTCTGATTCAGCACTGCCAGTTTAAAAAAAAGAAAAAAAAGAGTTTTGTCAGATCTCCAGGACAATTTAGCCCAAACATTCATGAATGACAACTAACTAGTGCATTTAATACTCCTTAAAGGGAGAAGAAGCAAAATCTTTGAGTGTCATTAACTTAGTTTCAGAAGATGCACAAAGAAGCAGAAGTACAAAGATAACAGGAATTTGGGAAGGCTTTTGAAAAACAGATGCTTTCCAAGGACAGCTTGCCTCTTGAGCAAGCGCTTCCCAAGCTCTGAGAAGCCCTGAGAGCTCCCTTCTTTCCTGCTTGGATGTCATGATTTGAACAGGACAAACATGTAGACAAATGTAACAATAGTAAAAACCTGTGTCCATAAGATGCTCATACATACATTACCCCTGAGTCAGAATTGGAGGTTGAAACCTAAGAGAAAAAAAAATACAAGAGCAAGAAATAACCATGCACTTTTGCATTATTTTGAACGTGTTGCCTAGAGCCCTGCAATGACATATGCACATTTTTGTCCTCCCTTGGGGTATTCATCCCAGAATACCAGTCTTTAAAAGGGCTGATTTTTGTATCAACAGTTTCTTAGAAACCACAATGACTTTTTTTTTTTTTTTTTTTTAACTCCAAAAGATTTAATTGTAATTTGCCTAAAAATAAGTCTGGAGAAAACTCAGGCGGGGAAAGCAATGCCAGCTCCTGGCAACGTTATTATAGTGCTCTTTTTGCTGTGTGGCCTCTATTGTTTCTAGCCGCGTTGCTGGGGGATGAGGACAACCTACTTTACTAGCCAAGGGACCTCCTGTAGTCCCCAACAGCTTGCAGGCTTCCAGTTGTAAAGGAACACAGGGAACCGGCTACACATTTGACCCTGCAAGGCGATATCTGGTTGATATTTACTGGCTACTTTTCAGCGGCAACCCTCCTCTCGGAAATCAAAGCACGTACATAAACAAGGTTATCCTATTTTCCCTGAGCACAAAGCAGTGGCCATGGGTATTTGACTGCAGGTTTCCAGGAACCACATGCTGGGAAAGACTGGAAGCTGCTCAGGGCAGGGACTCTGCAGTCTGCACAGCACCTGACAGAAGCACAGGGTGCAGGAGCTGTGGTTGCAGGGTTGGCGTTAGACAGTCGCTATCCGTTTTCTAGCACAGCTTCACCTCAGCCAGCATCTACTGTTCACAGATGGAAAATAAACCAGGGTCTCTCAAAGGAAAAAAAGTTAGGATGTTGTTCCAACAGGTGCTGGTGCTCAGCAAAGGCCTTCCCATACCCAGCAAGTACACCAGCAGGCGGATCACGGTGGGTTTTGCTCAACAGCAGCACAGATTTTAACCACACGGAAAGATCAGTTTCTCAGGATTGATACACACAGCACTTGAGGGGTTAATGGACTAGGCACACCAATGCAGGCCTGTATCTAAACAGAACGAAAAATGGCCAAAACATTTCTTAAGAGGACAGGCAGCTGACGCCAGTAGCATCTGACCGCCTGCTGCCAACAGGCAGTTCAAACACCCAGGGGATTTGGAGCCAGATCAGCTGCCGCGTTTTGTTTTCAGCAGTGCCCTTCTCCCTGTTTCTGGAGTAGATCTCAGTCACAAGGCAGGCAAGGCTACCGTTTGCCGGGAGCGATGCGTTATGTCAGAGGGGATTTTCGGCACAGTACTACCAAGTCTCTAATGTCAAAGGATAGAAAGTCTCAGTAAAGTAAAATCAGTGTTTTATTAAGACAGGAACACTCTCTATTTTATAACAAAAGAAAGCGCCCTCAAACTCAGAACCAGCTCTGATTTTCTTAAAAATGTAAATGGGAACAATCTGGCAGTCTTTAACCAGTAATCCTAAGGCCTAAGCCACAAGCAATAAGCCAACCTCCAGGCAACAAGGGTACTTCCAAAGTTGCACAAAAATATACGAGTGAGACTGGGGGTAAACTTAGCAAAGGGTCACATATTCCCTCACTGCTCTATGGCACTTTAATCTGGTTAAGATTTCTCAGGGTTTTTTTCTGGAGAAAGTGCACCAATCCTCCCAGTTCACTCGAGAAGCAAGGAGGAGGTCAGGTGAAGGCAGGGAGAAGCCCGTGCTCTTTCACACTGGCTTTGATTCAATGATCCAGTTCTGCGGCCTGCAGCTGAGGACTTGAAGGATGAGCTTGTCATTTCCCAAAAGAAAGCAACTGCTGCTGGATGAGAGATAAACTGCTCTCTGGGAGGTCCTGGAAAGCTTTGGTACCCAGTCCCATGGCTAACCTTCACGACTCTCCTGCGACTCCAACTTTGCCTCTGAGTATAGGGAAGACCTTTCGCTTGCTGTACCTCTATTTCTTCTCTACACTTGCCTAAGAGTCTTGCCTGCTCGGGAGTTGCAGGAGTCACTCCAGTCAAGCCTATGGTGTGATTCCTTCACACACACCAGACACAAGGACAAAGCACCATGTGAAATGAGGAATGGCATCCCAAAAGGTTAAATCCTCTAAACCAGGTTTTCCAGACCTTGCTCTATTCCAGTAGCTCTAGAAGGGCAGTTCCCTGCCTACTCTACCCCCAGGCAGAGGGGAGATTAAATTTCTCAGTCAGGAAAAATTTAATGAAAATGGTTGCTTATAAGAAATGTCAGGTCCCACCAGACAGTTGCTTTAACAGCAGATCCCTCGCCAAGCACTTGCTCTCCGAATAACATCAGTGCTCAGTGGAAGAGACAACAATATATATACAAGTCTCTGTACTTATAGGCAGCCTCTATAATAAATGTCTCATGTTTTCCTTTAACCCCAGGTGGTTTGCATCTGTTGTACATTCCAGGTAACAAATCAGCTAGTGACTATTAACAATGTTAATGTAAATCAAGTGATGACAGCAGCATAAATGCACCCTGTCAGATTTCAGAGTAAAAGCCCAAGCCATCAGCAGTTGGGCAAAATGACTAGCTTTATTTCAGCCTTCAAGGACCTCGCACTTGGTCTTCAGGGAAGTGGAGATTTTGGAACTAGGATACTTGCCATTTTGTGCCATTCGCAGAAAGGAAGGAATCTACATAAGAAACATGGAAAGCTCTTGTCTTTACTGTTGCTCAGTAAACTAATTACTAAAGAGATCAGCACTTAGTAGCACCAGGAGATGGTTTGCCCTGCCTTCCTCCCTGCTAATGGCCTGACTGAAGCCCTGCTGTTTGATAGTGGCTGTCCTTACAGTAAAACAACAAAACTCCAACAACAACAACACAGCCTTAATCTCTGCTGAGCTCAGAAGCTGGTCCCAAGCACCTTAGGAAATATCTTCCTTGTAGGATTAAGCAGTTCTCTGTTCCTGGAGACATAGGAAATTCCATGCATATTCCACAAACATTTTTGCATCTAAGAAAACAGGAGTGTCTAATTCCAAAAAGATTTTGAAGATGCCAACTTTTACGGTAAATCAGCTGTACAAAAATGTGGGGAAAAAAAGCATGGTCTTGTATAGGGACCCAGCAGCCTGAAGAACACACAAAGCACCATTCCAGAGCAGCAGGGAAACTCTCCTGAAGTCCAGCTTCCTTGATCCTGACGAGCACCGCAGTCTTCTCCCAGTCATCCATAAGCACTGATGCTCAGTAAGTCGCCTTCCATGCAAGCAGCATCCAGCCCTCTCTGCTGCCGTTCCTTTGGGAGGTTACGTTGCACTTAACGGGAGGTAGCGTGACCCATGCAAGAGAATCTGGCTGGGGCTCAAGAAGCACATGCTTGATTTCTCTACTTTGCCACCAGACTTGCTGGAGACTATGGACACATTCCCTTTCCATAGCTCAGTCTTCCTCTCACAGACACAGTAACAACCTCTCTTCACACAGCTTCCCTGCCCTCCCCTCTGCATTAGGCAATGACTTTGTATTTTTTTATCAGTAAGAGGTGACTTACCTTAATCAGTAAGAGGTTTTTACGTTTTACCAATAAGCACACACCAAGCCTACCCTGAAAAATTCCACCTACACTTTGTAAATTATCATCCGCCAAGAGGAATGTAAGCCTCCAAAAGTCTGCTTAAGGAGAAATGTGCCACAGCTCTGGAGTTACATGGTACAGCTGTAAGAGCTGAAAAATTCATTTGCCTCCAGGCCAACTCATCTGCCCCATACTGCATGTGAAGCTGAAGGGAAACAGGCTTTGGGGCTGATTTTCTAGTTTCTGAAATGGTTCTTATTGCTGTGGTATACAGGCTCTCTGGAATAAAGCAGTCAAACCAAAAGAAGTTGTGCAAGAGGAGAGCTGTGTTTTCCACAACTGCACGAACAATGGTTATTCCATTTTGCCCCACAGCTGCTGCAAATGTTCCTCATCCAATTCTTAAAAGTCAGTCTGCCTTAGGTTTAGGAAACTTAACATTCACAAAACTACATTAGATGCGTCTTTGGGGATGGATGAGTTTTAATTCCCCCTCCCTGCCCCATAAGGACAGAAATAGCACCTAAAAAGGTTCCATGATTTCCACACTGTTTCCAGAACTTCCTTCAAGCCCCGGCTAGGGTTCTTCTTCCCACACTCCAGACAGAATGGCTGGAATTTTTGACTCCATAAGTGTATGTGTGCGTGCGTGTGCGTGCAAAAATTTATGAAACTATGATTTTGTATAAACTTCTCAAAAGAGATGCAAGCACCACAGGAAAAGTATAGTGGCAAAAAAAAAAATCACTATTCATCCATAGGAAGCAGAAATTCATACGAGAGGTGATGATATGGATTTACACTTGCAAGCAGTATCATGGGAGGAAAATCATACCTTAAGATCTAGACCTGTAGGAGTTTATGGCCTTTAATCAGGAGCCAGGGACTTGTATCTAGCCACCAACATAAATCTACTGCAGGCCAGAGCAACATGCATTTGGAGAAGGGCCCAGAGCAGACACTTCCTCTCTCACTAAACCTCTTTTCTGTCTTGTCTACCTGGACTTTTAAACCAAGATAAGTCAGTGCAAATCACCTTACAAACCAACCTGGACCTCTCCTACACACACAGAAACCTAGCGTCTTTTCCACAAAGTTACTACCCAAGTGGTTACAGATTGCTAGAGAGACAAGCACTTTGAAGCAGGCTCACTCAGTGAGGAGCTGCAAAGCACAAGGAATAGAGGGGGAATCTTTTTGGCTTCAGATCTGAGGGCAAAGAGATAGATTTCACTTGGCTAAGTTGCAGAATGCAATTAAGGGCCCTGCTGCCTTTCCATATTAGCGGAGGGGAAAAGTTTCTTATCAGAGCCAAATACTTTGACCTACTAACTAACGCACAACACAACTCTTCAAACTTGTTGGTCAACCAGAATGTCAACAGCCAGTGTACTGAAAGATGGGGCAGCAAAGTTTTTCTCTCAAAAAATGTTTGAAAGTTATAGGGATAATAATGAATAATGATAATAATGAATAATCAAAATAATAAGGAAATTAAGTGCAACCATAATTGAAGGTACATGAAAAGGACCACTAGATCAAGGGCTTGCAGCTAATGCTTCATACAGGCTATATCCTACTGGTACACCCACAAAAAATACTTCAAGACAGAACCTTCGACAAGCTGTGGGAGGACTCCCAAGCATGAAAGAGCATCTTTCATACCTCTACACAGCAAATAGTGCAAAGAGGGACGCTCATCACCTGAGCCTAACTTGGCATGGTTACAGTACACATCCAGAGGACTTGATGACGCAAAAAATGCAACCAGAACTGACCCCTTCCAGGGCATGCACGGAGCTGTTATTCCAGAATCATACAACTCCCTCAGTAAACTCTATTAGCTCTGGCGCAATGCTTAGCTGACGAGGTGCATGTTTCCTATAAGGGAGCTGGCTTACATCCCAACTGCCAGGGACATGGTATTAAAGCAAAAATCTGACTGTATCAGTCTGCAGACACCTCGAGAAGAATTTTTTCTCAAGACCACCCAGGGTTATCTGAATGTTGGAAGACCCTACCTCCCCTGCCCCTTCCCTTTCTATAGGCAAGCCTAAAATACAAGCAGCTTTAGTAACTGTCACTTGAAGACATTTGTGCCTGGTGTTTTGAAGAGGAATACTATGAATCTGTAAACTATGAATCTGAATCAGTTGCAGGTTGAGATTTATCACCCTATGCAAGGTGTGCACGTTTTCAGTAGAGTGATGGTGTCTCACATTACTGGGTTTAGTTTTTGCTTCATGGTGTTGCCTCGGGGGTGTAGAGGAATGCTAGGACTCCAGTGTCCTGGGGATGCAGTGACGCAGCGCAGGAAGACACACAGGAAATTGGCAGAGGGGGGGATATGCATGAAATCAAACTCTGTCCCCCTCTGTCCTGACAGCACTAAGGACACAATTCAGGTTCCACTGAAGTTAACAGGAGTTTTCTCATGGATTTTAGCAAAACCAAGCTTTCACCCTGGGACTGAACAAACGATCCTGCGGCTTTCTTTTGCCAAATTCCATCCTTTCTTGGAGCAGATGGGCTGAAACACACTCCATACACAGAACAGAAAATGAAAACATGACCTGGCAATCATTGGAAGGCTCCCACAACCTTGTCTTCTATGAACGCCCACATGTCACTGCTACACAAACAAGAGCTGCCAATGCGGGAGACTTTGGGGCAATATTCCAACAAGAGAGGAGAAACAAATAGCAAAACAAGAAAGCAACAGCATTTTAACAGCTTGCCTGGAAGAGCAAATATTGACTGGTTAACTGGAAAAAGCCAGCTCATCCTCCTTGTTGCCGGAGGCGGTTCTGGCACAGAGGATGTGCCCTCACAGTTTAGCAAGCACACTGGGCTTACTAAACAGTAAAAGAACTTTTGTAGCAAAGAGTATGTTTGGAAGGTGGTACTGGAGAGCTAATCTGCATGAGGGGCCTGTTCACAAACTGCAGGTGCTAGGGAATAAGCTAAAAACAAGGAACTGGCGAGATGCTAAGGACAAACAGGGCTCCACATACCTCGCTGCTCTGAGTCAGATGGCCTTGGCGTTAGGCTTGATGACCCGAAATACAAAGTTCTCTTGCATGTCAGGAACCTAAATCTGGCTCCTCATGGGGAGATGCTGGACACTGGACTACCCTCCTCTGCCAAGAGGTCCTTTCAAGAGATGGGCTCTTGAAAGTTTGCCTCCACTGCATTCAGCTTCTGAAAGTACCAACTTTCCTTAGCAGTCTTTACTGCACAAGCACCATCAGCCATTTCACACAGCAGACAGAGAACTAGTCAAAACTTTTGGGCATGGAGACCAGGCACAAAAGCTCATCAGCAGATTTCATCAGCCAGCTGCTAAGTGCAAGGTCCTCAGAAATCCATTTGTGAGCTCCCCAGCAAACCACACTAAAACGCACAGTCCTCATGCACAGTCACTCCTTCCCTGGTGTAAACAGAGCTCTTTACATTGTGACTATCAGAGAGCAGCAGTAAATAGATGGCTGTTTGGGACTGTAACACAGCTCTAGTGTCCTCCAGCTTTCAGACACCACACCATTCTCACATGAAAGCTCAGACACACACAAACTGCTATTCCTGTAAATCACTAGGCAGCAGGCACGTTATACTGTGACATTTAAGCAGCAGTCCCATTAACTCCGAGTCTGTTAGCTAGTGCCTTGCAATCTTTTTTTTCCCCATTTCTTTACGAGAAAACCCCTACCTCCCTGAATAGCATGAAATATGTTCTGTGGCTATAATTCCAGGTCATGATGTCAAAAAACAAACAAACAGGAATTCTACTATGAGCAGTTCTGCCTTGTCCTCATACTTTTGCATGCAATGCAGAAACCAGATCACCCCTTTTTTCCCCTGCCTAAGGTACTACTGCTCCCTCTCACCTATGTGGCCAGAAGGAGGGATGGGAATTGCACCTCTTCATTCACAGTGAGTCTCATCTCTAGGCTGTTTCTAGGACAGACAAGCACTGCCATGAATTCTGTAGCAGCACCCTCATGAGGACAACTGCCAGAAACCTAACATATTTGTCAACAAATCCTGTAAGTCAAATGACACGGTGCCTTATTGAAAAGAAGCAATTAATTATTCTTTTTTCATCCAGACATTGATTATGTGTCAATAATGTCAATTCATTAAAGAAAACGAGATCCAGAAATAATCCAAATTATGTTTTCTAGCTTGCTTTAAGAATGGAGGAACTTGCTTTGCCAGAAGGTCCTCCTTCTCGTTCCTTATTTGTCGAGTGCAGTAGCAAAGGGACCAACAGAAATCCCTGGGCAAGAGAGAGGAAATCTTCCCATATAGTAGGATGGCATCAAGAATTTCCCTGCTGTCTCTCTCTTCAGCAACTCTGTCTCCTGTCGTGCCTGATTTTACTATCAATAGCGCGTAGGTTTGAAAGTCTGCAGCAATCTGGAGAATGCATCACAGACTCCTCAAGCTCTGCAGGGGGCTGTACCCCAGCAGGCAGCTGTCCAAGTTGAAAAAAGGCATTCAGCACATGCGCGTACGCGCAAAACTTTTCCACTGACTCCAGGATTCCGGGCAGGGCGCTGTGTTCGCTTCCAGGCCAGCACTCAGGATCTGGAGGTGAGAACAACACATACAACAGACGGGCTGCTCCCAGACTGCCCAGCCCAGCAGACAGCACGGTGTTTATTCTCTCTGACAAAGAACCCGCTGCAGAAAATCCCATCCCTCCCACTCAATCCGCAAGACACCCCGGCACCCAGCGCAGCAGCCCTCAGCACTCTGTCCTTCACCCACTTCCCACGGAGCATGATGCCCTCTCCTGGGGGGCTGAGGAAGTAGCCGGAGAAGGGTTTCCCAGGCAGAGTTGGGTGAAACTCGGCCGAATTCCCACCAGGAACCCAGGCCATTGGGGGTTGAAGGGAGGAAAGAGGATCAGAGACTCTAAGCATCTCCTTGATGCGACTACTCATCATCCTCTGCCTAGGGTGCCCTTGATGTAGCGGAGAGAAGCATGTGTGTGTGCTCTGCAGTACCTGGTAAGCAGGCCTGTTTTGCCATGCCTAGCTGGAAGAAACAGGGATAATGCAGGGCTGCAAGGCAGCTGCCTAGAGGGAGAATAAAAAATGCTGTTGAGATTTTAGCTTTCACCTCCGGCCCGCCCCACACCACTCCCAGCAACACCCACTGTAAGGGAGCTGGCCATTTTTAAATCATTGTAAAAATACCTCCTTCATCCCTCTCTGGACCTCCAGCATGTCCCAACTACTCTGTGCTGTCAGAGTTTACATAGAGAACAACACAGGACACAGTCTGAGCAGCTTTCGGGTTTTTATGCACAGCAGAGCACCTACCTAACAGGCGGAGATAATAAGAGAGCTTAGCTTGAGACAGGAGGCTATGCCCAAATTCCCGGAGCAAACCCTGAGCGCATAAAATACAACATCAGCTTCAAGGAGAGATAAAGCATCCTACAGCAGAAAGCACTCGTTCCACACCACTGAAAGAGGCAGAGAGCGCAATAGCACAGGCAGGCAGCAGGGATCTCTGCTGGGTATGGATTTGGCAGGGGGAGAAGACCACATCTTTGTTTGTACAGGAGGGCTACCAGCCTTGAATGAGACAGCAGTCCTCTTAGGCAAGGTGTACTTGCACAAGACCATTTCTGCAGTCCTTGTGTTTTTCTAGCCCCCTCAAAAGCAGATGGCATTTGTCACACTGCTGATAGTGGAGTGGAGGCCCCATTAGCCCAGCCAGAACCTGGGAAGCTGGAAGAGTGAGGAGGATGAGCCCAGGTGGGAATGAAGCAACAACAGCAGGGACAGGCAGATTGTGGAGGTGTAAAGATCCCTTTTTCTTGCCAGACTTTCTAGTGAAGAGCCAGAAGGAAAATAATGGATATTTATAAGCAAACCTATCTCTAAGGCAGCAGTTTCCAAAGGCTAATAATAGGGTTTGGACTTGTTTAGAGCATGATTCAAACAGCAATGCATAAAGCTGCTGGAAATCTCCTGCCTATCCCCAGAGCATATTCCCAAGAAGCCACTAGTTAGAGAAGGGCCTGTATCCAACCGCAGAGCTCACGCCAGGCGGGCACCAACAGCAGTGCCGTCAAAGCCACCGGGATGCTGGATCCAAGTAAAGCACGCAGAACGAGCCCAGGAGCCTCCTCCCAAAGAAAGGCAACAACCGCCTCCCTGTTCTGGAACAGCAAGGTGGGAAGCCAAGGAGTCTGTTAACGACATCTCTTGCTTTGACCCTTTGGCTTCTCGTACCTGCAGCAGCACTGAGCCAAGTGCAGGGTATTGTAGTGCAAGGCAGGCAGGAGCTGCACCTGCCTCCAAGACTTTGCAGCTGTGCCAAGACCATCGCAGATGTAGAAAGCCACCTGCACCAAAAATCAAAGCGAAAAGACAAGTTTCCAGATTGCTACTAATACGCCTTGACCACTGGGCTGGGTTCAGACCAGACCTGCTACAAAGGGTAACTGCTTATGATTTCACCACAAAATCCACATTCAGTGACCCTGTTGTTATTTCTTGCTGACTCAGATAGAACATGTTGAAACTGAGGCTTCCCTGGCCAAGTAGGAGGGGGAAGATTAAAAACAGGAAGGCCAAAACAGCCTCCTCTTTGTATGGGGGAGAAAACAGGGCAGGGTTCTGCAGTACAGGGCAGCACCTGGACAGCATGTTCCGAAGCACAAAAACTGCAGTTATCAGATCTCCACCCTGCTCCTTGCCTAAGACGGAGAGCTTTGCTTTCATCCAGAGAGACCCAAGCCTGGCAGGCAATTCTTGCAGTCTGTCCCACTCCCTTCCCACAGGCCCCAAAGCACATACTTCTAGGACTGCACACCCCATCAAGTCTGTTTATTTACCAGTAATCATCTCATTATTGATTGCTGTTTGCTTAAATGTCAGTACTGTGCAGAGTGCAACAGCCCTGACCTGTGAATTATGAACAGATGAGGAGAGCCTTAGCCTTTCCTGTCAGAAATATCACCTAGAACTCAATCTTTATGCCAAAAACAGCATTAGAAGCAACTTCTCATACTGGATAGCTTTAGCTGGGATTGATGGACTATTTCTGCCCTATCTTCTGTCTGTCAGAGACCACCACCCTAGACAAGGTTTCTGGTCTAGTAGGGCCTAAAGGAGAAAAGACCCAAGCAATTTTGGAATTTACCTGTTGCTATGAAGGTTGCTTCTATGCCAAAGACACTAGACAAGAAGCAATGTTTAGTTACAGGTTCCATGAGGGACCTGAGATGAGTTACATCAGGTCAAGATCCTCACAGCGCTTAAACAACTAACTTCCCACTGAAAGCGCAGTTAACATTTCACCTTCACTCACTATCTATAAAATAAGAATCACCACCCTTCCTTTCACTGCCTCATCTCTTTAGCCTCCAAATTCTCCAGGTGGCAATACTGACTCCACCTGACTCTCCCTCAATCTGAAAGTCTGCAGTGCAAAGGTGGGCCAGTTCCTGTAACTGCACCTGCATTTACCTCCTGGAAGCAAACATTTGATGACTTCTTTGGGAACACATTATTGTCAAGTTATCAGTCTCCTACCATTTACCTCGATACACGAATCAAAACAGAGAGGGAGGTAGAGTAGCCACAGTCCTTTAAAAATGGTATTTATTGTCATGTCTCTTCACAGTAAACAAGGTTCAAGGCTAGGACAACACAGAACAGTCAAACAGCACCAGAGAGTGCTACAATTGGTTCTTTAACCCATTTATTCAGTTTATAGTCATGGATGAGCAAGGGGAGGGGCGACATTGAGCACAAGAGTTTTGATCGTGACTCACCACTGTAGAGGCCTGTCTACACACACAAACTCTGAGAACAAGGAGAGCCAGCTGCAGGGAAATAGGGCAAGACCATGAGCCCAGACACCACAGTGCTCATCTGCAACATGACTCTGACCTTCCAGGCCAACTCATGCAAGACCCCAGTTGCTTGGCCAAAATCCTTGAAATGCCATGTTCGGCTGTCACGAGGGGTGATATTTACACACAGTAAAATCCATCTCTCTGCAGAACATCAAGGCTGACATCCCACAGATGGTTCTTTCAAAGTCTGAATTCAGAAGTCTCAGCTTTAAATTCAGCTCTTCCATAGTGGGGTCAAAGGTAAGAGGACTGCATTCCCAAGGACCTAGTCACCCAGAAAAGAGAGGTGAACTGTTAGCTCTTACTTGGCTTTGTGTGAATGTGTTATTAGCAGAGGACAAGTCATTTAAAAGCCTCCTCCTCCTTACTGAAATGCAAAGAAGAATCAAAACACCTGGTCTCCATTACGCACAGCCTGGCTCCAGCCATTCGTCAGTTCTGAGGTTCCACACGTCGTTTTTTGGCAGGTGGCAGGCATGTCCTCTACTCCACTGCAGACCACAATGGAGATATTGCCAACATTACTAGAACAACATGATCAGGAAAATAAGGTTGTTGCAATGTTCAGAGTGCTGAGAGAAGCTGGGATGGAAACTGAGCCAAGCCTGCACGCAGGGTGTCTTCTACCTACAGTAACAAGTTCCGCAGGCAAGAAAGCATAAATAACAGGAAGAACAACACATTGGCTTAGGATTTACAGCTCACTCAAGGTTGAAATTAGACCTTAAGGAGAGTTCTATCACCAAATCACAAAATCCACAAACAGGCTGATAACAGTATTTGCTCATTTCAAGTACATCACTCATTAGCACCAACTGACCTGACTGGTAGAATCAACAGCAGAAATAAATTTCCAAAGTAGCAAGAGATATGAGGCCAACTTCATCATACAACTCATTCTTGCATATCACTTTATGCACTGTGACAAATCCTCTTCCAACAGGAGACAACGAAGTCGAAATCTGGGAACGCTGTGAGCAGTGGCTGTTCCTGGAGTCACAATCTAGGTTCAAGGGACTGAAGAGAACTCAAAATTATTTCAAAGCTGGAGAAAACTATCTATCTCTCTGGTCTCCAGGTTCCATCTGGAAAATTGCTTTGAAGCTAATACCAAGGAAAACTTCTCCAGGACATTCCTAGATGGATATCTGGTTGATTTATCACAGGGGAAAAAAAAAAAGAAGGAAGAAAAACTTTTAAGTCAGCAGCACAGTTCATCACTGGCAGCCTTGCCTTTTGTCTTACTTAGGGAGGGATCTTCAAACAGCAGCCACGCCACTGACCATAGAGTCCTTTTTGTTCCCGTTCTTCGGAATATTCCTAATGTTCCTCCTCTCTGTTCATAGCCCCAAGGGGACTTAGCCCCTCCCTGCATTCTCCTCTGACTCAAGCCATGCCTTGCTCCTCGTCCAGCAGCTCCTGCTTTGACCCAGTAGTGCCATGTTAATTCACAGCCCTGTTGGTACAGCTTGCCCTTCCCATCTGGCTCAGCTGTCAACCTACAGACGGGCCAACAGACTTGTCTGTCGTAGGATTCTGCATCTGGAGTAGCATATGTATCCCTGGGGACGCATGCTTTGCTGTTTGCATACAAACCTACCTGCTTTCCGATACACCTGTTTGGCACTGTCACTGCACATGCAGACCAACATATTCACAGGTGTAAGAGTGGGGCACAGAGCCTGTGCAGCCTTTTTGCAAAGGGAACTTCCTCTCAGTTTCATCTCATGCCATGCCATTCCTGCATAGTTCTCAAGGAGATAGATGGAAAAAAGAAAAAGCCCTCTTCAGCTGGCTTGCAATACAGCATGTTTTAAAAATGGTGATATAATGAAACAGAGCAGTGCTTCGGAGCATACTGGACCAATGGAACACATATACTCTCTACCTTGTAGGTTTGGGAAACAAGAAATGTTAATTACTCTTCCTATGGTTCTCTCCTTTTTGCATGTTTTTGGAAATCTTAGATATCATAGACTAGAATTCAAATGCAGTTATCAGCATCTTGAAAGATTGTTTTTCCTTGAAAATGTTTTCCAGGCAGAGCAACATGGCACAGATTGCCTCATTCCTTGAGATGCACTGCATTCCACAGTTCACTGTCTCACAGTTTTGGTCTTTTTCTGCGCTCTTCCTCTTTTCTTTCTTAAATGCTGTTAGCTGAAAAAGTTCCTTAGGAGAAAGTGAGCACTACTTAGGTAGATGAGGACTATAGAGAGACTTTACAGAAACAAAAGTGAAGTCGGATTTTTCCGGAGCCAGACTGCAGTCTGGAGCAGAACCTCACACCGTCATTCCTTGTTATTTTGCACTTTCCTCTTCTCCAGCGTAATAGATAATAACACAGGGAGCAGCAGGGATAATATGGTCGTAGGTGACTGCTGGATCTTCAAACTGTTTCTTACCAGTGTTTTCTGTGTAGGCAGAGCAGAGACCTGACATCAAGAACTGAAAGCTTTTTACAGCTGGAAACTTGCAGAGTGAAATCACTTCATGGGAAATCTTTATTAGTGAATCTTACAAGCACAATCTTTCAAAGAGAACAGGAGAAACCTTAGGCAGCTGTCCAGCAGTGTCAGTGGATGCTTTTGATTGTGTTCATCAGGTGTGTCGCTAGCCTCCCATTTTTTTCCTGAGTTGCTTCAACCTCCGGGATTTCAGAATAGTGTAGTTTGCATACCAGGTGTGTTGTTCTGACAGCAGAGGGATGTAGAATGCACGCAGTAGCTTTGAGGACCTGAAACCAAAAAGGAAAAACAGATCGTCCTTGAAGCACTCCTTACCAATGTATTCAATAACAGAAATGAGGTTTTGAAAAAGACCTGGTTGGTGCGCAAGTGATGCAGGGAATGACAACGGACAGACATACAGAGCCAGTCCATCTTCTCCAAAGCTGTTTTTTTGCCAGTGTTACTAGCTTAAAAGCATGAGCCTGCTCAGGTTTTCCAACACCATCTACTCCATCAGGATTAAGGGGGAGAAAAAAGGGGGAAGCTTGAAAGCAGCTTAGCTCCTGAGTATCACAGTCCAAATAGCAAACAGTATAGACTGTGGGCCTCTTGTCACAGAGGGCTTAATACCATGCAGCTCCCTTTCCTCAGGACACACTGTGAAGCTGGAACAAGGCTGCAGTTCTCTCCCGACCTCTCCTGTTTTCTGTTCAATCTGTCTGACCTCCTCCTTCACAATGCCTGAAGTAGAGAAACTTTGGCAGGCTCCAGGACTTGAGAATTTTGTTCTTCTGCTGAGGGTACTGAATTAGAGAAGGATACACAGTTCTAAGACCTACAAGGCAAGTTGTTGTGGGCTGCCACTATTCACCCCACAGCCTCCTGGTGCTGTGAGCTGGTGGTTTTTTGCTACAACTATGCCAGCAGAGTACTCAAGCATAGAGGGCTTAATAGCTGTATCAAATTAGTACCCTTTGGCTGCTAATTGCTGAAGCTGTGGTGGCTGAGAATATTAAGATAATTTCCTCCATCATCAACACTGAACCCTGCTAGAAGATAAGACATTTTGTGTGATTTCTGAGATCTGTGCTGGGCCAACAGTCTTGCCTTCTCAGCACTGAAGCGTAACTCTACATGTTATCGCCTTGAGTTCATCTGGTTTGCACAGTTGCCAGCTTGAGAAATACACTTATTTAACTTCACCAGCACAGAGGCTGGAAAAGCAGCAGCACTCAAATCTGTGGTTTGCAGCTTGCGAAGTGGTGGTGGCACATACTGGCACTGTACTTGCTGGTCACTGGAAGTCATGCAGCTATCCCAGTAACACAGCCAAGGACTTCTAATTCAAGCCTCTTTCAAGAAGAAAAATGAATTGTGTTTTGTTTGCTTTCTGCAAACAGCGGTGGATATTTTTCAAAGATACACTTCAAAAAAAAAAAAAAAAAACTATGTCTGGAACTGCCACTGCAGACCACATTTCCCAGGAGGCTCCCAGGGTTCTCAATCAACCTCCTGACCTGCTGCAGCTCCAACAAAAGGCTGATGATTCCTACAGCACTACTCGTTATTAGGGTCCTGCTACATGGGGTTCCACACAAGGACAAAGAAAGACTTGCTTCACTTGAAGAGTCAGCGCTCCAGAAAAAGTGATGGGGAGGGAGTGTTATTCCCATACCAGAGAGGAGAAAATGAGGCAGCAAGTACTGTCTACCCTCAGAGAGGTCGAAGGAGCCTGAACTCCCACAGTTCCCACATGCCACTGCCTGATGTTCAATACTCAGCATCCTGCGAGCCTGCTTTTTTGCCAAGCACTTTAGGATGTAAAATTGATGATTGCTTTGCTTCCAAGAACAAAAAGCTCAGAAATAATGTTCAGGTCCTTTACAAATTACAAAGCTCCCACCAAAGTTCTTCAATAAAAGAACCACTGGAAATGTTGGTTCTTTGTGAATTCCTGAGGTATGGAAATTGGAAGCATGTTTAAATCCAAATTTCTTACTAGGGAATAACTAGGTGAAAGATAGTCATTTTGGTGTGTTCTGAACAAGCCACGATTTTTGCAGCTGTCATTCCTTGTACATAGAAATTGGAGGTCAAGCTCTCTCCAGTCTCTAGAAGAAAAAGCATTCCCTTGGGACAGGGTGCTTTCATTTCCTCCTCCTCCATCTCTTGCGGCTAATGAACATCATGTCATTGCTGGGCTTTTCTGGCATGTCCTCTTCTGAGCCTGAGAGCCTGCCATTGCCTTAGCCAACAGTAATGAGAAGTGGCGCAACTTTACAAGCACGTGCGCACACACACACACCCCACAGGAAAAAAGGAAGAAAAAAAAAAAAGAAACTGTGTTCATACTGCTTGTGATGCCATTTAAAATAAGTAAAATGGAAAATAAGAGAGAGAATACCAGTTTAATGTGACACTGTAAGGGAGGGACAAAAATTAGCACAATTCCCTGGAGTTCGGGGTTTGAGCAGACAAGAACTATCTGAGCTAAAATTTAGTAAATTGCTGACTTGCCTTGTGCAATTTAGCTCACAGACAGGGAGAAGGCAGTACGTACAGCTGATGGCTGAACTCCTGAGTATAGAGTCTGCCACACTGAAAATGCTTTCTGCCACTTGAGGCTTAGAGGTGACTGCAGTGAGACAATAGCACTGGTTTACATCCTCCCCTTGACCTAAATGCACCTACATAATGATAGCAGTTCAGTTCTGCATTATAGAGCAGAAGGATATTGCATGATCTGACAGTAGTCAAAAAAAAGACAGTTTAATTCTTCCAGATAAGCTTACTCAGTATCATCACCCTGAGTTTGCAGACAGCCTGAAACAGCAGCTTTGAGCAATGGAAGCTCTCCACATGCTCTTAATCTCACTGGCAACTCAGCCCTTCTTAACAGCAGTCAGAACGTCAATGTTCGCTGTTACACAGCTTTTATCATCAGTGGGATGGGGGGAGAAAAGTATTGTTGGCAGAAAGGGGATCACGAAGGAGAAACCAGGCAGGAATGACTGACAGAAAAAAAAAAAAAAAGAACTGAGGGCGGAAAATGATGAGAGATACAGAGCAGAAAGATAAGATGCTCTTCCCACCAGTGGATGTCATGTATGCTGCAAAGACACAAGGCTCATGACAAGTAATAACACAGTGTGTTGGTGTATAAAGGACACAGTTCATCTACATTCCTGTTCTCTGGGCAGCATTTCCTGCTGGAACAAGGAGTATGCACTCCAGAAACAGAGATGTAAATCTCCCTTAGCCAAGGGCAACCCCAAAAAAGAAGTTCAGCCTGCTTTTCAAGGTAACCTGATAATATTGTGCAAGCTATCAGGTCCACAAGGAATCCTTGGTTTCTACTGGGTGTTAGCTAGGCAGGTCTCTGGTGCCATAGCAAAGCAGCTCCTCTCTGCCAAGATTTATCAATTCCCTAGCTGCCTAGGGACATCAGTTTAAAAAAGTCCAATAGTAAATAGACGATGCATATTAAAAAGAACAACCCTGACATTTTCAGGAAAAGTCACAGCTCAGCTCTAAGAAGGTGAATACCTAAAAATGGTATGACAACTGAGAGCACTAACATATGCAGTCGACAGCAATAAGCACAGCTTTCATGTTTCTTAAGCAGAAGCTTTCTCACCACAAAGGGACACGGCCTGGACACCAGCAAAACATTTTTCTCTCTCCTGCTAGTTACTACACAATGACAAAGTCCTGGAGGCTTTACTTCCAATGACAGAATCACAGTTGCTGGTGCCCCTACAGCCTGTGGATGCCATGAGAGAGCATTAAATTTAGACAGGAAATCTTTACCTCCTGTCACCTGATTCCACCAGGCTCAGCAACCTCAGACAGCAGATGGCACATGGAAGGGGTTGGGATGACAGCAGACAGTGAATATATATAATGTTCTATTAGCATTTGCTTCTAAATTTGTACCCTGGAAACTGTGTGTGTGGCCTTAGGCAGCAGAGTTCCTATGGAATACCTTGGTAGCAAGATCAAGGCCACAGGGAGTCCAAGCTGGGTAGCCAAGGGTCCAGCGCGATGGTGTTGCAGCACTGCAACTGCAAGGCTCCTTCAACAGCAGCCTCTGGGACACAGCCGGGCAACAGGCACATTCTGTCCAGTCCTTGCTGTGCCCCAGAGGTAGGAGGTCTCCCACATTCCCAAAGGAAGTCCTAATTCTTCTCCATTTTTTTGGTCTGCACCCAGGGAACTTCCCTGTCAGGACTGAGCTGGACAGCACCATGCAAGGTCCAGCAGAACTGCAAGCAGAGCCCTGTTCTGTGTTGGCCATATTTCTATAAATTATCTATTGAACTTCAGGAGAAAGCAACTGAATAGCTCTGTTCTACTAACTCCAATGGATGCTCTTCTGGAGGAAGAACAAGAAGTGCTAAGTGAAGGAGTTCAAGTCCCCACTCCCAACCTCAAAGATGTACTTGGAATAGAAACAGCTAGATACATGCAGGGTGATGGTGACAGGAACTGTTACTGCCAATTGTATCTTGTAGCCTGAACTTCTCACCCTATTTGGCAGAATTCAGAAAGACAGAAGAGGAGGAAGAAGAGAAAGGAAAGGTAGAAGAGGGTGAAGCTGGATCTTTGCCACATGAGCAGGACCCAGTGCCTCCTGGCTGCTGGCACACATGGGAAGCTCTCTGAGAATCCACTAACATTTGCACTTCCTCTAGGGGTTAAATTTTATACCATCTGGGCACCTACTAAGTGATTTAACTACTTATAAAACAAAAGCAAGAAAATCATTTAATGTAGCATGGAGGAAAGAAAGCATCACTAAAGGGAACAAGACAAGAGCCTCCTATCAAAGCAGAGTGATGATATTCTAGCACAAGGTGACTGAATCATTAATCTTGCATTAAGAATATTTTTTACGATGGAAAACCCAAGGGTGAGAGCACAAGCATTTGGAGCAAGCAGACGGTTCAGCCTAAAGAGCTGGAAAATATGTGCTCCTCAGCAGGGAGCTGTAATATATTTCCCCTTTTCTGTGCCAGATTTGGAGCGCTCAGCCAATATAGAATTAAATGGACCTGGACAAAGCAGCTTCCTGAGGAGCATAATTAGCTGGTGGCTTGGAGTGCTCTCTAATTCAATTAGCAGCACCATTTATCAGAGCCAGCTGAGATTTACATTTGCACTTGCTGACGTCAATGTGAGACTCGCAGTGAGTCCCAGAAGCCTCTAGTTCAGCAGGAGTGAATTGAACTGCTAGGGACATTTATTTTCAAAGAACAAGAGCTAGAGGGTTTTTTTTTTTTTTTCTTCCTGGCCCTTCCCCCTTCCTTTTTTTTTCCCTCTAATGCTCCTTGCTCTCCAGTGCTTAAGCTGTAGACCTGATTTTTTTTTAAGAACAGGACGAGAGAGAACGCCACACTTTCACAAGTGCTTTTGCAGTTACTTCATAGGTAGCAGAGGGCACTTCCAATTTATTGTGTGGAAGCAGGTGTGGGATTTCAGGGATGCGTCATTCTGCTGAGCTGGGAGGGGAGGCAGCACATGCTCAGAAATGCAAACAGTCTAGACTGTTATATAGGAAGGTCCTGACACATCTTCCTTCACTCTACTCACGGACTTGTATTTCTAAATCTGTGAAGAACTCTGCCCACACACTCACTAGCTCTGAGAATCTATGACCTCACCAGTTTCTAGCACCTAACATGCTGCTTCATCTATAACTGTGGGTTACTGCTGCGGTCTCCTAGCTAAGACTTTGCTCATCCCTCTGCCTCAGTGATATTCCCAGTCGAGCACATGCGCCCCAGGTGAGCACATGCCCTTTTTGTCCTTCATCAGCACCATGCACTTCTGCCACCCTACCTGCAAACTGCTGATCCGAACTGGAGATACTCACAGCAGACATGTAAATCTGATATGCTGCTATGGTAACCTGCCCTCTTCCACTGGTGAAGGCACCGCATCTCCCTTCTGCTCCAGCTGTGAGGCGTTGATAAGGAACAGCACGGAGAATTTTCATGCAGCACAAGAACAGGAGAGAAGGAAGGAGGCTGCCAAGGCACGCCAGTGAGGCCAAGGACCTGACTGCCTGAGCTCCTCTTGAGACATGCTCTGCAAACCCTCTTCTATTGCAGTCTCCAACAGCATCCTCTACTAAAGAGGATACTGCAATCAGGAAAGTCCCCTTCCTCCCTGCACCACTCTTAGATAATCTGTTTTTTTGTTCTAAGCACTCAGTGGTTCCTTAGCTGCAGAGGACTTTGCCTTCTTCCCTAGTGTTCTGCTCTTTCAGCTCATCATTACCAGTCACCATATTCTGGCAGTTCAGGATCTCACTGCAACATCCAACTGCTCACAAGAAGCTGCCTACCATTACGTGGTAAAATGTTAGCTTGGCTGCACAAAGCTGGATCACCACTTCCAGCGGTAGCAGCTACACACTCTCTTTCTTCATAAAGCCAGACACAAAAACACTAGACTCAGACATCTACATCCCCATACTAAGGGTGTTACCTGGAGTTTGGATCCAAGACTTCAGGGATGCTTAGCCAACAAGAAATACAGCTCAGGGATCTAGCTGCAGTTTAGGCCATCTAAATGCAACATGCAGTATCATACATCAAATCCAGATGACTGGACAGGATTTCAATGCCAAGCTTGGGAACAAGTTACTGTCCCCAGGTCAACAGAAGTACCTTGACAGCATTTTCCCTAGAAGGGCAGAGCTGCCCGCAATGCAAGAGCATCCCTGCCTCTGTGGTTCAGGAAGCAAAACTCCTGAGCGGCCAGCCCAATGTCTGTGCTTGCCAAGACACGGAGGCTTGGCAATAAATAGAGGCATTCCTGAATCCCATCCATTTCCCCAAAAGAAAGGGGGAGCGGCAAATGAATTTCACAGAGCAACTCACAAAGGAAATAACATTAAAGCATCTAAAGCAAAGAGATTACACTCTCTTTGACAAGGACTCAGCCAAGTACTGAGCTCTGTCTTTGGTTCCAGCTTTAAATCCGTACATTGCTACCATGCTCCCTGCAGAGTGGAGTGAGGTCAGAATCAAGGAGGAACAGCCCCAGGCAAGTGAGAAAGGAACAACAGAAACCCGCGTCAGGGCAGAGGATTCCAAACTCTTCGTGCCCCTCCTGTGGCACGGCCCCCGTTGCAGGCGTAGCCCTCTCGCAGCAGCAGGAGCAGAAACACACGGACTTCCCGCTCCCTCACCCTCGTGCACGCTGCCTTGGATGCCGCAGGACACGCCTTCTAACGGCATGTGAAAGGGCTTCAGAGGAAAGAAGTGAAAAGAGGTGCATCTCTCAGGAGCTTTAACCCGAAGCTCAGAGGCTATGGGTAGAGCCTGAAAAGAAGCGCATTGCTTTAATCCAAAAGCCCCATTAAACAGACCAACCCCTTCTCTACCAAACGTCAGTTAAAGATAGGAAAAAAAAAAAAAAACAGAAATAGGCATGGAAAGTAGCTATGGGGACTCCGGGATGTTCTGTACAGCCCTAGTAGGACAATTTGTTCTGCTTTCATTAGATAGGAGGTTGTGACAGCCTGCTAACCCTGCAAACACTCCTAGTAATACCCCCGGATAGGACCCAAGGTACCCTAAAAACTCGCTTGCATCTGATCTGAAGCCTCTGTCTTCAAAGGACGTTAGCTCAAGAACAACTGATCAAAGTTTGTCTTTTCAGTAGGACATAGCAAGAATTATTAGAAAAATACCTGAACATGTATTTGAAGCAGAAGTGCCCCTGGAAGTTTCAATTTGCTTTGCTCTGTACAAGAAGTGCTTTGCAAAACTGTCACCTAGATGTTCCTATTGCCTCATTAATTAGACTCACTGGCCATTTCCTTCTCACTTCCTGAAGTCCTGCCTCTAACATAACAACAGGTCCCTAGGCAGACACAGTTCATAAAAAATCTCGCCAAGGAAACCTGTGTCAGCAATCTGACCATAATGAAAGTAGCCTCTGGGAAAAGCACGTTTTCATTCCTTCTCACTATCTAACTACTTTCAGCAATCTGTCTTTGGGTGCAACATAGACCTACTGCTAAGTCTCACCCAAAACCCTGACCTTGACTTCTGTGTCACCATTTTACAGAGACTTTTCTAGACAGCCTCACTGTCCTGGCATCCTGGCATGACAGCTACATGACCAGAGTTTTCAAGAAATAAATAACCATCTCTCTACAGCCTGAGAAATTGCTGTCCTTGCAAGGATGTGTTAACATCAGTCCCAGTTTGACGATCCAGATTCCATTGTGTGTTAGCCTGGAGGAAGACAATTTCAGTCTAATTTACGCTTCTCATAAAAGTTCTTGTCCAAATGCATAAGCAAGTTGTTTAGTGAGGAACAGAGTTAACAAAGCCTAGACTGACAGTGGTCTCTTACACGGGTTCTCTGATGCCTAATAAAGGAAGAACTTTGCTAGTTTGAAACTGTCTTCCCTATCAATCTGCCAGCTTTCATAAAACTTGTTCATTCTCTTTGAGACCGACTTACACCTCTCTATTAAAATGACTGAAACAAGATAGGAGATTCAAGTCTGCTGGGAGGACATGACAACAACCTCTTTTTTTAAAAAAACAAAACAAAACAAAGAAACATTATTTTAGTAAGAAGTGCACAGAGGGGATTCTTTTTAAATATAATCCTGTCTCCCCACTCTTCTCAGCTAGTTCATGCTTTAAAGCAACCTACATAACAAATATTGCAGGTACAAGTAAGACCGGGGTTGTACTGTGGCCAGTATTTACTGGAAACATCTTTTCAAGCTGGCTCTTGCCAACAGGCCTCCACTGCCAGTATACAACCCCTTTTGTAAGCAGACCATGAAGTTTAATTCACTGACCTGCCAGCCTTTCCTTTCCAGTATGTAAAACATACCTGGAAGCATCTAGGAATGGCTTGTAGGCAATGGTGACCCACTCTTCTTTGTTGGAGGAATATCTTGGCTCCCTTGGGGTTTCAGCTGCTGTATCCAAGTCCACCAGATAATGGCATTTGGAAATGTCAATCTGCAAAAAGGAAGAGATTCTTTGGGTTTATTTCTTATAGGTTTACAGGTATATATGTTAACAGACACTGACTGTTATACATCCACGAAAAGGAGCTTACATTTCTAGCAGCAGGTGAAGTGCTTTGTTTATAAAACTTGGTAAAACATTTTGAATGTTTTCAAGTGAAAGTTTTACGGGGAATGTAAACAATCACCACTGTTCTGATCAATGGAGAGGAGTCCTGGCGTCCCTTTCTGAGCAACTACCACTCTGCTGTCAGCTTTTTACTGAGGAACTGTCAAGTCACGAAGGGGAATTGGAGCGGACAGAATCAACTCTTCTGGAGCCATTCCTTGTGGATGTCTAACTAACTTTTTAAGACTTCTAACGACGCTGACTCCACAGCTCCCCAAGCAAAAGACTTCACTATCATTAGTGCTAGAAAGGTCTTCCAATGTCTAAACTGACACAGATGTTCTGCACCCTGCTTGGTTTGTGCATGAATAGCAGGGCTGCAGCACTGCTGACCCTTCCTGTCTTGCCTTCAGCAGATGAACATCACATTGCACTCCTCAGACCATATGGATTTGGTATCAGCACAGTCATGCCTTTATCAGCTGCCTATGACGCAAGTAACAGCCGCTCTGCCCAGACAGC
The DNA here is from genome assembly GCA_034781795.1 of Crypturellus tataupa. NCBI lineage: Eukaryota > Metazoa > Chordata > Aves > Tinamiformes > Tinamidae > Crypturellus > Crypturellus tataupa. The sequence continues at coordinate 538,252 of JAWLRI010000195.1, read as the reverse complement.
AGTGTTTGGCAACTCTCTGCCAAAATATGAAAATGTATTCAAGGAAGTAACATCACAGAAATCAATTTTATGTGTGACCTCCCAGATAAAATGAACTGCGGGCAGCGTCCCCAAGAGACTTGCATTATGCAACCTTCTCCTTCCTGCTGACGAGAGAGCTCTTGGATACGAGCAGACCCTCCTGTTCATTTATATGCTGCTGGGTCCTTCCTGGCTAACAGACCCCTCCCCACTCCTCGCAGGTTCTCATACAGATGTGCACGCAAGCTGCTGCAGACAAAAAGCTTTGCCAAGATATATGTGAACTGTCAGATACAAAGACGTCTTGCGCTGCTATCAGGATAAATTTCCTTTTAACAACAATGATAAGTTATGAGATAAGGTCCATACAAGGTAGTTCAATGGAAGGATACATTATACAGAAACCTCTGCATACAGGAAAAGAGCTCTAGCAGAGAAGACAAGTTAGGAACAAAGACTGTCCTCTGTTTCAAAATCTAGTCATCTCTAAGTGACATAAAAACATAAAACTCTTACTGGTGCCTGGATGGATGTTGGCCCAGCAACACAGAGCATGGCAAGAGCTTGTCTAGTCTGCTACAGATAAAGTTAAAGTATGGTGATTGCCACAGTTCAAAACAGAAATGAAGGGAATGGAAAAAGAAGTGAAAATAAAGTGGTTAAAAAACCCCTCTGGAGTCAGGAATTTTTAACACTGTTTCTGCTTTTACATCTAATCTACTGTGTCTGCTTGGACTTTTCTTCACCCTTTATCTCCTCTTCAGTAGTTTTGAAAAGAAATACATCTCTCTGGTAAGACAAGTACAAGTAAGTGCTGTTCAGCACAATTAAGGAAGAAAAAGTTGCAAAACAAAAAGGTTAAATTACTCTTTTCCCCAGCACCCCACAGCAACAAAAAGACTGAGATTTACTTCTCAGTTTTCAAGCAATGCTGTAATAGATATTTACACTGGAAATTCAGTTCAGTCTCACTTCAACCATTAACAAGTTTTGAGCTGTCTCTGGCTCAGATAATCCTTCTGCAACATTTGTTTTTTCCTCTTAAAATGACCAACAGACTCATGCTGTTTATTTGCAGTTATGGTCCTTTTTTTGTTCTCTCTCTTTTTTTTTTTTTTTTTAAACTTGCGTGTGCTTTCACTCCTTGAGCTCACTGAATTCTAGAGAAGCTCCTATATTCATGGCATCAGCAGCAGCTCAGAACAAAACGCTTGTTTTAAAACCCCCTTTAAAATCTACATAAGGTAGCTAGTTTCTATCTGTACGAAAGGAACGCGTCTCAGGCCCTCTTTCTTGCATCAGAAATAACAAAATTGTACAGTGACATTAAGAAACAAACACGAAACAAAAGTGTGTTTGGTTTCATAGCCACAGGCTGTGCACCAGCCAGCTGTCTGTGCTAAAAATATGCCACATTTGAAAGATTTCGTAAATTAAATGCATTGCAGCAGACAGCTTCTCTCCAGTACATACACACCTCCCTTCCAATAACTACAGAATAATGTTCGAAATAAGAGAGCTTTAACCCAGCCAGTTCATCCCTGCTTTTACTCGTATAGGTCCCACCTCTGTTACCAAATCGCACACTATGCATTTCTGAGTAGACCACAGCTACTTTGTACACCGTGTAAAAGACTAAGAGCCACATAAATGAGCACATGTCCATTCTCCTCAGTCAAGCTACACTCCTGCAAACCAGAAACCTGGTCCAATACACGTGAATGCTTCCTAAATACTGATGAATGTACCAAAGTTATCCTCCAAGGTGTGGAGAGAGGATGAAAAAAAAGATTGCACGTTTCTTGGCAGTTCCTCTCATTCACCCCTTTACGACAGAAAGGATGACTAAATATCTGATATTTAGTGCCCCACTAAAACTGCTACGTAATTTCACAAGCAGTTAGCTGACAATACTTTAAAAAAAATGTATGTGAGTGCTATTTTTGGTTAGGTAACACAAGACAACCAAGAATAGTAACAAATGAATAATACTGGTATACACTGTTTTAACAGCTTTCCATTGAAATTACTAATGTAATTGCTTCGATAAAGTTCCAAATTAAGCTCCTTCTCTTCTCTTGCAAATATGAAGGATAACTTTATATTTAAAAAAGCCCTGGCTCAGTGACAAACATTTTCTGGGGGGGATTTCAAACTACTTATATGCATCACTTCCCTGTGTGCACAGTAATACATTATAGTAAACCCAAAACTGCACAACTAGGAATTACTACTTTTTTTTTTTTGCTCGTTTTTCTTTTTTTAACCTCCTTAAATGAAAAACAGAGAGATGAAATGCAAACAGAAACCAGACTCGTAGAAACAGGGAAATTTCTAAGTGCTGCAAAAAAATCATTTTTGTTCTGTTGTAAAGTCCCCAGACAAAAGATGGGGATCCATGATTCTAGGCACTATAGTAATATGAACAATGGATTAAGGAAGGAAAACAGGAATGTAATTCTTACATAGCGAGATGGCTCTTCCCTGTTTTGATCGTTCATGTCAGTAGGAATGACCCGTGTTGCCATTGGTCCCTTGGCAAATTGTTTCGGTAACTGGCCCCTGAATTCTGACAGGATGAACTGGAGCTGCCAACTACAGAGAAGAGTGTTAGAAAGCATAGGAGGAAACTGCAGAATATGGTAGAATTTTGCATGGAGTAAACTAAAAATATATATAACACAGGGCATTTCCTTCTTGACAGGGGACAGCCTTGCTGGAAGAGCAGTCACACCACAAATTTCAGTAGTTCATGGTCAACATAATCTATTGACACCAGAACCCTGAATCCTGTGTTTTGGAAAGGCGGGTGTTAACAGAGATACAATGACCAGAAGGTTTCTTACATAAATACTTATGAGAAGTGTCCAGCTTATGGTTCTCACCAAATCAAACCTTACTTATCTGGCAAGAGAAAGCTGCTTGGAAATCTGTACCACTCCTTTCCCACACAGACGTTAACTGGTCTCCCCTCTGGCACAGTGTGAATAGTTGGGTCAGTGGCGATTCTGTGAAATTCTGGATATAAGTCCAGAGGCCCATGGTAGCCTATGGAAGAGATAAGTCGTAAACAAGGCTAAAATAGACAATATTTGTGTGACTTACCTTGAAAGACTAGAAATAAACATTCATACATATTTTCTAGTTGATAGCTTATTGAATAAGTTAAATGGCCTATACTAAAAAGTGGCTGGACTCCAAACCTTCCCATTCCCGCATTTTGGAAGTGCTGTTAGCAAGGACGTTTACTGATGTTCTCCAATCCTGACCGTCAGTCAACAGGTATTGTCCAGTAATAAATACTGCTGCATGATTTTGCAGAGATGGGAAGGCTCACTGCATGGCCCCAGTTCAAGAAAGCACATAGGTACCATGCTTAATCCATTTCCATGGAGGTTACATGCACTGAATTACAAATTTTACATGGGAAAAATGCTTTTTCAAGTAAGATGTTATGTTTGCACATTTAAGTCTGCATAGACACTGATCTCCATACAGATTTTAAGTAAGTATAGCCTCCCTGCCTGAAAATGGAGGGCATCAGTGCTTTAACTGATATAATTATACTAATATGCATCATACAGCTAATCAATATTTAAGTTGACCAATACAACTTATTCCTTTCCCTGGGACGATGATATCTAAGCTCCCAAAACTCTCTTAGTTTCAACGTGTTGGTACAAAGTACCACAAGACCAATACCCCCAAAAGCACAAGACCATACCAACCTCTGAATAAGGCAACAGAGCGTGACAAGGACAAGAGCCCAAAGAGAAAGACAGTCCCCAGAGCCAACCAGTTGGAGGAGACTGTGTAGTGTTCTAAGCGGTAACGCTGGAATATGAAGTGGTAACACTTCTGAGGAGAGAAAAGAGAAAAAGAAAAAAGAACTTAACCAAACACTAATATGGCTGAAAAACTAATATGAGAAACTGCATCAGATGCTTGGCTCGGGCCCTCTCTCCTGCTCCACCTTTGTGCAGGAGGGATTACCACGTCCCAGCTTGTCAGTATACAACAAAATGCATTTACTACACACATTCCTGCCCTTTATAGCTGGCCCAAAACCCCAAGGATGCCCAACACTATGGCAAGTTATTAATCCTTGTGACATGTCTTGGATGTTAATTTGCATTGTCATTGTAACATCGCAACTGCCATCAAAAATTCCCACTTGCAGGTGGGACAACAAACCAAAGTCACCATGGAACAACTAGTGGCAAGGAAATACTCTCAGTCACTTATAATTTGATGCAATCCCAGAGAAGGTCCTAATGTGATCGCATTATAAAGCCATGACATTTGATCTTTTCTGCTGGACTATTCAGAAGTCTGCACCTAAATCTAAGATTACTAGATTACTTCATTCTGCATGCCACTCGGGTAGGGGAATTCCAAATACTTTTGACTCTCTGCACAGAGCAATCTAAGAGCTTTCCAGACACTTTCCATTAATCTATACAGAAGGACTACTTTTTTTCTCATAAAAGCAGCAACACGCACACTCTTCAGCACTGTAACTGAGGTGCATTTTGCTTCCAGAAACTTAACATCTGCCTGTGAGAAAGGGTATGAAAATGAAAGTGCAGTAGTTAGCAGATTAGAGATAGATGATGACAAGTTACCCCGAGGACAGGGAGCTACGTAAATGCTGCAGCCTCTGTAACAGTCACAGACACTCTGCAGACATTCCCAAGCTCTGGAATGCAATATTACAGAAGCCAGCTAGCACTTTTTTCCCCAAGAGAGTGAGTTCCTTAAAAATCAACACATCCTACGGGAACTTACCTGAAGAGCAGAGAGCGCCACAGCACCACAAAGGCAGATGAGAGGATAGATTGGAAAGAGAAACCTCTCCTCTTTGTGGGGCTGACTGAAGAAAATCATGATCCAAATGTACATGGGAGCTAGCGTCAGCCAGTAGGGACGGCCCAGATTCTGAACTGAAAGAAAAAAAAATATGCTCAGGAAAGTAGTAATGTAAGAGTACGAGATTTATCCTATTTCCCCCTCCTTTCTACCTTTCACTTACAAGTGATTTTTTAGCCACTGATGTTTCTACAACCTTCATTGCTTCATTACAAAAATAACAGCATGTGAGAGGTCTCTCAAGTACCTTCTGCCCAACGCAGGAAATAACTGATTCAAAAATAACAACAATTACCCTAAATTTTAGTCACACTGAGGAGAGTTGTACAGTGCCTGACAATTTTCATTCCCTTCTCTGCCCTCCTCCCTACTGCCAACAGCAGGGTTAAACAATTTAGCCAAAGGCATTTCACAGACAATAAGAACAAAGCACCCAGCAGAATGGCTCCTGCTGTTAAGCACAAAAACACTAAGTGAACAGCAAGAAGTCTTGCATTGACAGGATCTCCTACAGGGCTTTTACTGTTTTCTGACAGTATGTCAGTCATACTCAAGGAACAGATATAAGCAAACACCCATTAGCATATATTTTCAGCAAGGTTTATGATGTTATTGCTTCTTGGATCCAGTAAATATCAGAGAAAGATCCTTAAGTGGACTGATGAATCTGGAGGTTGCTCCTACCATTTAACATATGCCATGAAACTTCCTCAGGAAAAATGGCAGAGAAGAATGGCTGCTGAATGCTCAGTTCTAACAGCTATCTTTCACTCACCATGAAATTTCTGGAGCAAGCATTCCATGAGACAAGTCAATGGCAGGACAAGTAGAGCCAAAATAAATGCCACATTGAAATTCAAAAAGCCGTTGATGAAATAGAAGGACCAGGGTTCAGTACCTAAGGCACAGGAAACAAATCATAGGAACAAAACATAGAAAACTGCCTAAGAGTGACAGTGGAACTGGCCAACAATCTTACAAAGTGCCAGAATACCTTACAATTATGTCTACCCTAGAAACTTTCTTTTCACGCTTTTCATGGGTGATTTATCTCCTTTTTCACTGGGTCATAATCAGTGTTAAATCCACTGCTTATGATTCACAGGTTACTAGCACCGGTCTTGGCCAACAGAAAGCTGTGATACAAAACTCATTCTGGCCTTACGGAAGGCTATGCAGCAACAATGATAAAGTCAGGAAATGTTATCCGCCAATCATTCTTGCTACCATCATTCTTGTTACAGAGGGATAACCTAGAAGTACGCCTGTTAAGAGATCATTATTACCCTAGAGCACTGGTGTTATACTCAATGCTGTCACAACTAGAAAAGTACTAAAACCAAACAATAGAAAGTGTTCCCATTCAATACTTCAACCAAGAAACTGCCACTAAAGTGCATCCAGATGCTAGTTTTGATACCTTCCCAGAATAGACACTATTTACAAATTCTCTGCTCCATTTTTACCTGCTGTGTGGCTTTAAACAGCAGCAATCCAACTCCACTGCCTAGCACACACAGACAGGTGTTGGTTGCAAGCTGGAAGGATGCAAACTGACAGAAATTCTAGTCCAACTGTCATTCATTTGGACTCTCATCTCAAGATGCTTAAAACCCTGAACAATGAGCAATGCCAGTTCCTCTCTGCACATTTACCACTTTCTCTGTGTGATTAGCTCAATCAATCGATAAATGACACGCGGGGGCTTTAATCACCGCACTGTTGTGACATATGTCACATGCCACAGCAATTTCCTGCAATCAGAGCCACTTAAAAAGGGTCCATGTTGAAATTAATCAGACAACTGAAAAGCAGCAGGGAAAACCCAACACCTCTGCAGCTCCTACAACTAAACACAATTACAAGTGGAACTAGTAATGTCAGAAACATGCAACTGGAATGGCCAAGGCGCAATCCAAGCAACCTAAGTTCTTTTAGGATCTTTAGCTATTAGCACGGAAAACGAAAAGCAGTTACAGGATTCTGAACTGTGTAGCTGTTTGCCTACTCTCAGTACAAAAACTAATACCATCACTTTCTTGCAGCTGATCCCAGGAACTGGTAAAAAGTCGTCTTAAACTGACATAAATTGGCAGCTAGTAATAAAAATTGATTAGTTACAGGGCTTAACAAGCCATCATGCTGCAGCTGGACCCCAGCAATGGTGAGAGCATTCGGGACAAAACAGAGATGTTGGAAAACAGGTTTAAGCTAAGGTGCCCTGTCTAATATTTGTCACAAGTTAATACATACCAAAGCTGCAACTCAGTTGTTAGGTAGTAATTAGGCCACAATAATCTGATCATGAGTCACTGCCCTCATTCTAAACAAGTTTGATGCAGTCCTAGTATAATCAACAGCCTGTTTTCTGCATTTCATTTATTTTCATTCTACCTAATGACCAGTATTCAACAGAGAAAGATGTCACATTAAGAGCTCCAATTCCAGTACTTTCAGTTAGGAGCAAGCATGAGCTGAAGAAAGCTTCCCGAAATGACACAGCATTGCAAATCATAGGCAAATCTCTCATCACAGGAAGTAGGGCAAAAGCTGTGTCACCAATTGTGTGTTCTTAGCATGTACGCACACAGAAACACCACAAAGCCACAGGATCAGGCTTAGGGGGAAATATTCTTTGCATAGATGGTATTTATCCAGGAGAATACCACTAAAGAGGAAAAAAGAAAAAAAAAAAGGATTCCAGCCTTGCCTTTAGGACTCCAGTCTAAGGCAAAGAAAAGATACTGTGGTGACTACAGTGAAGATACAGGTTGACTACTGCAATCTGCAGCAGCTTCAGCTCCCATCACATGAAAGTCAGGAAATTCCTGTCCCAAAGCCAAAAGGGCTCTCTAAACACACCGTGTTGTCCTGACCACACTGCACTGAAGAGTAGTTTCGGGTAGGTTCTTTTATTAGTCCAAGGATGTTATACATACGTCACTATGAATAAAACACTTCAGAATACACTGGTCCCTGGAGGGTGCTGGAAACAATTCATGCACTAGTGTATAAAAAAGGTCATGGAAGGGCCCATGCCAAACCCCATGAGACACAAAGCCTGGAGTCTCCATTACAGTGATTCACAGCAAGAGGCTTCAGTGCCTTCCTGCAGAGATGAAGAACCACAGCAGGGCAGCACAGTGAACAAATCCTGGCTCAGCACCACCCAAAACAGGCTTCAAGGGAGCTTCCAAATACAGCCTGCAAGACACTGCTGCAGAAAGCCTCCAATCACTGCTGAATCCCTTCCAGAAAACCCTACTGGAGTTGAAACAGACTACAGAGATGCTGGAGATTCTGTTCCCCAAGACCCTGAGGTCTCCTCCAGCAAAAAATCCCTCTCACGCTCTCCTAGAAACACAGTAAACTCTTCCTCTTTGACTCTAGCACTACAGGTATGAGCAACTTAGTGAAGTGGCAGCTTCTGAACAAAGGCTGTGGCTTCAGCATCAGGATTCAGACCTGAGATCTGGGTCACCTAGCATCCTGAAAGGCTTGCACCAGGGAACTGCATGATAGGCAGATGATTTTCTTGCAGATTAGATATCATCCTGTCTCCAACACTAAGAGATTATCCTAAACCCTAAAGTATGAGGTTTGATATCCATTCTGAATTTGACATTATTACTGATGATGACAACTCTGACTGCCCTTGATATCCATAAATATTTCTAACTCCTTTTTAAATTCTGTTGAGGCTATCAGCTTAGTTATTTCTCATGGCACTTATTCCTGTGTGTAACTCTATGTCTGAAATGATGTTGTATGCATCAATCTGGAATTTTTGCTAACATAAATACCATATGGAACAAAATATTAATCCCATATTTGCTACTGACTCACTTTGCAAGTTTAGGCAAGGCATTTCTTTCACTCTGTGTTCAGCTCTGGAAAGTAGAGATAACTTTTATATTGCTTAAGGAATAGCAATAAGGAGGGAAAGGTTCATAAGCTTTATGAAGGGCTTATAGAGGAAGAAGTCTAAATATTATCTTTACTTTTTATGGACTCTGATGCTTGTCATTGTCAGAAGGTTGATTTTTTTTCTCTTCCATTCTGTTGTCCAAAAGAAACAAGGAGATCAAGTGTAGCCTCTGTAACTCAAATCTGCCTTGCATCCATTATGATCGCCAGAGAAGCATGTGGAATGAGCTAACCTTTCTTCCTTCTATAAAGTCTGAACAATGCTTTTACAGTAACCTTGGATGCTACTTGCCAGCAATGCCCACGCCACATACTATCAAATAATCAAGACAGTGTGGAATAATCAAAGCACAGTGTGGAACTACTGTGCAGGGACCTATGTGACACGGAATAGCAATGGGTCCTGCACTGCTGCATGTTTCCCCAAAGCTCTGCACCCTCACTGAGAGGTACAAGAACAGCCAAGAACAGGATTAAAGCCGACACATGCACACACACATGCAGATATCTCTCTTTCCTTGGCTTAATTAAATTGGCAGCTGATCCAAGTGTGTAATCAGCATTTTTCAGATATATAATGAGTCACTCAATTCTTTATTATAAAAAAACACTCTGAAAGAAAAACCCAGAAAGCAAAATGTAAAAGTGACTGCACACTCTGGCAACCCTAAACTGTATTAAATAATTTAATTTGTGCCTGTTCCATTCACGTTGCTACCAGACAGCTCTCTGTTGTGATGCAGGGTTGTTGAGACATCTCATGATGATTTACAGAACTTCAAAACTAAAAGCAGCTTAACTTAAGGCACTTGAAATCCAATGGGAAATGTGATAATGTTCCATGGATTCCCAACTCGAGAGAGACACCATGCGGCAAAAACCTAAAATTGACACTTTCTGGAAGTGGCAAGCTGTTCTTCCTTTTGCGTATGCCCAAAAAAGGATCAGCAAAAAATGCCTGGTAGGTCTGTCCCCTGACAAGAGCAAGAACATCACCATTTCCCTTCCTGTGGTGTTATCTTAAACTCACCATAGAGATCAGGTCCATGAGAGGTGAAGACATTGTATAAGATAATGTTGAGAGGTGCAACTACCAGCTTCCCATAGTAATAGCTGTCCACAATTACCAAGGGCACCTGCAAGAAAGTTTCTCTAATGTATGTAGCGTCACAAGCTCTCAGCTGTACAACCCAAAAGCTTTATGTGATTTTGTTTATGGCACCCTTCTTCCACTCATTGCAAGCCAAATTCATTCTTTCTTTGACATATTATAGGGACTTACCAGAAACATGATCAATGACACCACACACCAATTTAGGAAACTTTTCCATCTCTGCTTCATGATTAGCAAGTCAAAGGCAATAGGAAGGCTGAAAGAGAGAGCAGGCATCAAATGGAGACTTTATCTCGTCCCACCACGAGATTTTCTATCTCTTTGAAGCAAGGGAGGCAGTAATTTGGTGAGAATCGTCATTTCACTGGGGTCTACTGCTCCCAGTTTCACTCATTCAGCTCAGGTCTGTTCCTTATATTACGGTCAGGAAATCCTCCCAAACCTAAGCAGCTCAAAAGCTGTGGTTCCTCCAGCCCTGTGCAACTACGTTCGCCTCGCCAGGCAACAAATATTTGAAAAAGTACAAAACTCCTTAACATCCCTCTCTTACCCAAGGGCTGCACTGAAGGGCCAGGCCACAAGGGCTCCTGCGGCCACCGCCAACACAGCTACAGAAGTCTTATCCATATACCAGCCAGTCATAGCAATCATGGTGGTGTACATGCAGAAACTGCTTGGGAGGAAAGCTGCAACAAAAATAGAGAGGTTAACACACCTTCTCCACAGTTAGAGAATGCACAAGCCCAAGCTAAGGCTAAACATCTCTCACAGATTCTATTGAACTTGGATTGCTTCACTGGAAGCTCTTAAAACTCATAAGCTCTGGAAACTCACAGCTAAGTTTGTAAGAGCTTCAGCAGTTTAGCTAGCAGAAAGGCACGGTCAGATAAAAGAGACGAGACACAAAGGCAAATGACTATGCAAAAAAACCCTATGGCTTTCCCTCCTTAAATTAAACAGTGTTTAAAGAAGGCAGGTCAATAATCTGTTTGAAAGGCTTGGCTCCACTGCATCCAGTCTGGAAGCTGCAGTAAAAATAAACATGCCTGCAAGAGAAAATATAAAAGAAAGGGATGCAGGAAACAATCTCAGTCAAGAGCTATTCTGTCTCCACACCTGCTGCAAGAAATACCTGCAATGCAGTACAGCAAACTATCTAGTACAAGGCACTGGCTGCTACAGATACCATGCTGTGGATTGTCTTCTCTCTGGACCTGCATTTGGTTCCTCTGGACAAAGTCATTTTTAGTTAGGCTCACTGATTAAGAGTCTTACCTGCAGATGAGCAGAACATTCCAGTGCTGAGAACTAAGAATGCCAACATCAGCCGACTCACGTGCAGTCCAAATTTCTTGCACACAGCCCTAAGGAAGCAAGGGAGAATTAGAGACCACTGAAACATCCTCAATACAGAAAAGCTCAGTACCCAAAGCATGCAGAGCCACAAGCAACTCCTGGAGCATCCCCAAAGCTTTAAGATGGACGGCTCCCATTCCTCAGCCTGAAAGACAGTCTGAAAACCAGCAAGGTCACCACTGTCCTGGGGTTTCAGATAGTCATAGTCAAGATATATCAGCTTCATTCAAGGTAAGGGCTTGAAAGCCATAAATAAAAAGACATCCACCAAAAATAAATATCTAGCTTAAATAAAACAACTGCCTGTTCAGATTACTGCATTTAGTGGACGTAGTCACTATTGGCAGATAGAACACAGAGGGAAACCATACATGCATCCCACCAAAAATCAGCATGATAAATATACAGTCTCCTTTCAGCAGAGCTCAGTTTACAAGACACCCACCCTACTTGCTGCTATCAGTGGGAAGTGGTGTAGCCAAGGCAAAATACCGCTGTGGAGGTGTGGGCGGTGAATCGCAGACTACAGCTTTGTCTTAGCAGTGAAACTCCAAAAAATATTTCATTAAGTTGCCTTAATGGACATATATCTTTAAGTTTCATTATGAAGCAACCCAGTCTAGGAGACATATTCACATATGGGCGCAAAAATATGTTTTCTGTGGCAAGAATTGAACGTGTTATTCACATTGCTTGTAAACACTCACAGCAGACATCTTCCTATACTCACTTATAGAAATAGAGTTCGCAAACGCAGCTCAGGAAGGCCAGGAAGCATCGGAGGAAATAGAAGATAAGAACCTAGGAGAGATACCCAAGTCAGAACAAGGTTTGCAATGAAGCTGATGTACCTGGTAGTATCAAAAAGGTCCCAAGAACAAAAGGTCTGAACCAGATGGAGCAAATTTAACAGCAGTGACTTAGCCTATTCTTGTAGGCCCAGACTGCAGACCAAGGGATGGCAAAAGCTCCCAGCAGCTCAAGGCCTAGCCCTCTAAGCCTGACATCCTTTATAGCAAATAAAGTGAACATGGTGCACTGAACTGACTGGTGCTATCTCCCTATTCTGGAGGATTGTGAAGAAAAGTATTTGCAAAGACAAATGCACTTCAGGTATCCAAATAACACGTAATACCACAGATGACTCTGCAAACTGGTGTAGAAAAACATTCAAAGCACGACAAAAGCTCCCCAAGTAGAATGCATTTTCAGAAGTTTTGTTATCACTCATTATCACTGATAACTGAGAAAGTAATTGTTTAACCCACATTAAAGGCACGTTAGTTTCTCACAAGAGAAGCCTTAGTATGTCTTATTTACCTTATTAGTTTGTAGAACTCTAGCGTGGAACAAGGCTGGTAAGGCATGAAGCCACAAGTAACCATAGGAGCGGATGGCATAGGCTGGAGAGTATTCCCATGTCTGGAATCCCTTTCCATAAATGAGGTAGTGTGTCTATAGAGGTGATAGAAAAAAGAAAAAAGCAACCAGTGTGGATCAAATGAAGTCTGCAGTTTTGTCCTTTCCAATATTGAGCCCTTGAATAAGAAGATTTTTCTTCGAAAAGCACAGATTAGAAACAGGTTTGAGAAAAAGCTACCTTTGTATCAGTATGGGCTGATTACAAACTCCCAAATTGCTCCAAGGAGAAACTGCCACTTACCGGTTCCCAGTAGTTAAACGTCTCATCGCAATCTGAGATGTTGCTTAAGAGAGCAGCACAGAACCTCGCTGAGATGAGACACTTGAAAGCTGTAGAACCTTCAGGGGCCCAGACTTGTCCTGTTTTGTTCCCAGATGGTCTAGTACAAAAGACCAAAAAGACCATATATAAACACGCACTAGGAAGTCTCAGTAACAGGATCAAGAGTAGTGAGGACAAAGAACCAGGGAGAGCCTTTACAGTTCTCCAAGTAACCACGGTACAGCCTTTTTTTTCCTAATCTGAAAACACTGCCCTGGCCAACATTTGTGAATTCTTCGCTTCCTTTCAGATCTTGCTGCTCCAAGCAGGTTTGCACCTCCTTAACTCCCACCGTGATGCAAAGCTCATTTAGAGCCTTCGCTGGGTACACATGGCACTTTTATTTGCCGCTCTCTCTGTGGGTCCCAGAGCTCCATCCACAGCACCATGCAGCAGCATCCTGCACCCACCCCACCTCTAAAAGCCCCCACATGACCTCGTCCATCCCTCCGACCCAGAGACAGGGGGCAGGCACTGTCTGCTGCGGTGCCGCGAGGTGCAAAAGCTGCTTTGGACATGCCAAGGTAAACCCATTCCACCGAGCGTGCCAAGCCCGAGGATGCCCACTGTGGACCAGCCGCGCGGGCCGTGCGCGCTGCACGAAACTCCATCCAGCCCTGAGTAAAAACCGCCCGCAGCAACAGCCGCTCTCCGCACCCGCCCGCCCCAGGAGACGGTTGCGACCCCAGGAGCAGTCAGCCCCCAGACGGCGGCAGTGCCAGACCCCCGGGGGACCGTTACTCGCCCCTCGCGGCGGTTGCTGACCCCGCGCAACCGTTGCTGACCCCCGGGAGGCGGTTACCCCCGCTGCCCCTCCCTTTCTGCCCGCGGCCGCCGCTGGTCCCCCCCGCCGCCCGCCACCTACTCCGCGCGGGCCTCCTCGGCGCTCGCCGCCTCCGCCCGCGGCCGGGCCGCCTC
>JAWLRI010000195.1:500030-520089 GCA_034781795.1 Crypturellus tataupa | reverse complement strand
CGCCATGCCGCGCAGAGCCGCGGCCGCTTAGGGCACAAGATGGCGCCGCGGCGCCGACCGAGGAGCCGGGCACGGGCGGCTGCGGCCGTTGATCGCGGCCCGCGCGAGGGACCCCGCGTCCCCCGTGTCCCCTAGGTCCCGTGCGAGGAGAGCAGCGCTGCTCTCCACAGCGGGAAGGACAGGGCTGCCCCCGCGCATGGCGCACGCGGGGCCGTGGCTCCCCGGGCAGGGCTCGCTGCTGCGCGCCACTGGCCACGGGGAGGTGTGGGCCGACTGGAGCCCGACGGCCAAGTTTGCCCAGTTCGGCTGGAGGTGCAGCACCAACGAGAGCAGCTACTCGCACAAAACCCTCGTGGGCAACTGGGACGAGGAGCGATGCGATGTCCAGAGAGCCGTGCGGCCCAAGCCCCTGCCCTCCCAGGTGTGTTCCTCCTCCTCTGCCTTTAGGGAGCCATAGCGAGCCCCAGCGCGCTCAGTTGGACCCAGGGCGATAAATCACTCCATTTCTGTCGCGTCTGTGGCACAGGGATCTGCAGGGGTAGCTGCCCTGCGCCTTCCTTACCGGGGCTTAAAAGGAAAGGAAACGGGTCGTCTCTTCAACCTCTCCTACAAGGTCCTGCTGCAGAAGTGCAGACTCGAGAAACAGCTTTTCGATTAATTGGTTTTATTCCTTCTGAAGATGGCCCTAATGCAACCGTATTCCCTGGGTTTTGTCCTTTGATGGTGAGTCAGATTAAGTCACCCAAGCTTTGCCGTTCCTACCTTAACCTGTCTTTAAAGAGGTAGCGTAATTGCAGATGCTCCGGTCTTCTCGTAAGGTACAAAATGCTGGAGTTTACTTATATGTAGGTAGCATGACAATAATGCTAATGTTTACTTGTGCTCAGCCGCACTAAATAAGAGCTTTTCTTTTCAGTATTCCCACTGCTTTGAAACAACTTACTCTTCAGATTTCGACAAGGGAAAGCATCACATAACAAGAAGTAGGTGCACAAAAGCAGAGGCTGTTTGGTTTGCAGGGGAGCCGGAGCCGACGAGAAGCTTCTAAATGACAGTAGTGCTTAGAGATGAAAGAATTAAGATTTCCCTTCTTGTTGTTAAGTCCTGTTCCTACAGCACCATGTAACAGGTATTTCAAGTCATTTAGGGAGTGGTGTTTGCATTTCAAGTGTTCTCGTCCAGCTGACCTCATCACCTCTGTCCCTAAGGAGCTACCACTCAAAATTCCCATTTCTTGCTCCTGAGTTTGTAGCCTAAACACTACTGTGCCCCAAAAATATCTCCCAATTTCACTTTTTGAGTATAATATTATTTTGCACTTCCTCGAGTTTTTGTTTGTTTGTTTTGATTTGTTTGGTTTTTCTTTTAGGATTTAAGCGAGAACCTCACTGGTTTCCAGGCCACCAGCCTGAGCTGGAACCCCCTCCTTTCAAACCAACTGAGCAGTCTTGCTACATGATCGACTACAGGCCTCCATGTGAGAGCATTTCCTTTGCTGGTGTCCAAGGCTCAGAGAAAGAGCAAGAGGATGCGGAAAAACCAACAGCAAAGCTACAGACTGTGCCTCCAGAGTGACAGGAGGCCTGTCTGCCAGCTGTGCGACCAGGATGGCCTTCAAGCAGAAAAGGATTTCAGACGTTAAAACCAAATGTGGCACCACGTGAAATATATTCTTCTTGCTTCCCAAGCTGTACTATTTGTCACTTGGTTGTTTTTCTGTGGCTGGTTTTGTGTACAGAGGTGATCACAGGGCATCTAGATCATGCTGTGCCTTGTCAGTGAGGTTCAAACAAGACTGTGAGCTAGAAGAGCTTATTACAGCCAGCTAATAGAAAATGCTAGAACTTGGCATCTGGGTGGGATTTGGGGCATTTGACTATGACCTCACATTACTGATTGCTTATTTCTCTCACTTATGGCCTTGGAGGAAGTAATGCACTTTCAGTTCATTTGAAATTTAAACTAATGCCTTCTGTAATGTCTTTTTTTGTCTTACCTGGCATAAGGGACAGAGAAAATAGCTTGAGCCATACCTCAGTGTCACCATCTAGGCATTACTGGACATATTTGGGGCATTCTGTCCTTTTTACACGAGAATTAGATTCAATTCCATTACTACAGATTTTCCTTTATGCTGGTATCTCTTTGAAACCGGAGATGTTAAGCAGCTGATAACACCTGAGAGGATCTTTTCAGCATTTTGCACCACTCAACAATGTTAGCATAAATCAGATGAATATTTTAGACTTCAGATGCTATTTATTGTTTGAAGGGCACTGGTCACATAGTTTCGAAGTGCTGTGATTTGCACAATAAGAGCAGGACATTTTTCTCTGCTCTGGGCGTATCTATTTACAGCAGCTATGCAACTGTCATTTGCAAAGGCTCTGAATTGGTTGCAGCACTTGGACACTTCCCCATACCATGAGTCATTCTAGAGATTTAAGATACAATTGTCCTCCATTCAGTTGTTATCTAATATCATAATACCCGTATTTAGAATGAGTTTCAACTGTCTTGTAGTTGTCTTATCAGTCTCATCTCCAGAGGAGAGACTTTCCAATTGCTTGTGAAACATATTCAGAAATTCTCCAGAAAAAAACTGATTATGCAATTAGACATTTGCAAAACATGGGAGTAATGAAATGAAACCAGCAAAGTGGTTCTGACCACCAGGACGAGCACTCCTGGACACACCAGTGCTCAGGCTGTAAGTGGGAATGGTGCCAGATGTGTTTCACTGCACGGGAAGCTTATGCAGCTTTCTTAAGACAACATTTCACATATCCTGAGCATTCAGAAACAAAAATACGAAGTGCTTATTCAGGTTTTATTTGTTAGTAAATTTACTTGGCATAAATAAATAAGAGTGGCCATTCACTACAGCTGGCGTCTGGCGTGAACTGTTCTTGAAAAGCCCAAGTCTGATTTAAATAGCAGCCTACTTCCTTTGGGCTCCTGTAACGGCAGGCTTCTCCTCGTGGGTGATAGGGATCGTGCGCTCGGGCAGGTCACTTGGCTTCCTTGGTGCACTCACCGTCAGGACACCATCCAAAGAGAGCGACGAGGTTATGGTCAGGGGATCCACGTCAGCTGGAATCCTGTATTTCCTGTTGAACTCCCTGGCAATAAAGCCGTGCTCATCCTTCAAAAGGAGAAGAAAAGGAACAGCCTTGATTAGAAGTGTTCACGCAGTTCCAACCAAACCATGGGCCCTTTGCATACAGCCTGAGTTTGGGAAGCTTTGGGAAGCCTCAAAGGAAGATATTTCTGAATGTTCTAAGTGTTTCTACCATGAGATGTCTTTATAAAGTGCCAAGACGGGCTGAAGTCAGACAGTGCCCTGCCCTGACTGTGGGTGCCTGTGTTTGCAGGGGGAGGCTTTGTGTTGCTGCTCTTGTGCCTTTGTCACCAGCACTATGAGGCCGCTTCCAAGATGCTGGAGCCACATCCAGTACCACCCACCCCTATTTCCAAGGGTCTCTAGAGTTCTTGTAAAACACAGCTTCCCGGAGAACTAATCTCTGCTAAAGTATTTGAAAATTTTCTTAACCAGAAAACTTTGCAGGAGCAATGTCAGAATTACAGATTTGGCCCAGCTACATCAGGCAGTGCTGAGTTTCCTGACTGGCAACCCTGTGCTCCCAGAAGCTCTTAGTGCTGACAGTTACCTTGGCATAGCTGCTTTGCCACCAGCATTTGTTTCCTTCTGCTGAAGCAGGCAGGGAGAACTGGAAAACCCTGTTTTGCACAGCTTTGTACATGGCTTTTGACTTCTCTTTACCTGGCTGGCACACAGGTCCCTAGGGCCAGCAGGCAGAACACAACCCTTAAAGATTGCAAACTGGTAAATGGGCCTTTTTCAGGAAGAGATAACCTCCTACTAACAGAACAGGCTAATGGACTATTCATTACGTGGTTTAATTATTACAGTTCATTGTTAACTTATTGAATGCCTGCCTGCATTCCTGGCCTCTTCCCAGACAGAGGAAGGCTCAGAAATGCACATTTCAATGTTGATTTTCCAGCTCAGTTCACAGTTCATATAACCAGCAATAAATCCCTATCCTGTTGCTGCCCAGTCTGGGATCAGTGAGGGCGATTACACAGAGCATCTTCATTTAGCAACAGTTGATAAGAAGCACTAGAAGTGTTTGCAGATGAGCACAGGAAAGGATGGATTTGCAGTCTCCTCATTCTACCGCAGGTGAGGAAGTTCAGAACTGAGTCTATCCACCACGTAGTGAAAGCAGAAGTACCTGGCGCTCCTCATGTTTCCCATGGATATCTATCATGTCCCCTAACACCTTCACTTTCAGCTCCTCAGGGGAGAAATGCTTCACATCAAGGTTTACAGTAAACTTGTCTTTCTCCAGCCGCATCTGCAAAACAAGGAGATGACTTCAGAAAAGAGCAAGTGAGGATTTCAGCCTTAAAAGTAGCTTGGGATATGACAGTACCTCCACACACCCTCACCCAAAGAGCTGAGAAGCAGCAGCACCAACCTCCTTCATCAAGTGCTGCGGTTCTGACCTGGCTGGATTTCTGTCTTTCTTGCCTGTTACATTAAAGCCCATTGCTAAAGTGTGATGCTTTTCTTTCTTTTGATTACACGGGATAAGTATTTTCCCAGGGTGACAAAGAAACTCCTCCAACTTGAATTTATTAAAACTGACTCATTAGTTGGCCTACAGGTTTTGTATCTGGTTCTTTTTACCGAATGTCTGGAGGTTTCAAGTCCCTCTGGATTTTGCAAGGTCTTTAAAGAAGCCTAACTGCCGCTGCCTGCAGCTCCTCTGTGCCCTTGCAGGCTGGCAAACACTGGCACCTCACTGCCTGCCTCTCTTATCTGGGCAGCTGGATTCCTGACCGAACTCTGAGTCATATGCTGCTAATCTTGCCTCCTTCCCGTTCATTTCACACTTTATCACCTCTACTAAATGCCGCTTTTTGATGATTCCTGAGGTTGAATTCACCTTTGCTACCCATCACTTATCTCCCTGGCGTGGTCAAACCCCTGGGACTTTGCTATTTCCTGGGGCTTTTCCTCGGCTGCTCCTTTCTACGGGACCTGCTGTGACCTGGACGAAGGCTGGAAGGCCATGAGTAAGAGCAGACCTGAGTGTTCCCGGCGCTGCCAGCCATGGCAGACACTTGCTGGTGAAGCGTTGGGGTCACAGACAAGTGCAAGAGCTGACACAGCCAGGGCAGGCCAAACCAGTGCAGAAACCACCAAAAAGCTGAGAGCCGCTCTCCTGCTCGGAGGCGACACGAAGTAGTTTGGAGCTAGGGCTTTCCTGGCTCTTCTCTGCAGAACTTGCTGGGGCTTGGAGGCCTCGAAGGGAGAGCCGTTCTTTGCTAGACTTTCCTCTAGCCCGGCACTCTGGCCAGGATCAATGTATTCTTCACCTCTGGGATTGCCAGGAACATGCAAGCGGGTCCAGGAACGGGAAGCAGCTCTCACTGTTGGCTGCACAAGGCAGCGTGGGAGGCAGATGGGGTTGGAGGGCTGTTTCATGATCAGTTGGGTCCTGGGTGTTTCTCACAGGCCCCTTTGTCCCCAGCCGCCCTGGACTTCCACACTGCTGACCCAAGGATTCCGACACTCCTGCACTCTCTCTCCTTGTGGCAGGGAGCGGACCTGACAGCTTCGCGGGGAATTTAGATTTTGTCCTTTCTCCCTCCGCTCTCACAGCCGTTTGCAGCACCAAGCCAGTTCAGCTCATCTCCGTGCCCAGGGCTCTGGAAATGCTTGCTCAGAGTCCCGTGGCGAGCGGAGCAGGCAGAGGGTCCATGCCCGCCGCAGAGGAGCAAAGACACAAGCACAGCACGTTTTCCCTAGGCGTTTCCTAGCAAGTGCCTGCAAGCAGCTTCCCAGCTCTCGGCTGCCACAGGACCCAGCTCCAGGCACATGAGGATGTGCATGCAGCAAGAGCAAAGAGCAGTAAGAAGCAAAGGTTACCTCAGAGATCCCTGTCTCTATCCAGCTGGGCATCCGAAAGATGGGGGACCGCATCAGGAAGCTGCCGAGGCCAGGGGAGGTGGGGAATAGCTCCGACTCTTGCAGATGCTCCCCGAAAGTCTGGTCGAAGATGCGACTTGGCGCCAGCAAAGATAAGAGAGGCCGGCGGATGAGAGGGTTGTGGATGGTGATATCCATTGGAGGGTGCGGGAGGAGCGGGGCCAGCAACTGCGCTGCAAGGCTCTGCGGGGAGCGGGGCTGCTTTATAGCCAAGCGGCCGGGCCGGCCTCCCCCCGCCGAGCCCGCGCGAACCGTGATGTCAGGGATTTCATTGTCCCGCTCGTGGGCCGGTGTCTTCGCTGTGCCTGGGAGCTGTCTGGGCGATTCGATCACGCTGCTGAGGAGGAGGGCGCAGGGGAGAAGAAGAAAAGGAGCCTGACGGGGCAGCAAGAAGCCAAGCTGCCCCGCCACCCGCCCTGCTCCCCACGTGCTGTTTATCCGCAGAGTTGCACTCGGCTTGGCTGATGCTCCCAGCTGCTTCAGATGCCAGCAGGATCAATGCGGCTCCTATCTTTGGCTCGCACGGAGAACGACAAGGGGCCGTTGTTTCTGCTGCCAGCCTCAGGGCTCTGGCTCCCGGCATCACCCACGGTCCTGGGGAGAGCTCCACGCAAAGGAAGCCGGGGATGGTTTAACTGGGGGGAAGTCAGGAAAGATGCCATGCGGTGTGACTGCGTGGCGCTCTGCAGCTCCGCACGCGGGGCCACGTGAGCCCAGCTGCCTTGGTGCAGTCCTGCCAGCGTGGGTGCAAATGAAGAACGTCTTCCTGCACAGTGCACCAAGGCACATTGCCCTCTGCAGAAACACCCTTGCTGCAGAGAGAAGAGCCTGGCAGCTAGGAGTTCTGCATGCCCCAGCTGCAAGCAGGAGTAAACCTGCCTTGAGCCTTTCTCCAGGTCTCATCAGACAGTGCTGAAGTCCAGGACAGGCTAGATGGCCACCTCTCGCTCTCAGTGGAGGTGCCACTAGCAGGATCTGGGTCCTGCCCAGCCCAGTTAAGGTACCTGGAAGACTTCAGCACTCACAAAAGGCTCATGCTTCCACTCAGCTCCCAGGAAAATCAAGCTCCTTCTTGGTGGGCATAGGAAGGGGAGGCAGCAGTGCACAGGATCCAGACGGCTCCTCCCAGAGCACCCCCATCCCTGCGCATATCCACACATCCTGCTCAAGAAGGGACCCCAGGGGGTGCAGGAATTTCCCCAGACACCCCTGTCTGCAGCAATGCCTGGACTGCCCGCAGGAATTCAGCGAGGAGCTTCCCTCGTCACCCTGGCGAGGCGTCCCTGGGCCTGGGCACGCGGCTATTTTGGTCTGTCTTTCTATCGCACACTCCTCCCTGCGGAATTCACTCCGTTAAAGCCTTGCAATCTGCAGCCTTCACTCTCAGCAGCAGCGAGCGCTCGGCAGCTCCGCGTCCCCCAGCGCACCATGGCCACACGCACCGTCCCCCACGCCTACCCTATGAGCTCGGAGTACGAGTTTGCCAACCCCAGCAAGATCTACGACCAGAACTTCGGGGAAGGTAAGCGGGAAACCCCTGTGCCCTGGGCTAACCCCAGCAGAAGGCCTGGTGGTCACAAGCCCGCACGGGACCTGCCTCCACGCTCCCCTTTGCTAATAAGGAATGGCAGCCCA
Source organism: Crypturellus tataupa (assembly GCA_034781795.1). NCBI lineage: Eukaryota > Metazoa > Chordata > Aves > Tinamiformes > Tinamidae > Crypturellus > Crypturellus tataupa. Next base: position 512,432 of record JAWLRI010000195.1, on the reverse strand, counting down.
GCCGCTGCGTACCCCACTGCCCTCGGCAGCAGGGCCCCCGCCGTGGTGCCACGGATAAGAATTAGGCCCTCTTGAAAAGTTAGGCCCTCTTGAAAAGTGCTAGCACAGGGGCAGTGCCGCGGGGGCAGTGGAGAAAAGCTGAGCTGGGGCGTTGAGCACAAAGCCATCGGGGCCTGGCAGCAGGGGAGGAATGTGGGCAGCAGCAGAACCATTCAGCGCCCGGGCGGCGTGAAAAGGCCGAAAGCCCCAAGGAAAGCCCCCTGGACAATGCCACACAAAAGGGCTTTAGTTCCTCCGCGGTTTCTTCGCCGTCAGCGTTTTCCCGGGCCTGGCTCCGCAGAGCACCACGTGCACCTAGCGGTGCCTCCTGCCCGACGGGCGGCCAGGGGGAGGTGGGGGCCAGATGGAGGTGGCTCCGAGCGTGTGTTTCGGAGATGCAGAGGCAGGAACTCAGTTCTTGTGGTGCAGCTGGTGCAGCAGCAAAACCCAGGGACCTGCTTGCCGCATCCTAGCCTCCTCCAGTCCCCCATGAGCTCCGCTGCCAGCCTTCCTCCTTCTCCTGGAACGCCCGTGCTCCTCACTGCATCTCCTTTCCAGGTGTGTCCCCCTGTGAGATTTTAGCCCCTGCCCTCTATCACGGCTACTACATCAGGCCGCGGATCAACAAGCAGCTGGACCGAGGCACCTCCGAGATCAGCCTCAACAACCACAAGTTCCAGGTGTTCCTGGACGTCTGCCACTTCTTGCCGGACGAGCTCAGTGTGCGCACCGTGGACAACCTGCTGGAGGTGATGGGGCAGCACCCGCAGAAGTCTGACCGCCACGGCTTCATCTCCCGGGAGTTCACCAGGACCTACATCCTCCCGCTGGATGTCGACCCCTTGCTCGTGAGAGCCACCTTGTCTCACGACGGCATCTTAAGCATTGTGGCTCCCCGGACCGGGAAGGAGGTGCAGGCCAGAGTCAACGAGGTGAAGATAACCCAGCAGAAGCAGCCAGAGGCGAAGGAAGTGCAGCTCGAGGAAGGGAAGGCAAAAGAAGAGTCCTAAAGCTGGGCTGGAGCAGGGGGTGGGGGGACGTCCTGGTGCCATGCCCCTCTTTCTCACCACCAGTGCTTAGCAGAGTGTGAGAACACACAGGGGCGTGTGGATGGAAAAAGGGGCTTGGGACTGAGGCGGGGGGCTGAAGTGTTAGTGTGAGGAACTGTAACGTAAGTTGTCTCCTGAGCTGAGTGCCCACTGAGCACGCTGCAGGGTGCTCCCGGCCCTTCCTGGCTTGCAAGGCTTGCAACTGTGCTCCGGTCTGGAAGGAGCCACTTTTCCAGTGTGCTGGGAAGAGGGAAGGAAGGATCCTGGTGCCTCACTTGTAAGCCAGCGGCTGACTGCTGTGGAAAGGGTTGCAGATGGAAAGGAATGGCTGATCTGTGAAAGCGCTGCAGCTGTTGGGATGAAAGAGGAATAAATCTGGCAAACCTTCTCTCTTCTTGCCTTGGATTCGTGTTGCTGCTGGCCAAGTTGCTCTGCAGTGGAGAGCACAGATGGCACCTCGGTGAGCAGAGTGGTGGGGCATCCCCACTGAGCCTGGCACAGGGGACTCGGAGGGCAGCCGGGGTCCCTCTGCTGCCATCCCTCCTTGCGCCAGCGCAGAGTCACTCACTCGGCAGGCAGAGAGAACCCTCCAGGAAGGAAGCCTGAGGGCCTGGGGCTCTTGGCAGTTGACAGTGCATGACTGAGACCCTTGCGGGCACCCAGACGCCCTGGGCTGAGTCTTGGAGCAGGCACAGGCGGCCCCGTTGCGGGCGCCGCGATGCTCGGGGCACAGGGGGAATGTCTCCCTGGTCTTGTGATACCAGGCCAAGGGCTGCGTGTGCGGCGGTTGGCTGCAGCTGCTGCCCCGGCTGGCCCCGAGCGCTCAGCCCGTGCCTGCCACTCTGCTCCTCGGTGCCAATTAAAGCAGCTAAATCGCTGAGTCACTCACCAAATACGGGGGGCTTCTGTGCGGAGGGAGCAGGCTCCCCAGCCCCGCGGGTCGCGGGACCATCGCTCTCGCCCCGCTGGGAGCAGCTCTGCTGGCCCCGAGTGCTGTCCCGGTGAGGAAATAGGACCCCAAACACCTCCAGCGCCTGCCCCATGCAGCCAGCTCCAGCCTGCTCAAACACCAGGATAAAGCCGCTCTTTCTCACCCGGCACAGCAGGACCCGGAGCAGACCGAGCCGCCGCGCAGCTATTTTCTGCTCCTTGGGGGCCCCTGCCAGCAGTGATGATGGCAGTGAAATTAAGCACAGCCCTGAGGGCCTTACCAGTTGCAGGAGAGAGGGAGACGGAGGGCGGCGAAGCCTCTGTCCCCCGCACCGTCTGTACCTGGAGGGATGCCCTCCCCGGGGAAGTAGGACTGGATAAGCTGCTGCCGGCGAGTGTGTCAGAAGATGCTGTCAAAATAAAAGCCACCGGTGCAGCAGGCTTTGCCTGGGTCGTTAATAATAACCTCAGAGATATTGACTTCCAAAGGCCTGAAGAGGCTGCTTGTCAAAGCGGGAATTGCTCCTGCATGCGCCGTATCCAACGCACGTGCATCCCACGCGCAGCAGCCCCCGCCAGGGCAGGGAGGATGCGATGGCATCTGGCCCCGCTCTGGCTGTGCAGCACAAGGACTGCAGGTCCCTGAGGTGCTGGGGGCTGCAAACGGCTGCGTGGACTGGTCTGGAGCTGCAAACGGTCAATTTGGAGGCAAATTTTGAGGCAAAAGTGGCCAAAAGTATTCAGAGCTCTCCTTTTTTTGAAATGCCAGCTCGCCATGTGTCTGTACCACACCTATGGCAGCGCGGTCCCCTTCCTCAGTGTATGAGGTGCCTCGCTGCTACTGCAATACGAGTTAATAGTCACTACTCTCCTCTCCCACCGGCTTCTTCAGCTCTGTCTTTGCTCTCGCGCTGGGCTCCTGCCGGCTCGCGCTGTGCCCGCTGCGCGGCCTGTTACCCAGACGATGTCTCTGGGTGCATTAAAGCAGCTGCTTGGCCGGCTGCTGCAGCAAGGGGGGCTGGCGCTGCCCGGAGGGCTGCAGCGGGCTGTGCCCGGGGCCCTTGCCGGCTTTGCACAAAGTAGCGTGATCGCTTTGTAACGCGGGAGCGCTGGAAGCCGGGCTCGCTTTTATCCCTGCAGACGCAGAGCGACAAGGGAATGCAGAATGGCAGCCAAATGTTTTCCAGCTCTGCCAATGTTTTCGATGCCTTTCTGTTTCTCTGATGGAGCTCAAACCAGCAGCTCCAGCATTTGTGTCAGAGGCCGATGGGAACCGGCTCTCAGTCTCTTTTTTTTCTCTCTTTCCACAAAGCAACAAAGCCCAAGTTATCCCTGAAATCAAAACACAGACTGGCCCACTAAACCAACAGTGTCTGTGGCAAATTCTGAGACACGTAGTCTGCGCTTCCTGAGGGGACACAAGCTCCTGGGACCAACTGTTTTTTGCAGGAGCTGGAGAACACGGACTAGTTTGGGCTAGGACTCATCTGCCTGCACCAGCCTAACCCTAAATCCTTCAGGTCTTGGGGCACCGTGTGTGCTGGCAAGCTCCCTGCCGCAGTGTGAGAGCTCTGGAGCTCAAGGCACAGCTCATCGGGGATTTGGAGGACATCTGTGTCCCACGGTCCATCCCATGACAGTGCCCTTGGGCACATGACAGAGGATACGGTGAGCCCAGCTCAGAGCAGGGTCTGAGCTGGTCCCTTAGTTGTGCTCTAAGCTGCAGCCTGAGACCGGCTGAGCTGAGGGAGAGGCAAGGGCTGTGCATGTTCAATCCAGCTAGCCAGCAGGGTGAATTAAAACCTCCCCGCTTGGTAGCACACCCTGTGAGGGCTGCCTGCCGAATCGAGGCTCTGCAGCACACAGCTTCAGCCGTATTAACATGATATCTTCTGGTGTTGGGTGTCAGCCCTTGCACAGCTGCTGCAGATTCGGGCCTTGCTGCGCAGCCCAGGAGATGACAGCTGCTGTCTGAAGGGCTCTTGGCAAGAGCTACAAAAGGCAGGTGAAAGACAGATTAATGTCCCTATCTGACAGGCTAGGGGCTGCACCTAAGGGCAGCGTTGTAGCTGCTTAATGGTGTTCTGTCCCTCGTGGGAGTCTCAAAAGCAAAAAGCTGTGCTTTGTGGTCTAGCTAAAGACCTGGGCTTTATAAAACCTGGCTGCACAGCAATGTGCCTCAGGTTACGTGCACCTTCTGTGCGGACAGGTGCAGCAGCACTCAACCTCAGCCGAGCGTGGACTTGCGGGCACGGCCTCCTCCCAGCGAGACTCGCTCACGTGCCCAGGTGCCGTCAGCCCCTGCGACACATTTCTCTGGCATCCCACGAGCGACGCGGCAGCAATTGGAGCATGAACGGGACTGACAGCTCCTTGCCCCCAGGGTCTCCCCTACAGTTTCTCTTCTCATTCAGGGACATCGGAAATCTCCAGCCTCTTCCCCAACACTGCTGGCATTCGCTGCATGACATTGGTAGGAGAGGGGGATAGCGGAGGCAGAGTCACATTGCGGATCAGAAAGCAGCATTTTAACGCCCGGGCTGAGGCCCGGAGGCATGGCGCTACCTGGGTGCTACCTGGCCCCCTCCTTGCAGGCAACAGGAAAGCAGCGCAGAGACTGGGGGCCAGGGAGCCCTGGGCGAGCCCTCCAGTAGATGGCACGCTCGGGCCTGGAGAAGCGGCGCAGTGATGGAGAGAAATCCGACACTGCCAGACACTCCCTTAGAATAGCCAGGGGCCGAGCAGGGAACCAGGAAATACAAGCTCTCCCTGTCCAGAAAACACTGCTGCTCCATGGAGGAGGGAGCAACATGGGCAATCTCTGCAGCTGTGGGCGAGCGTGGTGAGTACGGGCTCCGCCGGAACGCGGGACGGCTGCGAGGGCTGGTGACAAGGGGCAGAAGAAGTTAGGGCAGACTTTGCAAGCTTTGCTGGCCGGCACCGAGTTTCCCGGGGCTGCCGTCAGGTTCCCAGCCAGGCACTTTGCCCGCGGCCACAGGCACCCGGCGCAGGTGGCGGCAGGCCAGGGGGCTCCGGCCACCAAAGCGGGGATGAGATCAGGGGCTTCACCAATCCGGTGGCCCAGGCCAGACAGGCTGGAGCAGCTCCGGGACCAACAACCTTGTGCTCTGGCTGATGGTGGTTTAGCTGAGCCCTGTGCGTGCCTCAGAGCTCCCCTGCCAGGTACGCACCAAAGGGGTCCCCTTGGTGTTCCAGGGGCAGTGTTGGCACCAAGAACTGTGGGGGAGCTTCCCCATCCCTCTCACCGTGTCCCCAGTCAGTGTGTGGCTTGGGGAACCCTGCCCACGTCCTTCAGATACTGCCGATTCTTCCCCCTGGGAGGGAGGGTGCCAGTTTAATTCCTCCAGGCTCACATGGTGCTCGGGACCTCCGCCTTGCAGGGGAAGGGCACAGCACAGCATCACTGGATGCCAAGGGGAATATTTGCTGCTTTGAGAGTGGTACAAGCAGGAAGAGCCACCACTATCAGCTGAAGTGCAGAGGCCGCTCTCTCCAGCACTGTGTTTGCTGAAGTATTAAAAAGCCATCATAGCTTCTTAATAATTAAGAGAGGTACAGCAGCACCTAGCGGCTGGAATGGCGGATGGGGTCAGGATGCCTGGATTCTCTGTCCAAGCCCCCAGCCGGAGGGCAGGACAGTCCGGGATCCCGGAACAGGAGCTCCCTGGCACGGCCCGGTTGCCTTGAAGGGAGCTGCACATCCCAGCCTTACTCCTCGGAGCCATGCAGGGAAGAGCCGCAGGCCCCAGGCATGGCATGGCTCGCAAAGCCAGAGGCTGAGCACAAGCCAGCTCGTTGCAGCGCATGTTGGAGCGCCAGGCCAAGGCGGTGCCAGACTGTGCACAAACACCTCTGCCAAGGAAGGAAGCACGAAGCAGGATTTGAAGGTGACTCGCCTGGGCAGGGCCATGCAGGAGCAGGGCTTTCCGCTGCCCTCGGGCAGCTGCCCTGCAGCAGGTTCTCTGCTGCCCGATCCCCAGGGCAGTGTCAACTGCTGCTCTCCCCAGGCTACAGGAGCCGGGCTCCTGCGTCCCGCTTGATCCTTTCCCCGGAGGTTCCATGAAAGAAAGAAGTCGGAGCAGTATTTCTACTGCAGATGTTGCAACCCTATCACTGCCCTGTGGCAGATTCCTCCCGCCAAGAGCAAAGTTCTGGCCAAAGAGGCAGAACAAGTGCTCCCAGCACCCCTGCGGGCTCAGGTGCTGACATCTGCCCTAGAGGTGGTGCAGGGAGAGGAAAGCAGAGCCCTCTCCCCAGGAGCTTCGTTCCCTGCCTTGCACTAGAAAACACGCAGGCAAAGAAGTCCTGCAGCTCCACACGCTGCACAGGCAGCACCCTGGGGAGCGGGGAGGAAGCCAACAGGAACCTGCTGTTGGTTACGTGGGCTTGTGAGCACCTACAAAGACCATGACTAAGAGCCGACTGTGGTGTGCTGAAGCCCCACAGCAGAGGTTTGGATGATTCACAGCTTTCCCCTGGGGGCAGAGCGGGGAAAAATGACACGTAGTTTTAGTTCAGGTGTCTCCAGGCATCAATACTGCTTTATTTCTGGATATTTGCTGTCTCTGCAGCACCCCAGCTACATCAGTGAAGAGCTGGACTTTCTAAATAAAGCTGAAACTTGCAACAGGGCTGAGGGGAGACAGGGACTCACCTCTTCCCACATGGCAGAGCCTCGTCATCATCACCACCGAAGTGCAGACCCTGAGGGAGATGCAGCAGATGGTGAGAGACGTAGAAGGTTTCTGAAGGCTTTGAAGAATAGGAAATTTATTCACAGTGGGAAGTTACTGATGAAGGGATGTGCTCCCAGGTCTGGGTACATCTCTGCATGCCACCCTGCAGCAGGAAGGCTTTCTCTCTCCCTGGGAGCATTCCCAGATGGATTATGCAGTGGACATGGATACCAACCAATGCTGACCCACTGGAAAGCAGACTTGCATAGGGCAGAAATCAGGAAGGCATTGATGTTGGCAAAGAGGAGGAAGCGATACGGGAGCAGGGATGTGCATGCTGTCGCGCAAAATGCAATGTGCCTCTAGCAGGCTGCGAGTTGGTGCAACGTGTTTGACCTGGTTTCCAGCAGAAGGAGGGAGAGGTTTGCCCTGCTCTTCTCTCCCTTGCCACATCCGCTCTAATTACCGCAGATCCGAGGCTGGGAGATGCCGCCTCCTGCCTGGCTGTGACTAGCCTGCAGACAGCCTCAGAATAGCTCCAGCCTGGCAGCTAATGAACTCTCTACAAAGAAAGGCAACCAAAACAAGCGAAAGGCAGCCTGTAAAGCCGACACTGGAATCACTACCCATGGGAAAGAGGCCAGGGACCCCACTGACTGTATTTCAAGTGAAGCTATTTTAATTACACTGCACAACCTGCCTGAATGCTACGAAGAAGCAATTGTGTGGAGCTTCAGGAGCTGGCAGAGGTGGGAGAGAAGTGCCCCAAGGCAGAGCGCTGCTGCCCAGAGCTGGGCCCCATCACTGGGGCATTCCCCAGCTGCTGTTCAGTGAGTGCTGGGGTCTCCGTGGCCTCTGGAACCCCGGCAGTGCAGCACACGGCAGAGAGGCAAGGAGCAGGGTTAGACCCTTTGCTTGCACAGCCCTTGGGCAAACGGCTAGTGCTGGGGCAGCCCCTGGTTCGGCCTCCATGCAGCCAGCACGGCCTTCCTGCTGCAGCACCTCCCACCTCTGGCAAGGCTGGTTAATCATTACCGGCCACTTCGAAGTTCTCCAAGCACCTTGCTCTCATGCATGCTTTTTATGCTTTGTTTTTATTCAGTTTTACTCTTAAAGCACCAAAGCCATCACTGCACATGCTCTGCCCTGCTCACCGGCCTCCCCTTCCCTCAAAAAAAAAAGCCAGCGCTGGATGTCCATGCATTCACAGGAGACACACACGGCTGGCACCTGCTCTCCTCTGGCCCTCAGAACATGCTGCAACGATAACATTTGCTTCATGCCTCTGGCCCAGAATGTGACACGTCTCTGCTCGGGCACCCTGCGCTCCCCTTGGCAGCACCAGCCAGCAGAGGCTCTGCTCCCGCCTGTTTTTACAGCAGGAATGAATTTGGCTCCCGCTTGTAGCACGGCTGGGATATAGCCGTAGCTGTATTTGGCCTGTCTCTCTCTTGTTGCATAGGTACAACTGAGGTTAAGTTTGGCTTGGCTTACATGAGGTGTACAGCTTGTTTCGTTTGGTTGTGTTTGGCTTGGTGGTGTTGAAGTGGAAAACTGAAAAGAGGAAAAACATTCTGAAAAAAATAAATCAGCACAAGGTCTATGCACAGCTGCTCCTTGGTCAAGGAAGCCAAGGATATGGGAGTATCAGAACAGATTGCTGAGAGAAATGTCTCTGCATCAGCACCTCTGGTTGCACAGCTGTGAAATGTGGCAATGTGGCTGCAAAACTTCAGAGATGTCTGTTCTCATTCACTGTGTGCATATTGGACAGCCAGACCGGGCTGAAAGGCAGGGGATTTGGGGGTGTCTCTCAGGTATAGCAGAAGTGCTGCAGAAGCAGGAGAGACATCACCAGATCTTTCCTTTGAACTCTCTTCCCTCATCCCAGCTGGTAAGCTGCCCGCTGAGGGGACACCTTGTTATGCAATAGCAGAGTGGAGGCCAGGGCTGCCTGGGGCTAACATCTCTCTCTGATTTCAGGAAATGTCCTTCACCTTTTAAAAGAAAGAAGGAAAAGGAAGGTAAGGATTTGCAAAGCTGCTTTGGGGAACAGGAGCAGGGGGGGCATCTTAAACGTTGGTACAGCTGATATCAGTAAGTGCTGAGGGTAAGCTGGGGAGGGAGAGGTCCCCCCTCACCTCTTCTGTACCTAATATTCCCCAAGAGAAGTTTGCCTGAGATAAGAAGCAAAGTTCCTTTAAAAGTTAAAAGAAAAAGGTCTGATGTTCCATTTCACTGGTAAAGGGGAGGGAAAGGACTTGAGCATTTTCTTTAAAATGCCTGAGTAGCTCACCGAAAAGCATACGAATACCCTCAGGTGTCAGCAAGGCAGAAGCTGTGCCATGCTCCAGTGAGAGTCGCAAACACCCCCTGACATCATCTCCCTGGCCACCAAGTGCATTCACTAAGTAACCCACTTGTGGCCTTTGGATCAAGCTTGGTAAAACATGTTTGCCAGACAGAAAAGGAAATAGCAAAGTTAAAACTGGGTCTGACTTCTCCAAGGGCCTGACAAGGAAGCTGTCTGTGTGCATCCTCCTGGGTTCTGCCAAGAACATTGTGGTCCACAGCATGTTGTCATCTTGGGAACCCTTTTTTTATTTTATTTTATTATTTTTTTTTTTTTTTGCCAGAGAAACAAGCCCAAGCTTTCTTCTCAGAGGCCAGCCTCAAAGACGGGATTAGGGTGAGGATGTCAGATGGGCCATAAATTGATATGTTTCCAGGGGGCAGAGCCCGTGTGCCAGACACTGCATTTCTGCATTCAAAGATGGACAATAAACAGCTGTGTTAACCTGATCTGCTGGTGTTTCTTTTTCAGGAACTACAGTGAGACAGGAAAGCCTACAGCACCAGCACGGCAGGAAGGTAAACAGCTTCCTAGGGATGTTTTGCTAATGGGGCATCACAAGGACAAGGCTGACCATTGCTTCCTAATCTAGATGGGTTGGGAAGACACAGGACAGCTTATTTTAAGCCTGGATGTGTCATCCTGTGTAGGCTGGGATAGTTGTGGGAACAACGTGCATTGCTGCACGGTGATATGTGCCATCCTTCCCCTCACTGGAGCAGTAAGGTGCTGCCAGCAGAACCTGAGCCATCAGGGAGCTGGATGCTGCCCATGGCAGCGCGCAGGGTGTCTCTCCTGGGAGCAGGGGAATTCAGCGGCAGTAGCAAGTGCGGGACCTGACTATCTAGAGTTCTTCTTCCCTAAAGGCTCCGATGTATGAAGATGTCCCGGAGTTTCCTGTGTACGCCACCGTGAATAAGCCCAAGAGTGTCAAGCAGGACGACAGCATTCATTATGCAGACATCCAGGTGTTCAGCAAGGCCCGGGAGCGCTCTGCAGAGGAGGTGAAGAACTTGCAAATGCAAAATGCCACAGAGTACGCCACCCTCAACTTCCCCAGGCCCAGGCTGAAATATGACAGCAAGAATGGGACCCTGGTGTAAGAGGCTTGCTGGCCCCCTCGTCCTTTAGCAGCAAAAGAATTTCACAGGTTTAGAGATGCTGTAGACCCAAGCCAAGCTCACGGATAGACCAAGTCTCCCTGAGAAGGTGTAGAGAGGCTGTGTCTTCCATCTGCATTTGGCTTTGGAGGACACAGACATACTTATCCTCATGTGAGGAATAGTCCTATCTGGTTGTGCTGGCAAAAGACACCTCTTCGGAAAACGTGGGTTGCTTCTAAGGCTAACAACCCACCTGCTCTGGGCTCCGAGAGAAGGCAGAACTTCTGAGATGTTGAGGAAGGCTAAAGCCACAGCCCAGAGCTGCAGGGAGAAAGTTTCTGCTGTAGCTGAGGTCTCCGAGTGCTGCTCTGCGGGCCCACTTGGGAACACAGCAAAGAGGATTAGATCCTGGGAGCAGAGATATGTTGCCACTGGATTTTATGTCAATGCTATGAAGATTCTGCAACGTGCTAGAGAAAATGACATGTGGATGATACTGCAAGGAAGTGGCATGAAACTTCTAACAGTGTTTGCCACAGTGTCTTCCACCAACACCAGCCACAGCACATTGAAGGTCTCAAGCACTAACTGCACTTCCTTTGCTCGGAATAATAGTGTCTTATGATGATGCCCAGCACTAGGACCAAGGCCAGAATGCTCAGCTGGCTGAGGGGTGCAGAACAAGTGCGTTTGCTGAAGGGTTGTACAGATGGGCATCCTCCCCTAGCACATGTAGTTTGCACTTCTGGCTCTGGCTGGAAATGAAACAATGGAAATCCACTATTTACCTGTAAGGCAGACTTTTAAAAGCCCCTGCCAATATTTAGGGGTAGTTATAGTGTACAGTAGCTGTTTGCATGCCTGTGACGCTAGGAATGAATCCTGGCTCAGGCTCAGGCGAGGGCTTTTGAAACCTTTTTCCTTCTTATTTTGTATTAGCAGCCCTAGTTACAAAGCTCTGGAACATAATGCTCATATGTGTTTTTTTTTCCTGCTAACTCCCCCACAGATGCATTTGGGAATCAGTTTATGGGTTTAAAATAGTGTTAGCACTAGTAGAGGAACTTCCGAAAGGCCTCTGCGCTGAACTGAATTTGCTGTGTTGGCAACGGAGCAGAGCTCCCCCGCGGTATCTCCAGACATTAAATCAATGCTTGGCATGTTCTGCTCCTCGCTGATGGTCTGAGCAGCTGAATGCAGAACGTGGGATGATTCGTTTATTGCCAGTGCTTAAAAATGGGCATCCTGCTATAAATTTAAATCCTTTTCCATATTATGGGTGAGCTGGATCCGACGGGCCTCTGCTGCTGAGGAACTGAGGCAGTTCCTACTCAGGATGAGCAGCAAAGCAGCGTTTGCTGGAAGGGCGCTGTGCAGAGGACCAAGCCCAGCACTTTTCTGCCTAAAAGGCTCGTTTCACCGCGCCGCCCATCAGACCTCAGAGGGGTTATCTCAAGGCCAGAGGGAGGCCTGCAGGGCAAGACCCTGTATTTAGACACGGTACTAGACTGGAAGGGCTCTTTCCCCGAGCGCCTCCCAATCCTCCGGACTGGCGGGGCACGTCCCGCTCTGGGCACCGGAGGGGAACCTGGGGACGCAGCCAGGCGCCTTCGTCCCGTGACTCATCGGTACGAAGACTAGAAACGCTGGCGTTGTCTAGCCCGGCCTTCCTTGGCACAGGAGCGACCTGCTTCATCCCGCCGACTTTCTTAGACGTGTTCTAGACTTCTTAGATGAACACGGGTTATCATTTGGCAGGCAGGAGGAGGGTGTTGCAGAAGGTACAGGATCCTTTTTAAGGACAATTTCTGCCTGTCCCCAGCAACAGACCTCACTACAAGACCCGCTTTTGCACTGAATAAATATTAAGAGATTCCACGAATGTGTCCTCCTGCATTCCCTAGGGTTGCAGCACCAGTGGGCTTAGTCAGTGCTCACCTAGCGAGCGTTCCTGGAGCGTCGAAGGTTGAATTTGCTGTTGTAACTCAAACATTTGCACTTTTTCGCGCCATCACTGCGGGTGCGCGGGTACCCACGGGACCACTGCCCCGCTGGCTTTTACAATTCATTATGTTTTTCTTAATAAATAAATAAATGTGTTGGAAGGAAATTCCTCCCTGCCTGCTGCGGGAAAAACGTGAAGCCGACGCTCGCACTGCAGTGGGTTCTTATTTGGGCATCCCCTGCACTTGGAAGCGCTCCGGGGGAATTCGCATGGAGGGGGGTGCAGG
>JAWLRI010000195.1:461259-499717 GCA_034781795.1 Crypturellus tataupa | reverse complement strand
GGTCCCCGGGGAGCCCCTGTCCCGGGATCCCAGCCCCTTCCCTGTGTCCCAGTCCCCTGGGCTACCCCTCTGCTGGGTTTCCAGTCCCTTCTCCGTGTCCCGGTCCCCTGGGCTGACCCTTTCCTGGGATCCCGGCTGCCTTCCCCACATCCCAGGACCCGGTCTGGCCCTCTCCTAGGATCCAGCCCCGCTTCCCCACACGCCGCCCCTCCGTACAGCCCCACTCGCAGGGACATCCTGGTCCCGCAGCTCAGCCGCACCAAGGATAACGTTAACCAGCCACCTCGGGCTGGTATTCCGTCCACCTCCAAGTGACTGTTGGAAATAATCATTCCAGACCTTTTTTTTTTTCTTTTTGCTCTGAAGTGTCTTAGCATTTTGCATTCTGTGGGCTCTTGTAAATGCCTCCCCTTTTCCTGTCATGGGTCTTTTCTCCAGACCTCTAAAAGAAGGCTACACGGATGCAAATTTACTAAAAATTCATAAATCTGGATAAGTTGGTATGTGGAGCTGGGTCCTATTATTATTTATGGATCTTTACGACTTGGGTCCTTTAATACTGAATTAAGTAATAGCCTGGTATTTGACGAGAACAGTGCAACTTGGCTCCTGCAGACAAACTTCCTCCTGCCTGGCATATTGGGATTCCCCCTCTACACATCTTTATGCAGTTTGAACCGATGTGACCAGGAATCCTGATGTTATTAAGTTCCGAGGGAATTCTGTCTAGTGTATATAATTCACATATGAAAGAGGATGACAGATATACAGAAATGTGTAACTTCCTCTAAGTCCTAAGACTGCAGCCCCTAAATATATTCACTAAAGGCAGTGAAAAAAAAAGGTGGCAACTTCCTTTGTTCTGGTTAAATTAAGGAGCTGCCTTTGTAAGGAGCCCGCGCTTCTTTTCTCTAAAAAGTTTCTTCCCTTTGTGTTTAATACATTCGCTTCTCCCTCTCAGGTTTCAAGGCCCAAGTGCTGGTACACTCACCGTAACATTGATTTAAGCTGTGGCAACCAGCATGGGCACGCTGGTGGATGCGGTTCACTTTGGCACGTCACAGCCTCCTGCATCTTCTGTAAGTTTCCTGGAGTCCTTGTTGGGCCTGCCCACAATTTGGGATTCTGACAGGGCGAGAAGCTCAGTAACATGAAGGCATTAGTTGCAGTAGGCAATTCTTTGTGCTATTCCTGCAGCTGTGGCCTCACATACTTTGCTTCAGAATCAAACTTTCTTGTCTTTACTGTCAAATTCTTATGGGCGAGATTTGAGGCGCAGCCAGGACTGTAGAAAGACTGGTGATTAAAAAAACAATCCATGACGGGGAGACTTGAAAGAAAGTGTTGGTGTTTGCACTGACAGTGCTTCTGTGACACCATGAAAACGTGAAATGGAGACGTAACAGGGCTTTGTAAAATACCTAGCCTGTGCCTGCACTGTGGGAGAGTACAACGGTTATGCAGAAACTGGCCGGGAGAGGGCAATGCCACCAACCAAACTGGCATCTGTGTGTTTGTTTTGATGGTCACTCACTGATATCACTGCAATTTGTTCCTGAAAAAATTAATTCCCCTTAATTTTGGATTCACCTTCAGGCAGTTTTAAAAGTCACTTTGGAAAAGCAGTATTGAGAAGCACTAGTTTTTACATAGAAATTCTTTCGTTTGCTTTTCACAAAGTTAGCATTCAAAGGCTTCTTGTATAATGCTATAGGACTGGAAGAAAAATACACTTCCTGCTACAAGAGTTAAAGAGTGAAACAAAGAGGAGAGAGACGAGTTTTAATTAAAAAAAGAAAGAAAAAAAAAAGGTATTTCAGAATACACACCCTCTCAACTGCATTTGTGCAACTGTTACAAACAAAGGAAGAGCCCAGCATGCTCTGCCACTCAGGTTAGCCAACAGTTTCTATTCTCACATTCATATTGCCCAAATGAGGCAGTTTTCTTTCAGAGATAAGAAGCACATATAGAAGCAAATCTCTGATGACAAAATCTCTGATGGGAAACACAGTGAGCAGGTCTGTACCTGAGACTGACACTTATAACACCACTTTGTCCTTTGCTGTGTTGGTGTTCAAGCAGGTGGAAGGGCCACACTAGGGATACGGGACTGAAGGGATGACTCTGAAGTTTGTGTCTCACTCCCAGCTTCTCTCAGTGATCCAAAAAGGAAGGCAGCGGAAGGCTTCTAACCTGAATAGTCTCTCGAATTCCAAGAAGCTTTTTCACAGCTTCGCTAATGTGTTCACCTGAGATAGTCTTTCTGCATTTCTCCAGAATGGAGAATTATAGGGGACACATCTGGCTTTACATGCTCTCACTTGTGCCAGAAAATAGGGGTAGAAGGCCTGAGGTGTAAAAGACCATGCTCTGACTGACAGATATGTGACATATTGTGTGATTGCCTCTTCACTGAGGCTCAGACTGGGGCTAGTGCCACTCAGAGTTTGTACTGGGAGCTTGGAGTTGTTTTGTGTTTAGCTGATCAAATAGCTGTGTCTGACTTCTGCACACAGCTGCTCTGCACCCCTGACAAACTGCAGATACCTGTCAAAACCTCACATAAAACTTCTGCAATCAAATACAGATTGCACAGCAAGCAGTGGCTTAATGGCAGTTCTTATATCCTGCTGTTGCCCAAATGCTTTGTAGTCCTTACGCGATGGAGTGCAAGCGCCAGTAGTAAGTGCTTCATTCTTGCCCATTGCTAATGCAACAAGACACCTACTAAATGCCACTGAGGATAATGATAAGTGAACCATTTTTCTCAGTGTATCAGCTTATCATGATTGAAACAATACTCTTTACAAATTAAATCCTGTGTGTATTTCATATTTCTGTACTGTTTGAACAGATTATTTCTTTATTTTTATTTTTATTTATCTTTTAATTCCTGTGAATTTGTGTCATCTCCTGTGTAAAATCTATGGCTGCTGCCAATGGCTTCTCTCCTCTTCAAAGGATAAGTACCAATATCTGGAGCTTGTGAGGATTATGAGCATGTAATATTTAATCTGCTATCAAATTCACACTATAAATTGGAAAAACAGGGAACATCTAACAGCCATCTGCTGCTTTCTGTGCAGACAGAGTACATTTGATTTTATTTCAGTATACCTTGAGTTTATTTTTCTGTATTCCATAAATTCAAGTGGTATAGAGAAGGATTGACCTTAGCCTTTTCACCTTTTAATATTCTAAGTCTGCTATGAATGTGTATTTACTATGTAGCATTGAAAAACAGATAGTAAATATGACCTGTATTTGAGAATATTAGTCAACAATATCACTATAAAGTCCATAGAAAAAGCGTAAATGAGGTCACTTTCTGTCTGATGGAGAAACCATTTATTCAGATTATGTATGAAAATTGCTTGAAACTTGAAAGGCACAATCTACTTGATTACATTGTCGATGTTTCTGTCGATGTGTAGATGTTATCGAGGATAAATATTTATCGCAATATAATTAGGCCTTTTGAGTCTTACATGCAGCCTGGATCATGGTGCTAACCATCAACAGTGCCAGCTCTCAAGAATTTTATGTGAAGTCTCACAATATTTATTATTTTGCTTAATACGATACTACAATCAATGATAACACGAAAATCTTAGTGGACACTGAATTATTAAAAGTATGTAAGGAAAACAAACATGAGTAAATAATTTAAAACTCATATCTTATTATGCGGGAAGTGGCTAGCTCTCTTTTGAATGAATTGGATTGGTAATTAGTGAATGATGTATTGCTTGTCTTTCTCAATTTTAGCTGCACGTTTCCAGATGTGGTGGAGAAAATATTAGCATGACAAAATTCTGCTATTGCTTCCTCCTCCAGATCCTTCTAATACTTTGCTGAAAAACATGTTTGCTTTTAAGTGATTTGGAATAGCCTGGTCAAAACCAAATATTATGAAATCTGAAGGCAAGCCTGAATGTCACTGGACAGTGCCTGTACTGTTGCTCCCTGAATTGGCAGCGAGAGCCTCTGGCGAAAGGTGGCTTTTGGTCTTAGAGGGTTTTGGGTTTTTTTCTGTCATTTCCTCTAAGATGAGGAAATATCTCCAGGCAGTCTGAGACTGCCTGGAGATATTTGGTAGCTGTTTTCTGGAATGAATGTGGTTATTACTGATTTACAAACTTGGGTTGCAGTTGTATTTAATTCTATTTGCAAAGTTTTCTTACTTTTGTTTTTAATTCCTCAACTTCTTTGCACAGCACCTAGAGTGAAGCCTGACACTGCGTAAAGGTTACCTGCTATGCTGCAGCCTGGCTGCTGTTTCCTGCCTCTCCAGGGTTTGCTGACAACCTGGGGCTGCCGAGCCTTTGCTGAGAGCTAAAGCTGGAGGATGTTGCCAGTCTTTCCCTAACCCTTGTAGACATCTGCTCTTTGCATTCTCCTTCCTGCCGTCTCCCTGCCCCCATGCTGGCCAGAGCTCACAGTGTTTGGTGGGTTTGAAAATCCCTTGCGCGCAGCAGGTTCCGCGGGAGAACGATTGCTGGAAATAGGTTTCAGATGTTTCCCCAACTCAGTCCCGCGCCTGCATCTTGTAAGCTGAAGCGTTTCTATAGGAACCGTATGACATCCAACTTGCAACTCCCCCAGCAGCTCCCTCCCGAGCATGCCCAGTGCAAGCCCCGACTTTGGCTCAACTATCCTGCGTGCAGGAACGGGCTGCACGCATGGGAGTATGAATGCGGTTCCCGATGAGCTCCAACTCTTTGTCTTTGGAAAGAGGAGAAGGAGGTCGTGCCCTGAGCTGGAGGAGCTGCCCTGCGTCTGTCCGCTGAGCCCCCCGCCCGTCGGTGGGCTCGTGGAGCATGCTCGCCTGTTTGGCCAGAGGGAATGTCCTGGATATCCTGCAGGAGGGCTTCACGGAGGTAAATGCATGTCCCACGTCCCATGCAGACCTTTCCAGGGCAAGGCAGCCTGCTTTTGTGCAGCCTCTCGCAGGAACTGGTGTGTCTGCCAGCGCTCTGAGAAGCAGGAAAGGAGAAAAATGAGCAAGATTTCTGGAAGGGAGAGATGCTTGGTAACAGGAAAGCATACTGAGCAGCTCACCCAGGGGTCTGCAAAACAGCACTAGTTTTGGAGAGTTTGTAGATGTTTTACAGCTGATGATTTTAGCTCCGTGTTTTTGTTTTTTTTTTAGTTCTTGTGTAAACTGCAGTAAGGTTGTGGAGAAGGGTTATTTTGTAGTACTGACTCCCCTCTTATGTGTATGAGATCATCATGCCTGAGAGCTGTTGGAAAGCCTGTAAATCTGCTATATGGACACACACGGTTTTTGAGAAGGGCTGACACAGAGCAGTCTGTCTGGTTTGTTATTCCATCCTGTTCTGTAAGGGGACTGAAATTCATCTTGGTTAGGAAACCATCATTTTTGAAGTGCTCTTTATTTGTTTATTCTGCTGTCAGGGAGCCAGATAAATCATAAAATAAGGAATGAGAACTGCCAATCCATTCGAAATAGGAATGCTGAGACTGCAAGGGGAAGGCAGATTGTTTGCTTCCCTCTTGAGGGTGCACAAGCAGCCAGTTGAGCTGGATTCTCTGTTTGTGGACTTGGTATGAAATGGCAGGGTAGCCCCTGCACTTCATTGTGTAAACCCTGCTGGCACACCATTTCCTGCCTGTAAGCTGAGAAGGAGGGAAAACTGTGGGCGCTTGTGCTGGAAGCAAAGTGGCTGCTGTCTCCTTTCTCACCTGGAGGGGAGGATGCTCTTTCAGTGTATTTTATTCTTTCTTATAGCACATATCCTGCTTAGGCTGTGTTTAGTGATTCCTCATCCATGCAAGGTCCCCGACCCATCTGGCTGTGACGCCCCTATTACTCCATTCTTTAGAGCAAGCGCACACTCTCTCCGAGTATAGCAGCACCAGTCAGCAAAAGCAAAACAAAAGAGATATGAAATTGGAACCTCACGGCCTCATGCCAGCCACAGCGCTCCTCTTAATGCTCTACTTAACTATCTAAATTCTCCATCCCCTTCTCCGCAGAAGGCCTCAGTCTCAATTTTAGCTTGCAAAGGTATCACTTGAGCTCAAGTTGCGGAGGGTTACACTTCCTGTTCTCAGAGGCAGCAATTTCTTCCCTGGCGTAACCATTATATTAAGTCTTCAGACCTGACAGAGTGTCCTAAGGTGTCCGATCTCAATACATAACTCCAAAGGTGAATGACTAGAAGTGAGTGACTACTAAGCGTAATATTTGAGTGTAAAAACAGATTCAAGATAAAGAGTCCGGCACAGTTTTACAGAAGCAGTAAATTGCAAGAACTGCCTCGCTGACTCAGTGTTTGTTATATGCTTTTGGTGTAGCATTTTTGTGGCCAGGAGGCTCTTTTTGTGACTGGCTACCTTCAAATATAAGGCTGTACTTTCCAAATCTGTGTGCATAGGACAGCATACACAAATAAGAAAGTAGCTAGGTATATGTGCTGACAACAGGCACAACTGGGGACATGCTCAGGGCCTCGAGGCTAGATATAGTTCTCTTTCTTTAGGGATGCTGCTTGTGCGTCTCTGTTTTGCACCTTTGGCCTATAATCCATGCCTGGAATGTTATCCAGCACAGCAAGGGGCCACAGACAAGTTTCTTTTGTTTCTCTGCATCCTCCCTTTCTGACCATCCCGCTGGCTGAAGGCCACCCGCGCAGCCTCATTAGCTCTTGAGCAAAGGTGGAGAATGCAGCATCCTTGTCCCATCTGTAGCTCATGCAGTTCTGCTGCACAGATAGCTTGTTAGATTGGTGCTTTCTCGATGATTAATGTAATTACAGGTTGCTAAAGGAGCCCTGTAAATTGCAAATTCAGGGCTATGTATTTCCCTTTCAGAGTCCCTGGGCCAAAATAGGTTGCAGAGGGTGTCATCTGTAGACATCTAAAGCAAAGTAACTTCTGTTTAATGTTGAAATGGAGTGAACTCCCCTGGGGGCATCATGGTGCTCCTGTCCCTCTTTCATTAATGGAATATCCTGCCTTGAAGGTGCTATCCTGCTGCTTAGAGTGTCTTATGTTGCTCTGAGACAGCTAAATAATTCAGTCCCACAGCTGGATGGTGCCATGGGAATGTGTGGCTGCTGTAAATGGCAGTTTATAACATATGGAAAACTGGAGCACAGAGTTTCTGCTGTGGTTGCTCTGTCCACATGGCTCAGGTCACTCTTTTCTTTGAGGAAATGCAGTTTATTCAAGGCGTGCTTAGGCTTCTGTCAGCTGTTTAAGACAGATGGGTCTCTCAAAAAAAAAAAAGTCAGAAATGGCCTTGACAGCTCCAAGCCATTAATGTGGCTCTGTTTGTTTAACAATCATCTCCCTCTCTGCCTTCTCTTCTCAAGTAGGAGGCTCATTTCCCCTGGCAGGCTCAATATGCAGCCTCCTGCACACAGTGTATGGTTTGAAATGGCAGTTTGCTCCCTCCAAGATTACGTTGAACTACAAGCCTGGGGTTGGGATTGGCTGCTCCCTGCAGATGGAAATGGCGGGGAATTTTCAAGAGCTCCATCAGAGCTGCTTTGGAGTTAGGGTCCCGAGCAGTGGCAAAGCGCAGCGCAAGATTGGTGCTTGCAGGTAGGCGCGCACGTGCAGGAAGGGCTGTGCTGCAGGTCGGGCTCCCTGCCCTCACCCTCGTGGGCTGCCACTCACTCACGGCCAGTCGCCTGGCTGAGCGCAGCGTTCAGTAATTTCCCCCGAATGGCGAGGTCGCAGCTGAGTGAGTGGCGGCTGAGACAGGAATTTATTTCCCACACACAGTGTCTCTCTGCTTGTTTTCGCTATTGGAGGTTTGCCATATCTGTCGGTTCACTCGAGGTGATTAGAAAGCATCCTGTCTGCGAGTTCCGAATCCTTGCTGTGAGAAGTGGCCTGTGTTTGGTTTCGGTTTGCTTTTCTGGTCGAAGTAATTTTCTGGCAGTGTATTTCTCGCATTGCTATATCTTGTACTTGCAGCTGTCCTGCCCACTATGATCTATCATGTGATCTGTGATGAAAATGTCTCTGCTGCTGGGATCTTAGTAGGAGAAGCCTGCACTCACCCTCCCCTTGCCATGTGTGCTACTTATAGCTAATAGGATTCACTATGAAGAGAACTGTTTTGACTGCAGTCTCTTCATCCAGGTCAGGCCACTGGGGCTAGCACATCCCTGCAACAATCCCTGTCATCTAGCGGCTCCTTAGAGCCTGCATTTCACTATTTGAAACTCTGTAAAGGTGCTACTATTTTCCATTGAGAATGGCCAAATCTCATTCTGCATCACCTTTACTTGGGTATGTTTCTGTTAGCATTTTACTTAGGGTTACTTATGCATCCTTACCAGGTAACCTCACGGTTATGTCCTTTCCCCTTCTGTTTACATTAGAGGTTCTTGCCTGCAAAAGGCACTGCTCAGATGTACTGTGTGCCTCGCTTCTTCACAAAACTCTATCGTCTCTCTTTGCTGGGCTGGTGCTGGGCTCCTCAATAAGGAACAGTGCTCCTGTTCTTTCCTGAAGCAGCAGCGGATGATGATGTCTCAGCGCAGTTTGTTTTGACAGACTTTAAACTTTATTTGGGTGTAGTGGAACCATTTGATGATCAGGGAGAGTCAAATGCTCCAAGTACTGGCAATTTGCAGTCAGACGTCTACGGTTCAGCTTTTTGCACGTCTACTTGGGTGGAAACAATGCCTCTTTAAAGAGAGAAGAACCTCAAAGCTCAAAATCCATTCTTTCCTCAGACTGAGGAGACAGGATACTGAAACATACTGCAAATGTGCCAGAAATGGTCCCCAAGATACCACTTTCACACTTGTGAATGGAAGAGTGCATAGGACTATCACTGTGCTTGTGGAAGGTATAGTGAGTAATCCCTTTACTTTTGCAAACAGATGGAAGTTAAAAGAAGTATGGGTGGAAAATAGATTAATCCCAGAGAAACCGCTTGCTTGTGGTGTTAGAAAGTGCCAGGCAAAATCACTATTCGAAGCAAGCTTGCTCAATTACCACTCACAAAACTCCTCCCATCTGGAAGATGGGTGGCACAGGTGAGATTGCAGTGTGGCAGCAAGGATATGCCTTGGCAAAGTATCAACAGAAGGAACAGGTAGCTTCCGTGAAGACGAAAACTGGAATTACTGGGCTTTTGTTCTGCACCTATAAAATAACTCTTTGGTTATATGGAGATAAAAAGCTGTTAGAATCACACATTTCCTGCTATCTGCTCACCTAGGTTTAGTTTTGTGGGAGGAGACTTAAGGTTAGTTATTATTAGATTGTAGCAAACTGCAAAGCATAACTGTCTTTCAGAGGTGAGTGGCCATGCTGGCTTCATGAGCTACGTAAAGAGATCTTTTATTTGCATCTATTAAACTCTTTCATAATGTAGTCTAAAATGTCATGCTAACTGAGAAAAACAATGGCATTTGTAGGCACACCTAAGAATTACTCCATCCTTTACTGAAAGTCAAATATCTCTGGAATGTACCATGACAGCTGTTCAAAATATGTCTCTGCGACATGAAAAGAATAAAAAATGGCAGTAGGAATTTAAGGAGGTAGAATATTCTCACTTGTGCTGGAAATTAATCTTGCCCTGTAACACTGCAGCCCTTGCTGGTTATGGGTAGAGGAGAGTGAGAGATGTGGGAAACATTTAAGTCAGTAACCATATATCCTGAAAGACAGCTGAGTGCTCTGGAAATTCCTGCTATTGTTTGTACATGGACAACATGTGAAATGTACCTTCAGCTCTAAACTTCATCCTTCGCTGACCTCCAGCACTTGAGCTGGCATCTGAGAGCCTGCCAGCAAGCTGCTCATGTCAGAGACCAAACAGGAACCACAGAGCAGTCATTTATTCCCCTCCTAGTAACAAGCGGTTAGCCAAGATGCCAAAGGCAGCTCTCATTTCAGCCCTGCTAAACTGCCAGGCTTTGAGCAAAAAGCCCTGCTCTTCCCCCTCCGGACACGAGGACAGTGTTCTGCTGTCTAAATGTCCATGCTTGCGTTGAGGGGGGTAGGTCTTAAGGAGGTTCTGGAGTCACAAGTTTTCTCTTTTTCAGCTCACACAATATTTCTGTCTTCCAGTGTGCATGAAACTGTAGATGCCTCCTTTTCCCAATAGCACTGCTGTACTGAGGTATCTTCTGTGCTCGAGGTGAGCCAAAAATTATTTTCAAAAAATTGCATGCTCCGCTTTAAAGTAAGAGTTATGTGAAAGAGGAGCCTTCTCCGTATGTGTTGTTGTCTGGCATTGCCATGGTCTTATTGTCTGTGTTTCAGTGCTGGATACATCAGAGCTTAAACATAAGTTGTGATTTTTAGGAAAAAGAAATCTTCTGCTGGCTTTGGGAGCAGAGAGAAACATCATTCTCTCTGCCTGTGCATTTTTATTTTCTGCTTCTGCAAAAGCCTCATCAAACAAAAACATAAGACCGCAACTGGAGGAGCACTGGATGGCAGATTACAGAGATCATCTAATTAAGATGTCGGAGAGCTTAGAAGTCATGCAAGGTCTTAAACATTACATCCTGATGCAATTAGACCACCCTTTGAGCTTTGTTTCTGCAGACATTTGCTTCTGTGCTCTGAATACACAGGACACTAAATGCCTTGCACCCTGGGACCAACCTCATAGCACAAGGGTTGTTACTATTGACCCTCTTAGACTTGGTCTGTGAGCAGCATCCAAAGGGTATAAAGGACAAGCAGAGTAAAGATTGTGAACACTGTTACTCTTCCAGACTCAGTATCTAAATCCAACAGTCAGGAACGAATCAGGTTCATCAAACGAATACTGAAAAAACCTCCCATCTTTTCTTAGAAGCACAGAACGTCATTAGAGTCTCCTGTAACACAGGACAAGGAGGTTAGGCCCTCTGGGGGAATCACCCTTTTTGTCCAAAAATAAAGTTGATGGCCTCCTTCAAAATGTGCAATTCTCTAATCTCAGAGGAGATGAAAATTAACCATCCGGCAGACGGGGCAGATTGATGGCAGAGAGGAGAGAAATATGAGCCCTAAGCAGCGGGTGGGGAATTATGCTAGCTCAAAGAGAAGAGCGAGGACAGCTAGGGCTGGTAGAAGATCTACAATAGAGCTACTACTTTTCTTCCATCTGTGAAAAATAGTTGATAATGGCACTTAATTATAAAGATCAATAAGAGCTAGCAGCTGCTAAGAAAAGGTGTTGCCCCTAGAAAGGTGGGTTCTTCCTGAAGGCAGTCTGGGACCAGGAAAAAGCATGAAGGACGTGTCCTGATCTGTGCATCCTGTGAGTGCTGAGCCCAAGGCACTGGGGGAGCTTAGCTGTGATCACAAGTGGAGTCTCGCCCTCACAAATGCTCTGCTCCTTAAGGAGCACTGCAGTGGTGGCCTGTAATATGTTTGCAGAAGCACCTTTAAGTTGTCAAATGCTTTACACCTTGCAGGTGGCCTTAGTATCTAGCTTTATAGTCTTTCTAACCGCTACAAGTCTTGTAGGGCTTTTGGAATGCCTCGGACATAAGAATATTGCAGTGACTTGCATAGGAGCTAAAGCAATCTGGGCTCCAAGTTTCTTGAGGTGGGGGAGTTACTTTCCTAGTTGTAGCATGCAGGTAAACCTGGCCTGTTTTTGGAACACAAAGCTGTGTTAATATAAATAGGATTAAACGTAACTCCATCATAATCCTAATAATCTGTGCCCTGTCTAGTAAATATTAGACTAGGCTCATGGGTTTTTTTCTTTTGAACATTATAATTTTTTGAGAAAAAAAAAATAAAAGCAATATTGGTGCAAGAGGTGCAGAACTGGGCATGGGGTCTGCCCTGTTAAGTCCAGAATGTGGCTGAACTGAAGCTTGGAGCAAAGTGCAGGGGGGTAGCAGAAAGCTACCAGGTAATTGGTGATGGAAAAATGAGTTATTTGGGTAAAGAAAGGGGTGAGCTAGTTAGAGCACCAGCTGTTCTCTGTCCGAGGGCTCTTAGATGATGTTGTGAGCCAGCCTGGATTATAAACTGGCAAGGGGAAGCTTTGGTAAAGCCCGAGCAGTTTAGAAGTTGGGTCGGAAGCTTAAATTAGTGGAGCTAGAACGTAGCAAGAACTGGTGTCATAGGTTCTGCAGGACCTTCCCCTTCTACTGAAGGGCAAAGGCTGAACAGGAGGATGGCCAAGGATTTGAGCAGCTGCCAAGCTGTGTGAGCAGGTCTGAGGTGTACGCACTCCTCTCTTCTGGACCTAAAGGCTATATTAGGATTTCTGCTTGGCAGCCTGAGGGCTTTGTCCCTGTACATTTAACATCACTTGTTACTTTTTCAGGTCATTAGCCTTTTTTCTATCTGTTATTTTCTTGGTAAGTTCAGTCACCTGCTCATCTCAGCTGCCAGAAGTGATCATTTGCTCCATGAGTTTTAGTTTTGCAGGAATCTGTAGTCTCTCGGTAAAGTCGTTACCTTTTGAGATTTTTTTTTTTGGATACAAAATCGGAAATGATGAGCAAACCAAATGCCTGAACAGCTACAGGAAAAAAATCTTATGCTTTAGTGGAAAAAGTAATAATAATTCTACTAGTTAAGTTAAAGTCTGCAGTACTGCAGCAACTACACTATGCAATTCTCCTTTTTGTAATGGTGGCATCGATATGCTGTTGCCTCAAAATCCTCATTTTAAGCAGGATTATTTAAAGTGTAAATATATTGGGATGTAGAAATGTGTGTTTTTTAATAAGATTTTCAATCTTCTCATGCTTTGGAGAGATAATAGAGATTAACAGTGTGCCAAAAATATGTTTGCACAAAGTGCACAAAGAATGCTGAGAGAATCAACTGTTTAGTGAAAGGCTTTACTTTTGCATATTTTTTTTTTCTTTGAGTAGAGAGAAGAAAAAAAGAGTTTCTGAATGGAAGAACTATATAAACTCTCATAGAATTGCAATGCTCCTGCAGGCTGGAAGGAGTTCTGCCCTTTACAGAATTAGTACAACATAGCATTGAAATTCAGTATTTTGTAAAATGATTTTAAAAATGAGGACAAAGCAGTAAACACAATCTATGAAAAGGAGATTATTTTCTTAAATTACATAGACTTCAGATGCAATTTTCATGCAACCCTATTCAGAAAGCCTTTATTGTATCCAGATATTTCCGTAATGGTGCTGATACTGTATTACTTGGTAACAGATGGCTCTGTAAACAAACCTACTTCTCTTCCACTGATAATTATTTGAATAAATTAAAGCTTAACCAAATGCCTGTGTAATAGAAGGCCTGTGCTGTGTCTGGCTCTGGAATTAGGTTGTGCGGCGAGACTGGATCTCAGTGCCCACATGCTCGGTTTAAGTGTACTTGCAAGAGGCTGGAAGGCTTCTTGGAGGCTGGCAAGAACGGTCCCCACAGTTGATCTGAAAATCAGTGCATGGTCATCATTTTGACCAAGAAGTGTAGAAGTCAAGGCAGCGCTTGTTAATGCAACCGCGGTTATGCAGGAGTAAGCTGAAGCTGGACAGGCCAAACTGATGTAAATTGTTGCTGTCGCAGCTGAAGAAGATGGCACAGACCATGTGAAGGGCTGCGTCTGCTCCAGCAAGCGTGCGCTGCTTCTGCTTCCTCCTCCTGCAAACAACGGAGCGCTCGAGCCCTCTGCTCTGCTCGCCAGCTCTCTGCTGAGTGCGCAGAACAGATTGAACACAAGTGTCTGGGCACCTTCCTGAACCGGCAGACTGAGCCATAGCCTGGTTCAAGTTGGATTTCCCTTGTCAGGATAATTAAAGTGAGGCTGTGATTAGAATGTGATTTTAGTCATGAGCAATAAAAGCATAAACTCTGACTGACGTTGCTGAGGTAATATGAAATGGAGACTTAAAACCTGCTGCACTGGTAGAATAACAGGAAGCTTAGTGAAAGAGAGGTAATTCCATAAATGGATCAATCTGTTTACATTCCGTATGCCCCACAAACCTTGCCCAAAGGCATTCTGATTACAGCAGGGCTCCCACTAGCCATGGAAGTGCTGCTGGGAGGGAGACAGAAATGAAAAGGCCACGTGAAGTGACTGTGCGCCTTCCAGTCAGTGGTGGAAGAGGGTTCCTTGCGTAGACCAGAGACCGAAGCCTCCCTGCTCTTCCCTCGTGTGAACCGCCCCATCCGGGCGAAGCAGCACACAGGATGCACGTGGGGCCATTTGCTCGCGGGTGCTGCAGGTCTAAGTGCCAGCCTCCAGGAGAGAAACCAAACAGGTCTATTAGAAATGCTGCTGCAGCTCCAGGGAAACTGAGGAGCTGTGCCTGCAGTGATGAGGAGGAGGGGGGCTGTGGTCCATTCTAGGAAATCTGCTCTGCTGGTTTCTTTTGGTAATAGGCATAATTTAATATGCCTCTTGCACTAGTTTTTCTGCCTCTGCACTGTGCCATTTTTATTTTTCAGGTATCTGGAAGGAAATAATTGAGAGTGGGATTGAAAGGGGTTAGCTACTGTGAGCAAACTAATTTTGGCACCAACAGTGAGGAGCTGACAGCATTGTTTTTGCACCTGCATGTGTTAGATGTTATGTAAAGCAAGTTCTATCCTCGATTGTGCTTAGCATGAGTTCTGTCCTGCTGCCTGGCTTGCGCTTCCCATCCGGGCATGGGCCTAGCGGCACCACGGTGTGCAATGATGTCAGTCAGTGCTCAGCAGGCTTTGGGGTGAGACCCATTTGTGTTTGCTTTCGAAGGCAGAAGACAGTGAAATCTGTGGAGAAAAGTGAGAGCTGTTCAGCTTCCCTTCTAAAAAAGTGCTGATTTGCTAACAGTTTGCATTTATTTATTTATTTATTTCAAGCAACAGCTACAGGCATACGTGGCCTGGGTGAATTCCCAGCTGAAGAAGAAGCCGACAATCAAGCCAGTCCAAGACCTGAGACAAGATCTCCGAGATGGAGTTATCCTTTCATCGCTCATTGAGATTGTAGGTCAGTAATGCCACATGGCACTGTCTTTTTTTTCTTGCAGTTTTGGACATTGTGTGCAAGAGGCTGGCCTTAGCTCAGACCGCTGAGGCTGACCAGTGGGCACTGCGGATGGCATCAGAGCTGGGGAGAGTGGGCCCTCCTAAAAGGAAGCAAAATTGCAAATGGTACAGGCAGTTCTGCTGAAGTACAAATGACTTAGCAGAAGTCCGTTGTAACATTGGGTGCTAGCCAAATTGGGCCCCTTCCCAAGCACATATGTGCCCTTGAATATATCATGTGACAGATGTGCTGAAGCCTGTCAGAGGCCGTGTTAGTTCCCATGAGGTTGGGGTGCAGCCATGGAAGGGTTTTACTGATGGAGGAATGGTGTGAGGTCCTCACTGTGGTGCGGGACTTCAGCTGCCTCTGTGTGTAGGTCACTGTGAGCCAACCCAGCAGCCCCAGTGCTAAAGGCAGGGCCGGGAGGCATGCAAGCAGGTGTTGATGTGAGACGTTCCCAGAAGAGTGAGCTCTCTGTAATTAAGGTGTTCCATTTTTGTAGCTGGCGAGAAGCTGAATGGAGTTCAGGTCAATCCCACCAGTCAGCAGGAAATGAGGGAAAATGTGGAGAAGGTCTTGCAGTTTGTGGCATCAAAGAAGATCCGCATGCATCAGACATCAGCCAAAGGTATGTGCTCTGGAGGTTGCCTCAGATATTTCTATTTGTTGAAGACCTAGTTCTGGTTTTGTTTCATATTAAACTGATAGTGTACTGCTTGGTTTGTAGTTAGGTTTTTGAGTGGGGTTTTTTGTTTGTTTACTTTTCCCCCCTTCCCCCCCCATTCTGTGGTTTGGTAATAGGTTTTGGGTTGAATGGCACCGTATTCTTATCTGCTTTTGGTAACAAAAATCAAAGAAGAGAAACAGGAGTGCCTCTGCTGCTGCTATTAAGCAGACAGAGGATCAGGTAGTGGTGCAAAGCAGTGTAATACAGACTTACACTGTCTCATTGGAAAGCCATAGAAGTTATTATAAAATGAGCCTTGGGGGAAAAAAAATCACCACTGGAAACCTGTGATCACGATTTCTGTGCCATCTCTGTATTTCCTGTGCCTCTGCTGTATTTCCTGTGCAGAGAAGAACAGTGCATGCAAGGGGAAAGAATCCCAGCACACAAAATCACATGCCTATGGCATGATTTAGTCACATATCACAAGGACTGGGGAAAAATATTTGTGTGGCAAAAGACAGGTCCTCATCCTTGTGTTTTGCTGACTGTATTGGAAGAGGGACTTTTCCTGTTGTCTGTGGCCCTGCAGATGAGGGGCAGGGTAGAGATGCTGAGGCTGACTGTGCATAGCACCTGACCCTTCTTTGCTCTGACAGAAGAGCGCATGATTTTTAGGCATCAGCGTGAGAAGTTCAGTATTTGCATGTCAAGGCAAATATTTTGCATAAACATGCAAATTCCATTTAGCAGTTGGAGCAGTTTCTAGGATCTGGGTAGTAGTCTTCACTGACTGCTGTACTCTTGTTCAAGAGAACCTTTAGTAATTACAATATGCTGTCGTGTTACCCTCTGGATTGTTAGCTGAAATGCCCACAGCGAGAAGGCTCAGACCTGTTGAAAGCACTTAAACTTGTGATCTGTAGGTGGCGATCAGCATGCTGCTTTGTACAAAACAAGCAAAACCAAGTGTCCATGCTGTAATGCAGTCCTAGCTGCATAGGACTTCTTTTTTTTCTTCTTTTTTTTTTAATCTACTATGATCCATTGGGTTTAATTGCACTTACACTTGTTGGTCAGATGCTGCTTCCTATTACTTCATATTAATAGCTCTACTTTTGGCATTAATTGCATTTTGCAGATATTGTGGATGGGAACTTGAAATCTATCATGAGGCTGATCCTGGCCCTAGCAGCCCATTTCAAACCAGGCTCGGGGAGAGCAGTGAATCATGTCTCACCAGCTGGCACTGGAGGGAAAAGCACGTCGGCACTGGCCTCGTCTGCCAGTCACAGGCCTCGTTCAGCTGCCGCAGTGGCCCAGGGAGCAGTGGCTGCTCTGGCAGATGTTCGTCAAGATGTCTCACAACTGGGCCGGGATGTTTTTCGACACCGGCAGAGGTAAGGGCTGCTTCCTGATTACCTGAAGTCAAGCAGAGTTTGCAAAATGTTGGCCATTAAAAATGTTGGGCCTTAAAAACCAAACCCCAGAATTAGGTCTGTTCATCCGAATGCTTTCTTAGGCAAGGGATGTCCCGTTGCACAAACGAACTGAGATAAACTGAAACCAATGATGACCTGACAAAAGGGAGTACTGATCTGGCCTGGCTGCCTCATGATGAAAACAGCAGGTATTTTAGCTTCTTTTCAGGTGTAACAGTGAAATAGCTGCTGGATTCCTGTTACCTCGGTACCAACGAAGACTTCTCTGTGCTTAAGGCTGCCTCCTCTTCTCCTTCTTGCACTGCATACAATTAGTCTTGGTGCAGCGTACTTGCAGGTTATCATTTCAAGTGAAACAGAAAACTACAGTCTTAACTATGGGTACGGGACTGCAGACTCAGGAGGGTGGATTTTTTTTGTTTGTTTTTTCCAGACTTACAATTTTGCTCTTGTTGTCCAAGTCCCTGCTATTCTCTACGTTGCTGTTCATTGCACTGTTACATTTCCTGGAAAAGACAGATGCAGAATGTTGCTGTGTGCTGTTAATCAGCTGTAAGCAGAGGAATTCTGGTGATAACAAAGGGAAATGATCCGTGTATAGGAGGAATGTGTAACTATAAATAAATTAAAAAAAAAGTAACACTTGCAAAAGGTGCAATGTGGATTGTAATAATAATAGTAATGACATTTAAATGGAAGCCAGATGGCTGCATATCAAGGGTTTCATTTACACAGTTAAAGGTCATTTGCCCATATTATACTGGCTCAAGGGAGTACCCATGAAGCAATTTGGAAATGAGGCTAAAAAGATACGTTTTGCTGAAAAATTAAATATTAAAGGTTTTTATTGCAAAGACTTTAGGCCAGGAGTTCTTCAGGAAGACCAGTCATTGTTTTTATTTGTGTATATTCTTCTTTTTCTTGCCTTCCTAGAACTCCTCTTTTTTTCTAGCCACAGAATGGGGATGGGCTTAAAAGATAAGATCCTGTCTGTTTCTTTTTCCTGACACCAAGAATACGGAATGAAGCTCCCTAATATTAGATTTATTTTTTTTAATGGCAGCTTTCTACCTGCCTCTTCCTCCTTATGTTCCTTTCTTCAGCTCTCCTGACATTCTCCTTGGAGACCAGGGTAGTTTCTGCCCCTTCCAGGTAAGTCTTCCTTCATTCTCTAATTTTTATTTCTAGAAACAGCAGCATGGATGAGGAGATTGGAAATCCCTATTGGAGTGTCCGGGCATTGGTGCAGCAGTATGAAGGGCAGCAGAATCTACCCTCAGAGTCCCACCCTTCCAGGTAAGAAACTCTGTGCTGCCAAGATGTGTCCCCTCAAGGTCCTGTGCATGGCAGAGTCTGTACACTTATTCCCTTCAGCGTGCCTTTCCTTATTGCTGAAGTCTGGCCCTTTATGATAGAAAGGAGGGTTCCCAAACTACAGTCTCCTGGCTGATCTGCACAGTAACATCACAGGAACCGTCTTTCCCTTTTTAAGAGACTAGCTTGGAAATGAAGGACTGGCTGTCTGAACATATCAGATCTCCCTCAGGGCATGGTGCTTTGCTCCAGTTGAGCTCCTCAGGAACAGACTAAGAGGGCAGAGCAGCGTGGGCATCACTGCAGCTCTCTTGATTCTCCTGGCCCCAGGGTAAGCCCCAGCTCTGCTCTGTTGTCCCCTTGTCCAGCCTGAGGCCTGCTTTATAAACATTTAGAAAGGTGTGGAAACTCCCTCAGAGCCACTTATCAGACAACTGTCTCCACATGATGTCAGCAGAGAGTGTACTTTTAAAGCTGTCATTTCCAAGGGAGATATAATAATTCTGGCCCTGGCAATAGGATTCCATGGCTAATTGCACAGGACTTCAGTGTAGACTTTTTAACTGTGATCCTAGCAGGACAATGAGTGAAATTTGTTGCCTCCCTCTGCTCACTCTTCAGTTTGAAATGGCTGTAAGATTTTTATGGATGCTTTCCTATTCTATCAGGCATTTTCAGACCAGCTGCTGTTTGCCTCTCTTCATTACTGAGTGAATATTTCCATGTATACATATGGTAAATTGTTTTGTATATGTGTTTTTTTTTTTTGTCTTTCTGTCTGTCTTTACAATTCCATGAGTTTTTCTTAGTATATGGTAAATTATCTAGCCTTTCAATGAGAATCCTTGCCCTTTAAATCTCTTTCAGGAACTTTTAAAACTGTCTTGTTTTCAAGAGTAAACACATCACGTTGGAGCATGGCAACTACTGTGGAAATTCCACATGTCAATAGATGTGGGTGGATAGAGGCCTAGAGCTGGAATAGCAGAGTGGTGGATTTGGCAAAGCTTTAGTGGGATCTCATTCTGGAAAAGCTGAGGATGCTGGAGCCAGTGAAAAGAAATATGCAAACAATCCATACCTTTGAGAGAAATTTTCCTCACATTGGCTAGTGTCAGCAGTAGTAGGAAAACCTTTCTAGGTGAGTTATTGATTGTGAACCCAGATTCTTTTGGGACCTTCCTCTGCACTCATCCTGTGTCGTGGAGCTGCAGGGAGAGGAGCTGACAGCTCACCAGGAAATGATCAGAGATTGCATCAAGATGGAGCTAAAACACTTTCTAAATTAGAACTGGGAATATGCTGTGATGTGTAACTAGGTTTCAGTCATAATTTCTCGAGAAAGGAGTTTTCCCTATCCAGTGTGCAGATTTGTTCCCTGAAAAATAGACATAAGAGTCAAAAAATGTATTGTGTTTATAAGCAGCAAGAGGTAGCAGAAAGTGATGTTTAGGGTGGTGGATTCTGTCCATGTTATCAAAGGCCAAGAGTGAAGCTTTGAGGGCTGGATATATTTTTTTTTTTCTAGGCTCTAGTGGGGGAACAGATCTTGAGCTGCCAGGCAGAAGACTGCTTTTTTGTAGCCTCCAGCACTGCCAGATATAGAACTTGTTTTGTGTGAGCAAGGAGAGAGCAGATTGAGGCTGTTGTGGTAAAAAGGCATCTGATGCCATTAGCCAGAGGCACAGCAATTACCAACGCAGAGGTTGGCTGTTTAATTGCAGGAGGAGCTGCCAAGTGGGGAGAGATCTATTCATATGAAGTTTTATCATGAAATCAGGGGTAGCTGCCCTGTGGTGGGGCCCCAGTCAGCGCCTGGTGTCTCGGAAATTGGGCTCAACAGTAGCCATGCTCGGTCTGTTTTGATTTGAACTGATGGATGAAAAGGCTTTGTGGCTGGATGCAGGGAATGCATAGCATAATGCATAATCAAAGATAACTCAGGATATACCTCCAGATAAATGAGGTCCTGGCATGTAAGGCCACTGCATATAGGTATTGACTGTTGTGGTCCAGTCCTTTATTTAGTGTCTTTTTTTTCCGCCCATGCAAAATGCAGAGGGCACCTGTGTTGTTTTCAGAAATTTCATAAATTCATCTTCCAGTTCCCTCCAGCCTTATTTCAAACTCTGTCCCCAAGCAGTTGCACTGACTTCCAATGGACTTCGTTTAGAGGTCTCTTCCCCCTTACATAGTCAGAAGGATTCATTCTAGGAGGATATTTCCCACATCCCTTCCCTCAGAAATCTGCCTCATACTGGCTATTTTCCAAGCTTCCAAGGACCGTGCTTCCTATTACCTCTGGTGGAATGGATCACTTGGCGATGCACCCAAGGAAGTTGAGCAGTGTGAGCATCTGGCTCCTGGTGATGTCTTCTACTGACGCCAGGCTTCACAATGAAAACAAGATGTTTATTTCTCTTTCCCTCCAAAGGGAGAAATAAAGTAGCTAAGTTATGAGAACTGGTTGATGAGAGAGGAGAAAAGAAGGAAGAAGAAAAAAAAAAGCCATACTTTTTTTATTAGCAAGAGAAATGTGGTTAGGAACGGCAGACATCCTCCTCTGTGTAACTGCTGCTGAGCCTGTCCCAGAGCACTCCTCTAATTCAGGCCATTCTGCATTAACCCGCTGGTAAGAGAGCTCACTGCGTTGCTATCAATTCCCCGGAAGAAAAGCTCTCGTAAGCAAAGGCAGTAGAAATGATTCGTGGAAAACTTGGCAAAATCAGCCTGATTCCCAGGCCACGGAGCCCCTCACCCATCTGTCCTCCCTTTCCCCTCCCCTTTCCACCCGTCTTCCCACCCCCACAGTGAGCCAGGCATCTCCGAGAAAAGGCTCTGCCTCGCACAGCCTGTGTGACAGCGGGGAGAGGGAGCTAGAGCTAGCGAGGAAGCCGTGCGCCAGCTGGGAAGTGCCGCATGCCGTGTTTCGAGACCATAGCCGAGGCTGGAAGAGCGAGGAACCCACTGCTTTCGGGAGCACCTTCCCTCGGCCGTGCATCGGCATCTGCAGTAGGTGCCGGGAATCGGGACTGGGCAGAATGGGATGAGAAATGCAACTCGTCATGCAGACCCCAGTCTGCGTGATGCACACAGCACGGGCGTGCGGCTGACCAAAATGCAGCAGCAAGAGACGAATAAGCCGAGCGGAAAACCAGCAAAACCCAAACCCAGGCTGCTGAATTCCCTGACTCGGGAGTCAGATCTACGTGTCGGGGCTGCTCATCTGCCATCAGATGGTTTCTCGCAAGGACCCTGCACATTTTCTGCCGTGAATCCTTGAGCTCATGTGAAGCAATCCGGCTTGCAAACGTTTCTCGAGTAGATCGACAGGAGCTGGCGCCTTCTGCACTGATTTCGGAGCGCGTGGAGGGACGAGGCATGCCTGCAGCCCGAATCCAGAGGCTCCCCAGGAAGCAGACTCTGTGAGGCGAGAGGTTGGAGTGGGATCATGGGAGGGAAGCAGGTCAAATGGTGAGCAATTGTTGCCATTGTGTGTTTGAAGCAGCAGGGGTGGAGTGTTTACTAAAATTATGAGAGATTTCAGACTGATTGCTGTT
Organism: Crypturellus tataupa; assembly: GCA_034781795.1. Lineage (NCBI taxonomy): Eukaryota > Metazoa > Chordata > Aves > Tinamiformes > Tinamidae > Crypturellus > Crypturellus tataupa. Next base: position 477,787 of record JAWLRI010000195.1, on the reverse strand, counting down.
TCCCTATAGCTTTGACTGCGTGCACTACCGGCAGCGCGGGGACTCAACGGAGCAAGGATATTAGCTAAGACACCGAGCCGTGGTAAAGAAAATAAAGCAGGACCGTTGTCTGCATCATAAATCTAGGTTAAATTGTTTTAATTTCCCAGCCCTTTATTTCCAGCACTTTATTCCCGCTGCATGCTTTAATTGTGAATTATTGTGCAAGAGGAAAGCATATTAATGGATTTTCTTTTTCTTTTTTGTACTCTAGCAGGCTTGGTGAGCCTGCAGGCTTTACCAAAACATTGAAATGTTTTTGGCAGAATTATGAATAGGGCCACCTTTGGCCTGTACCGTTGCTTCAGCAGCTGTTCAAGTGTGTCTTAGCGGCTCTTTTACTGTTTGATATGGTTTGAGAGGTAGTCACCATTGCCATGTGAACCTCCTGGCCTCTTAAAATAGGAAAACTGCCTGGAAAGGCAGCTCTGGACACAGGAACATTGGAGTAAAACTTGTTTTAATGTGCTGTGGGATACCAAAGCTCTAATGGCTGCACTGGCTCCTGCAGCTGAGATTTTTTGTGGATTTGCTTTGGTCTGTGGATCCAGTTCTGAAAAGATCTGACTTGGAGAGGGGGAGATGTTATTTTTAGGAGGCACCTCCTCATTTCCTGTGACCTGCTCCTGCCTAGGATACTCTCTCTTCCCAGTATCCTTTCTAGTTTCCTCCTCTTGCCCATGCCTCAGTTTCACCCTTAAATCCTAGGTCGGCTTTTCACCCAGCAATTGCTAATGTTGTTTTTCTAGGAGAGCTCTCATCTGTTTATCACTTGGCTGGGTGAGAGCCTCCATTGCACTTCACAGTGGCCATTTGGTACTGTGGTTTCTGAGGTTCAGAGTCTCGGTTTAGGGTGTGCTGAGGGGACATCAAGATCCCTTCCCTAAAAGAAGGCAAATGGCCCTCAGCGTTAACTGCGTGTTAGATCAGCTGAGCTGCTTCCCTGTAATGGTGCTTTTGGAAAGTTTCATCCGTAATCTTTGGGTGGCATAAACCTAATAGGCGCTGCTGGAAAAACCTTAATTTTTTATATAAATTTTAAATTTATGCAGTACATCCATGTGCTCCTGGTTGCGAGTAGAGAATACAGAATGCCCCTAATTGGGAGGTGCTGTGATGGGATTAGGCTTCCTGAAGGTAAATCTTTGAGCAAAGCCAGGTGGCTTGGACCACTTTAACAAACACGCCTGTCTGAGCAGCAGGGTAAGAACAGGTACTGTAGCTGTCAGATCCCTATTAGGAGATGGTTATTCTTTCAGTTAGTGACCTGCATTAATCTTTCCTGTGGTGGAAGTCCATTAAGTTTGGATCACTTAAGCTCTACTGCGGAGAGGTCTGGAATATAAATGAGAATTAGTCTAGCCTTGGCTGTGGGAGTGGACCAGACAGAAGCTCCTAGCAAATCGTTTCCATCTCTGGTACAAGGCTTTCCTTAGTCTGTTAGCAGTGGAATATGTAACAGTAGTGCAGACAAGATCGGGAGGATGAGGTTTAGAAACCGTGTATTTTTCTAAACTTGTTATATTATTTCTAGTTTGTTTTCTTTTTCTTTTCTCTGGCTTTTGTTTCTGTCTTGAGGAGAATGAAAAATTAACTCCGGCTCACTCTTGCAAACTTCCTGAGACTTTGGAGGCCTGTTAAATGGGTCAGTGAGCTTCAGACACCTGTGATGTTGTCCGGGTGATGCATTTAGGAGGAATCCCTGAAGAAAAGATTGAGAGTTTAGACCTCACAGTTGAAATGGCTACACTGGACTGAGAAATTTTAATATAATGGCATGAGTCAGTGGTATTTGACTTTTTAAAAAGTGTTTTCCCGTGGAGTTTTAAGTCAATTTCCCTAGATTGCAGTCGTGCTTTTGAAACACGGAGGTAACATATATGAAGAAAGTCAGGTCAGTTTTTGGTTCAGTTTGCAGTACGCATGTAAGACTGGCAGTAAAATGAGTTTCTGAGAAGAGCTGCAGTAGACAATGGGTTTGTCCTTGTCTGAGTGTGTATGTTAAGTCTGTGGAAGTGGTCTTGAATTTACAGTTTCAAAGAAGATGAAAAGATTAATCATTCCACAAATCAGTTAGCCCCTTGCAGTCACCCCTAGAAATAACTGTTTCTTCTTTCCTCTGCAGCCTCACATCACCCAGTCCAATCCATAGCACAAAAAGTGAATCCACTGTAACTCAGTCGGAGGAGAAAGTGGAATTTATCATCCATGCTGAAGAAACAGAGGCTAAAAGAGGTATCTTGCAGATAATGCTTTACAGCTTTTGCTTTCCTTGTGACTTTGTTATAACACAGACTTGCTGACAAGCTCTACAACGACCTGGAATGAACATAAAATATTGGGTGCTGGGTATCTGTCCACACAAAATTTAAATCCCAAGACATAAGACTACAATTATACTCTAGTGTAACTGTATGGCAAAGTAATATGGCAAACCTGGGAGGCTGGAAAAGTAATATTTAGAAAAGCCCTGGAGAAAGACTGTCATGTATTATTTGTACTGTAGGGAGAATGCTTTCATTTTACATTAGGCTCTTTTGAAAAAATATTCTGATTTCCCTTAAAAAAAAAGACCTAAATCCACGAGAACTTGTAATGCACATGAGGCAGAACTTGGCCCTGTGTAAACAGGAGCCTGTTACAGTGCATCTGTGCATAGGTTGAGTGGCCCTTTGTGGGGAATGGAACTGTTGCAGTATTGTTGTGGTGTTTGCATTGAGAAGTCCATGCTGTATTGCTGCAAATGCCCTGTGACGTGATCAGTTTACCCTTTAGATGTTCAGGCAGAATGACAGAAGTGTTTCCAAATAAGTTTCTGATGGGACTTCTCTCACCAGTGCAGCCTAGTTATACCTGTTTCTGGTTAGCTTCCATCCCAAAAGTGAATGCCCGTAGCTCGCCTAGGAAATAGTGTGGTGTCTCAGCCCGTAGAGCCTTTCTGCAGTGCTCCTTCCAAAGTATTGGACTGAGTATGTCAGTAACTGAAGTAGCTGGCAGGCTGTAGATCTTCCCATGGCCCCCTGGCTGCCCGTGCAGGGAGGTCTTTTAGCTGCATGTCTGTAAAAGTAGCACATCCTGCAATAGCCAGTCTTGTCTTTGGTTAATGAGCTATGTGGGTAGCTGTGTCAGGCAGGTATAACAAACTGGCTCACTCTGTGTCTGTGCAGGAAAAGCTTCTTCATGGTAATTGCAGGCAATCGTTGTGTGTGGTGCAAGTGTCTGCTGGACTCCTTGGTTCTCTCTCATGACCATACTCGCTTCTTCTCTCGTACAGAAGAGACAGAATCTCAGTTTCAGCCAGAGTGGAAGGCAGGAAACTCTGGGTCATATCTAGAGAATTCATGGGAGGAACAGCTTTTGGAACAGCAAGACCATTTGGAAAAGGAAATGGAGGAAGCAAAGAAGATGATTTCAGGCTTGCAGGTAAGTGACTTCTTTTCAGCCAGCCTTTCTTCTCTACATTCTTATGGAACTCTCCATCCCTGATATGTTTACCAGGTTTCAGAAAAGATTCTAACTCCATTCCATGCAGTTCTGACAGGAGCTTTTTTTCTTTCTATTTTATATATAATTCAGGCTTCTCTGAAACTCAATGTTGACATGATTTCTGGGGCTTTTATTCTGTGGGGATGGAGGGAAGGATCAGAAGGAAGGACTAAATATTGCTGTGAAGACTGAAGATCAGTAATATCCAGTAATAGTAATTTAGGGGGGCTGTAAGATGGCAAAGGATATGCTGAATGCAGGTAAGTAATGATTCCCCTTCAAAGACTCCAGAACAAAGTGTGTACTTAGAAGCTGATTATTTCCCTGTTATCTTTTGGTTGGAGTCCTGGTCCTAGTTAGGTTCACGGACTGAGTTAACCATTCTGCAATGCCACGCTAACTCCTGAATGTGCTGTCACTGTGCAGAGCATGTATGTTACTGTGCAAAATGGAAAATAGTTAGCAGTGTTTTCCTGTGTGCTAGGGCTTTCATTCTTCAGCCTGGTGTTTGGCAGCTCACAGGTGTTTTGTAGCAGCCTGGTAATGCAGAGAGACAAGTAATGCAGGGAGACAAGGAATGTCGGGAAATCAATAGAGATTCACAGAGCTGATCATGGGGTCACACAGACTTGCACCGGTCTTTGAGTGAGCTGGTCTGAACCATAAGACTTGGCACATTCCCTGCATGACTTATTTATGTTGGACCTTTTATTTGCTGCCCTGTTCCAATCCCTCTGTGACCAAATGACCCTCCGCCTCATGTGTTTGTGTGACTCCCCATGGGAAGTAGAGCCCCTGATCCATATGGTAAAGACCCTGAACTCTCTCAGGCATATTCCTTTCTGTTTGTGCTGGGAACCATACTGGCTTTGAATTGTAAATATTTATGTGCCAGTAAACAAAGCAGAGATTGTGTGAGAAGCACAGGCAGCCGGGAGGGTGCTCTCTGGTGCAGACAATGGGCAGGAGACACAAAAGCCTGCAGAAGAAAATAGATGCTTGGTGCACTGGTGAAATCTGGTTGCATTATGTGCCCAAGGGGAGCCAGGAGAGGCAGCACTGGAGGAAGGACTAGCCCGTCTCACTCCCCCCAGCCCTGTGTTTCAGGAACGAGGACAAACAGCTGGCATTGCTGCTCCCCTCATCCTCGGGAGTAGGAAGAGGCAGCTGATCTTGCTTGCCAAGAAATTGCATTTGATTAATTGATTTTTCCTTTCTTGCTCGATATTTCAAAGCCTCCAGTTCTTGAAGATTGCATTGAAATATCGGGGACCAGTATGCCCCATACGGAGCAGAGATGATGGCAGCTTTGTATGTTTTTTGTGTGATTCTTCCTTGAGTGTCCTGCTGGGCTGAATTTGGGATGTGCTCAGAGAGCCTTTGCATTAACTGAATAGAGATTGCTGACAGTTTGCTATTTGACAGCAGTTACGACTCTGCCTGCTGACAGAATTTTCCACTAAAGAACTCGGCCTGTCAGCCTTGACATCTTGTGGGTCTGAACCGTACACAGGGTATTTTGCTTATAGCCATAGAGTTGCAGTAGAAATAAAAAAAAAACTATCTAAAAATAAGGAACATGATAATCTAAATGCACATGTATGTGACATCTTAGCAAATACCAAGAGTTCTGGAAGTTGGAGGCAAAAAGGTCTGCCTCTTGGGGAGAACCAGCGTGGCATCTCCTAACCATTCAGCCTCCTAGAGATCTGGTTGCCTCGTGCCAGTAGCACTGACTAGGGTGCAGGTTCTTCTCTCCTTCAGGCCGGGCTCAGTCTAATGTGGAAATTAAGGCATCTTCCTGCAGGCATGTAAGGGTGCTTCCCTCCATAGGCAGGAGTCCTGAGGGTGCCTGTTTTGCCTGAAGTAGGACAGAACCATGCTGCCCTGAATATCCTGTTTCTAGCTTCTGGTTTAGATGTGCGATTAGGAGAATGGCTTCTTTCGGGGAAGGAGAACTTGTGGGGAGAAGGGGAACTGCCAATGTGTGGTTCTTTAAAGGCTCCTAAATCCCTACTGATATTGGTGGGAATTAAGACCTACACAGAAATTGGAGGAGCTGAGCCTGCTGATCTTGGTGATGAGTATTAAGAACTGAAGTGTCTACATTCCTGCTGCTTTTTGTCTGAGCCAGTCTACCCTAGTTCTGGTTTATGGTGCAGTCTGATAACAGGAGTTTGTGGCTTGGGCTACAAGCTTCTGGATTTTCTTCTTCCATCAGTGATCTATTGAGCCCCTGGAAGGCTTCAGTCTTTGCTCTGGAAGAAGAGCTTCATGGTGCAAACCTAATTCAGACTCTCTGCTTTCAATGTAAAGTCTGTTATTGTAGCAAAGACGTAATATCATTGAACTGAAGCCTAAGATGGACTTTGCTTCTTGAAAGTCTCTGAAGATATCTATTTCTATTATCACTTTCATCTTTCTAGGCTCTGCTGCTAAATGGGTCTTTACCTGAGGATGAGCAGGAAGGCTCCTTTGTACTTTGTGAACATGGAGCCTGTCCTGAAGAGCAACTGGTGAGCACATTCTTGTACCTAGATCTCTCTGATCCAGCAGCTTTGTGTGCTCTGTTCTGCTATGGGCTTGTGCCTTATGCAGACAATAATTATGATATTTTACATTTAGATCATAATTCGAAGTCGTCTGGACCAGAGCATGGAGGAAAACCAAGACCTAAAGGTTAGAGGGGGACAGATGAAGGGGAAAAAGAAACGTTTTGGGTGAACGGGATCTTTGGAGGCTGTGTCCCTGCTTCATTTAGTTTTGTTGTGAGCATATTGTGGGTGTAATGGGTAGGGTGGTTGAGCTGCATTCCTACGTCCCACTGCATGGGAGCTGCATCCCTCCAGTAGTGTAGAGCTACCTGCTTCCTTGCGATGGCATTTAATCAAAATGTTTTGGATTTGCAGAAGGAGCTACTGAAGTACAAACAAGAAGCTCGAAACCTTCAGGGAATAAAAGTGAGCAAAAACTACTACATCAAACATTAACTGGAGTCTGCCACAGCCCAAGAGTGGGGCCAGCAGCAACAAGGCATCTCTGAGGATCACAGGGAATGGAGGGAGATGTATGAGGGCAGTGAGAGGTGGGCGATCTTGTACTCTGATTCTGGAGCTGGGAACAGGCAAAGGAGCTGCTTCTGCTCCTGTGTGTAGGATTGTGGTCAGCTGTCACCTCTTGTTTCAGCTATAACCTCCTGTTTCAACGAGATACAACAAAAAACAAATATGTGGCGCAGGATACCTTGGTTTGCTTGCCTTCATTTTTGTCCTTCTTGAGTGAGCACAGCAGGACTAGCCTGGTGAGCTCATCGTTCTAGGTAGACTAGGCAAAAGAGCATTGGGGTATGCTTGTCCTCTTTAGTTGCAGCATTTTTCCCCATTTTGGCTTCTTTTTGCTCAGTATTCCCTTCTGGAACGAGCACTTCAATCTGCTCCTGAAGAGAGTTATTTGTAGAACTGCCCATCCGGCTGGCATCAGAAGGCAGTGAGCAGCAGTAGCTGTCTGAGGTGGAGCTTGCAGCTTCTGGGTAGGGTAACCCAAAGGGAAAGGTGCAGAGGTAGCCCCGAGAGGGGTGTCTGTCAAGCGGATTTCACTGCACAATAAGGGCAGGCTGAGAGCTTAAGGTTCCTTGTGTCTTTGGCTGACATTGGCTGCTTTCTGTTGTGTGGGTGGTGCATATGCGTGGCTGGAGGTGCTAACTTGGGGCCACTGAAAAGTCCCTCCAAACACACAGCTTTTCTTCCATAACGGCAAATGGCCTGGGCTGGAGCGGGAAGTTGAGGCAGACGCAGAGAAATCTGTCATAGATGGCTAAAATATTGGCAGAGGATTCATGAGCAGGAAAGAGCAAGAAGCAAGACAGAGTCTCAGGCAAAGGTCTGCATGTCTCTGGGTGGCTGCACTATGTGACTGCCATGGATCTAGATCAGTGGCTGCCCAAGGAAGGGTGTCTGCTTCCAACTTGCACCTTCCTTCAGCCAGTGTATCACTTTCCAGGACGCTTTGCAGCAAAGGCTGGCTCAACAGGATGCTTCGGTTCTTCAGCTAAAGCAGGAGCTGCTCAGAGCAAACATGGACAAGGAGGAATTGCACAACCAGAATGTAAGTCACTGTGCTGCCGACTGCAAGATTATTTTGGAAGGAGGACAGGGACCCTGAGGGTTCCAGCAACCACAAGACGGAGTTAGTGGTTGTTTGCAATAGTTCTTGAGGTCGTGGGATAACGAACCACAAGTCAAAGGTCTCTGCACAGTAAACAGAACCCAGAGTCCACTAAACAGCCGAGATGCTGGAGCTTCCTCTAATCATTCCCACTTCCCATCCTCTAAGGACTTCTGAAAAAGGGAGGGGCTTTCCTTGATGTTTACAGTCCAGTTGCATTGCTCCTTCCTTACTGTGCATCCTGCATTAGCAGGTGGCACACAACAGGAGAAGCTACCATGTACGGTTCCTGCCAGGAGAAGGCAAAGCCAGGAAGCAGTCACTCTAACCAGAAGGCTGCCATCCTTAGACAACAGCTCCCCTGAACCCTGCTTCCCTGCAAATACTTCTTGTGTGGTCACACTTTAGCATAGGGGCTGAGATTTGCATTCTCTCTTGAGGGATACATAGTTCACATTGTTGTTGTTTCTGCAGATTGATCTTCAGAGGAAGGTTGAAGAGAGAAATCGGCTCCTGGCAGAATACAAGGTTAAAAAAGCTCTTTTCACTGGGGGCTTTGGTGGGGCAGCATCTGGTTCTTCCTTTCTGGCTTATGAATGTGGCCGATGTCTGTCTGGTGGCACTCCCTCCCTGCAGGAAAAAGTACCGTAGGCAGCGAATGTTTGTAGTGAGATGGAGTGATCAGATGGTCCTTGTGTTCTGCCTCAGGAGCTTTATAGTGGATCTTTTGCTGTGACACTTTTCCTCTGATGTTCTGCTAAGTGGCTAGCACTCTCGCAGAATTCATCCCTTCAGCCTTTGTCATTGAATTACCCACTGATCCCTCAGGAATCTGTTTTCTTTGGGTCAGCCACTTGCCTGGCCACAGTACTTGACCAGAGGCTACAGAATATGGGAATCTGACTCTCTGACTCTGGTGTGGTGATGTGTGTGTGTGTTTTGTTTTGTTTTGTTTTGTTTCGTTTTTTGTTCTTAATAAAAAAAAAAAAAAAAAAAAAAAAAAAAAAAAAATGGTTTTAAATTTTTAGCCTGGTCTAACATCTGATTAAAAGTTTGTACATTTGTGTAAGTCAAGTTGTAGGGGAAGCTGGTCCTGATAGCCTGTAAAGACCTCTACTTGCCTTGAGGAAAGTGATTGTGAGCCTTACTCACTGCCTTGCTGTAATTTCTGTGATTCCCTTGTTGCAGAAGGAACTGGGCCAGAAGGATCGCCATTTACAGCAGCATCAGACCAAACTGGATGAAATGCTTAGGCAGCTTTCAGAAGCCAGCTACCAGCAGGTATGGAGCAGGTGGGCCACTCTGGTTCCCTGAGAGCTGCTACTGGCCTTGCTGGCTCTGTTTGTGCTGAATTTTCTGGTCCCTTCACAGGTGGATTTGGAGCGGGAGCTGGAGCATAAGGAAGCCCTGCTGGCTCAGTGTATGAAGAGAGAAGCTGAGGAGGTATGCGAAGCTTTCATCCACATATTACGCTGCTGGAGCAACATTTCTGTCCGGCACCCTCTTGCTACCTGTCCCCTTGAGTCATTCCCTTCATCTCAGAGAGGTTGGACTCTGGGCAGTCACCTCCTGCTCTAAGCAAATCAGTTAGACTCCTCAAAGTGTCTGATTTACCAAAGTTCTCAGCGATGAACCCCCTGGCTTAGCCTCTAAAATAATGGGGGATGAAAGGAGTTGCAGGAGTGAATGGAAGCCAGGTACTCCTGGGTTCTGGTTCAAGCTCTGACACGGGCTGATGATTAGATAAAGGCTTCTTATCGCTTTTTCCTGTTGACTCATATGCTGACAACCTGTATTTGCCTGGGCAGAAAGAGTGCTAGCCTCAGCATCTGTCCTTAAACAGTGCTACTTGCCCCTGTAGTGCTACTTGCACACTGTCTATATACACTAGGGCTTACAGTACCTGCTGTCACCCAGTGGCAAACCTTGCCCTTGCCTCCTCTGCCCCTGTTTCTGCCCCATATATAGGGAATCATGTCTGTGCCATGGGCCTGCCTACATACTCCTTTGTGAGTGTATTTACGTGGTAGAAAGTGCCAGTTTTATCACTGATATTTGGAAAGTGCTCTTTCCCTTGAGGCTGGCAAACTGAAATCTTCCTCAAGGAAGTCTTCCTATTATGCTCCTTGTGGCATGTGTATCTCCCCCTGAACAGGCGATGGGCTACAGCAGTCACAGTGCTCAGAGCAATGGTTTCCTCCAGACGGCAGGAAAAGGAGCTGCTCCCACAGCCCACCGAGGGGTAAGTGCTCCCAAGGGGTGTTTTCCCAGCCAGGGGTTCCAGGTAGCGCTCCTCTTCTTGAAGCTGCTGCTTAAAGGGGAGGTTTGGCCCTCACAAAGCCTACACCTTTAGATGGGAAGCAGACAGCCTGGAGTTAGTCTAATTTGCCTGTGTTCTCTTGGGCAGGCAAATGACTTGCAGCTGGTCCGTGATGCCCTTCGCAGCCTAAGGAACAGTTTTAGTGGGCATGACCCACAGCACCACACCATTGACAGCCTGGAGCAGGGCATCTCCAGCCTGATGGAACGACTGCACCGTATGGAGACACAGAAGAGGCAAGAGAGAAGGGTAAAGGCTTCTGAGTGTGCTTGGCATTTTCCTTGCACCCCCTCATGCACAGCTGCGAGCTGAGCTGCAACATGCAAAGTGGCCCTCAGTTCTCATTCTTTCTGGTTTTGCCCTTAGATCCGAGCGAAGTCACCAGCAAACAGAGCAGCAAACGAGTACAGAGATTCCTGGCCTCCCAACTCCAGTAAGTGCTTTTCAGCTCCTTTACTGCCATTGCCAGCTTCATTGCTGAGATTTCCTGGCCAGGGTCCAGGACACAGCAGCCCCTTGGGTATCTGCCACCCCCAGCCTCTCACTCCACTTCATTTACTTGAGCTCACTTCCTTCCTTTCAATAATTTGCTGCACAGACGAGACTTCACTGCAAAAGAATGGGGGCAAGGACCATCTCTGGCTGCTCGTTAGTGCAACACCGTCTCGGCGGGAGCCTGTCTGAGCCCCCTGGGTAGTGCTGCAGAATAAATAACTATGACAAATAATTACCCTTGGGATTAGTGGGAAATGTGATGTTATTTCAGGTATCCTGCTGGCTTGCACCATCTAGTGGACACAGATAAGTGTACAACTGCCTCCTCCCCCTCCATTTAGCTCTTTCCATTTATTCCCAGCAGCACAGATATTTTCGGACACCATGTTTCCCGGCTGCAGCAGCTCCTCATCATGAAATCTGCTTTTCTGTTGTCAGCTGTAAATGTCACCTAGAAAATCTGTGAGGTCAAAGGAGAAATGCCTGGCAGGAGGGGAGCCCTGTAGGTACTGGGGAAAGACGGAGGCACCTTTTGGTTGCATTGCAGTGGAGGTCCAGCATGAGAAGAAATAGTGGCGAGGAGCTTGGGAACCAGAGGTGGGATCTGAGGCTTTGCAGGGTTCTCTCTCCTGGCCTGTAAGCAGCAGTTGGCAGCAACCTCTATGTCATGTATGTTCTGCAGGCAAACTGCAGCACTCTGTTTCTGCTCACGTCTTGGCAGGCCCCATTCCCTTCCCTGGGGCAGGGGATTCATACAGAGTCTTCCAGCCATCAACCTGGAATTACTTGGGAGTAGGAACCTCCAAAGACTTCTTCGACCAGAAAGCCTTTGTGATTTGTCATCTTTACTGCTTTCTTTCCACTAGGAGGGCCAAATCCCCACCAAATCACTTAGTGTGAATCTTTCCCTGCTTCAGTTTTTGATACAGGCGCAGTGTATTGTAAGGACAGAGAAAACGAGGCAGCAGCCAGAGGCAGAAAAGCACAAGAGGGAAATCCCTTTGCAAACCCTCACTCTGGCCGAACAGAGTGGCCAGATGGGGAGGAGATAATGCCCTCGCCTTAGTATCCATGCGCAGCCAATTCCTCCTGCTCCACCCATGTGCAAGTGATAATGTGATTGTGAGCCCAGCCAGCAGGATGAGGCACTACCTATCACTATCAAGTTGGTACGCAAAGGATTTCTGTGGTATGCACCTTTGTGAGGGAGACAGCAATCCCACAAGCTAAATGCACAGTCAAGTGGTGGCTCTACTCTACAGTGTAAAGCTTCCCAGTAAGCATGGTGATTCCTGCCCCTTCCCAAGAGCATGCCCTGCCTCTTAAGAGAGTCTTCCCACCTCCTGGTTCTCTGCTGTGATGCTGCGTTTGATGCTGAGAGCACCCCTGTTGTATTGTGATAGCAGACAGGCCAAGGTCACTGGTGATGGTTCTCTTTGCTCTTCTCTTTGCAGAACTGCCTCACTCGCACAGCACGCCCGCAATGAGCACCAGTGCCTGCACCAAAGTGTTGTACTTTACTGACCGTTCCCTCACGCCTTTCATGGTCAACATACCAAAGAGGTGAGGCCTGACTTTGCCTCATGTAGTGCAGGGTTCCCCTGCAAAAATACTTCTGGCTGTCAGTGCGAAAGGGAAAAGGGCACAAGGTGGTTGGGGGGGCACAGCACAATGCCTGAGCTAGAACTTTGACAGTTTGCCATGCAATAGTGCAAAACCCTTTCCTTGCAGGTTAGGGGAAGTGACTCTGAAGGATTTTAAGGCAGCCATTGATCGTGAAGGAACCCACCGGTACCACTTCAAAGCTCTGGATCCAGAGTTTGGCACAGTTAAGGAGGAGGTAGGTGTGGAATTCAGCTATCAGCCAGCGTGACGAGCACTGTTACCACTTAGCCCTGGGCATGTTGGTCTTACCTACTTCTGAATGAATGAAATCTTTGAGCTTGCCTCGTAACAGTGCTGTGTTTCACAACTGTAGATCAAGCTCCTCTTGTAAAGCACTAAAATGGGATGTTTTCATTCCCAGCCAGGCCAGTGACATGATCGTGATTGCAGTTGACTGTGCTTTGCAGAGTACCTTGTGCAAGAGTTGGCTGTTTGTAAGGGCAATGACACAGCATTGCTCAGGGGGTACTGGGCAAGAAGCTGAACTACGCTTGTAGCTCTGCAGGGGCCCTGTGAAATCTGTTGCAGTGCAACACTCTGTAAGAAAATGAGCTTTTTTTGTCTTTTTAACAGGTATTCCATGATGATGACATCATTCCTGGTTGGGAAGGGAAAATTGTGGCCTGGGTAGAAGAAGACCATGGGGAGAATTAACCTTTAGGCCCTTTCACTGTGGGGAACTGTAAGTGGCTGCTGAGCTCAAAGAATGACCAAAAAGTGTGTGTCCCGGGAGTGCAATTCAAGCTGCCAAAAGAGGAGATTTCTCTGCAAGCAACGGGTAACACGTGCTGTTGTGTGCATGGACACCTGGCATCTAACTTTCCATGGCTAAATGCAGACATGTTGTGAGACTGAATTGGCTGGTGTATGGGAAGGGAACACCTTGGTTTGTTCTGTCAACTAAGCCCTGAAGGCCTTAATGATACATTTCTCCCTTCCCCTGCCTCTCCGTTCCAGCTACGTCTGCACAGCGGTCAGTGATCTGAGCATTTCTTTTGTACATAGTATTATGTAAATCTGCACTGATGGCAAAAATGTCAAGCTTTGTCTTCATGAGACAGAAGATGCTGCTAGATTCTGCAAGCAGAACGTCTGACTGACACCAGTCCTGGCCTTGCATGTGCTACAGGAGCGGGGTGAACGTTGTGGATGGTTCAGTACTGAAATCTGAGCTGAGGAGGGAAGACAGACTTCTGAAGCCTTCATGCACTGTCTAAAGCAAAGATCATCTGCTTGGCAAAGCTCCCCCTTCCAAATTCAGGCTACTGATTCTTAGCCCTGCGCCTCCCGCCCGCCTTCCAAACCTGTGCTTACTTCTTGAGGCCCATCGTGGGTTTGCTTTGTCGTTGTGGGAACTCTGGTAACTTGGTGCTTGCTTATCTGCTGAAATGTTTCATGCTGGGGAGGCAGTTGGAATCACCTACTTGTCTGGGGTCCTTTGAACTGCCCTCCTTGATAAGTCCCTTCCCCTGCAGGCAGATGGATTCCCATCTCTTGAACAACCAGCAAACACCTCTTGAGCAGTAGAGCAGTGGCATGAGTCTGCGTGCTGCTTCTGCCTCCTTTCCCTAGCCTTCTGTGTGCCCTCCTGCCCACTGATTGCCAGGGCCACCAAACACCTAAGCACAGGGGTAGGATAAGCACCCCAGCGCACCTCCCATTCCCGCTCCTTGGGGTGCCTCAGGGAGCAGAAGTTCAATTGCTCGTTGGGGAGGTACAAGCCCTGCAGTCCGTGAGTGTGGGTGTCCGTATTCGTTTTGTTTTCTCTGGCTGGATTGCCTCTGCCCTTCAGCTGCCGTGCAGCTGCACGTCTGCGATGCTGCCTGTGCTTTGCAGCAGACACTGTTGACTTACAAGGTCAAACGGCGAGTCCAGGCAGTGCTCATCCCGGCTGCGCGTGGCTCTGGCATGAGCTACGTGCGTGTCAGCGCTGTGCATGGGGCTGGGGGAAGGGGGCTGGTTTTATTGTTTCCTATTAACGTGTCCTTTTGTAAACCTGTTCCCGGTTTTGGAATGGTTTTATATACCAGTTTACATTGTTGTCTGAGGACTGTGGATATTTTTATACCTGTGCAAGTGCTTTCTGTATATTTCTGCACGCATTACACTGTATTTTACTCCTTTTTCGAGTGGATGCTGAGATGTTTTGTATCGTTTCCTGTTAACACGAGACAGACTCATAGCTTTATTTATTTATTTTTGGTATGGGTTCCTACTGGGTTTTATATTTTGGCAGTCTGCATAAATAGTAATGTTTTATCACCTCTCTTCCCTCATTTACTGCCCAGAAAAGAGCGCAAGGCTGTCCCGTAGCCCCTGCTGCACTGGTTCTGGTGCCTTCTGTTTTCTACAGCTTCTTGTGCCGATTTCCTCCGCACCGTGGATAGCAATGGGGGAGTTGATTGGGGTGCGTATGTGGGAATATACCTGTCCTGGGAAGGAAACAAGGACGATCCTCCTCCTTGGAATGGTTTGTTGCACGGTTTAGCCATTTTGCTGTAAGAGAGCGTGGGCTTATCACACAGAAACGCAGGGTTCTTCTGCAATTGCAGGTTTTGCTGAAATATCTCTTCAGATTTCACTTGGTTTTATTTCAGCTGTGACCGTACAGTGACGCTGGAGTTCTATGGCAATAATTAAGGTGATTTCCAGGGTCCAGGTGATTCTCGAGGGCCTCCCCCCTGGAGCAGCCTCCTTTTGGAGTTAATACTAGAGCTCGGGCATGGCGTTCCTGTACAGCCTTGCCCAGACCGCTGCCCCGAAGGAAAGAGCTGACCCAGGAGGCGGCTATGGGATGGCTTCAGCTGCCCCTAAGCGCGGTTGTGTCCGATACCCTCCCTTCGCACGCAGGGGACGGTCGAGGGCTGCCCTGGTCCTGGCAGCCTTCTGCCCGGCGCTGCCTGGAGCGGAGAGCGGACCCGGGAGGCTGCACGGTGCCCAAGGGCTGCCCTCCCCAAGGGCCGCCCTCCCCGCTCTGACCAGCGGCGCGAAGCCAGGCCCGAACCCGCCGCACCCTGCGGGAGCAGCCGGCTCCCCGTGCCCCGCTGCGCACCGGGGGCTCCGCTTCACCTCTGCTCCTCGCTCGGCAAAGCTGCGGCGCTCGGGACACCCGGGGGCCGCTCGTACCCTCCCCGCTCCGGCGCCGCAGGGGCAGCGGCCCCCGCGCTCCTACACGGGGCTGGCGGCGCCGGCACCGCCGCCCCGCAGCGCGCCGGGTTACCTCCATGGCGTCGTCCTCGTCCCCCGCGCTGTCCCCGTCCTCCTCCTCCTCCTCCTCCTGCTCGGCGCAGGGAGCCAAGGGGATGCCGGAGGCCACGTCGGGAAGCGCTGCAGGGAACGGGGAGTCAACCGGGATGCGGCACGTGGATGAGCCCCGGGGATGAGCCCCGTGGATGTGGGTGCCCCTTGGATGGGAGTGCTCCTTGGATGCGGGAGCCCTTGGATGCAGGTGCCCCTTGGATGTGGGAGCCCCTTGGATGTGGGAGCCCCTTGGATGTGGGAGCCCCTTGGATGCGGGAGCCCTTGGATGCGGGAGCCCCTTGGATGCGGGAGCCCTTGGATGCAGGTGCCCTTTGGATGCGGGAGCCCTTGGATGCGCCCCTGGATGAGCCCCTTGGATGTCCTCTTTGGATGCGGATGCCCTTGGATGCCCCCCTTGGATGCGCCTCTTGGATGGGGGTGCCCTTGGATGCAGGTGCCCCTTGGATGCAGGTGCCCATTGGATGCGGGAGCCCTTTGGATGCAGGTGCCCATTGGATGCGGGAGCCCTTTGGATGCGGGAGCCCTTTGGATGCAGGTGCCCCTTGGATGCAGGTGCCCCTTGGATGAGCCCCTTGGATGCAGGTGCCCTTGGACGCGGGTGCTTGTGGACGCGGGTGCCCTTGGATGAGCCCCTTGGATGCGGGTGCCCTTGGATGCGGGAGCCCTTGGATGCGGGAGCCCTTGGATGAGCCCCTTGGATGCGGGTGCTCGTGGACGCAGGTGCCCTTGGATGAGTCCCGTGGATGCGGGTGCCCTTGGATGCGCCCCGTGGATGCGGGTGCCCGGCCCGGCCGCCGGGGCCCCTTCTCACCTGCCAGGGCCTCGGCGTCCCCTCGCTCCAGGGCCTCCAGGTCGAGGGCGGGCGCCAGGGAGTCCCTGATGCTGCTGTCCAGCACGGTGGGGCCGTCGGGCGCCTCGGGCGGCAGCGTGTAATACGGGATCTTCCCGCTGCAACGGGGGAAAACGGAGGGAATGGGGATGCCACAGCCTGTGCCACCCCCTTGTCCCCGTTGTCACCCCCCCTTGTCCCCGTTGTCACCCCCCCTTGTCCCCGTTGTCACCAACCTGCTCCAGTCGCGCAGGAGGGCGGCGGCGGCC
>JAWLRI010000195.1:416822-428175 GCA_034781795.1 Crypturellus tataupa | reverse complement strand
TTCACAAGGGCATTTTGCTCTGTACATTTCACCGAATGTTACAAAGGAAAATAATTATTATTTGTATCTGCACTCCTCTGTCTTGAATCACAACATCCTCTTGCAGAAAAAGTAACTATAAACAAACGACTTCTGGACTGCCCGTGGGACTGCCAGAGATTGGAGGGCAAGAGGCAGGCCCGAAGCAAGGTTTCATTTCCCTCTTTGGGTCACCTGGGTCCTCTCCTTGGTGACTGCGGCTCAGCTGGCCCTGCTCTAGCTGGAGCAGCTGCTGCTGTGTGTTATGTGGCTTCCTTCTCTCCTTCCTTTTCCATAGGACCCTCCTTCTGGGTGCTCACATGGGGGAGCTGAAGCAGTCCCGCTCTGCGCTTGCTGAGCGGAGCTTCCTTTGGGCACAGCACCATGTCCATGTGGCCCAGGAGCACCACGAGGCTGGTGGCGAGGGCTCCAGAGGCCCTTTCCTCCTCTGGCACAGCTCGCAGGAGTCACAGCTGGCCACGTGAGTCACAGAAGCAGCTTCTCAGCCATTCCCACTCCCCTCTTTGGGATCTCTGGAGCAGTATCAGCTCCTGGGGAGCAGCACAGGTTGTCCTCAGACCTCCCTGCTGCTACTACCGCACCCTTGTCTGATGCCTGGCTTGGCTTGATGCTTCTAATCCTTATTCACATGTGATTTCCCCACCATTTGCTCTTACATCTTGGTGGTAGCAAGCTTCTGGGAAGTGAGAGCAAATAGGTTGGCTATAAAGCTGCTTGTAACCTCTTTTTTTTTTTCTTTTTTTTTTTTTTTTTTATGAGTAGTATATGCCAACATGGTTATTGGGCTATTTTATTGCTTGAGAGAGCTGCTGGAAAAGAACAAAGACAGATGAGATAGACCTCGAGATAGCGTGTCCCTCAGCAACGTTGGGTGGATGTTTTCTCACTTGTGTGCTCTTTGCACAGAGGCTGCGGTGAATTCCCCACAGAGCTCATAAAATTGTCTTTAGCAGAAGAGCTGGAGCACCCATGAGCAGAGGGAGTAACTGGCATCCGTTTCAGAGAGTGGCCTTCCTAAGGAGGGAGAGGTGAAGGAGGATGGACCTGGGTCTTGGAGATCCCACATAAGGTATAAGGGTAGAGCCCACTTCAAGGGGGAAGGTGGTCATGACTGCATATAATTTAATTTTTCCAAGATGCTCCTTATGTGATTACTTCTGTTGCTGGCTGCGTGGGTGCAGAGGAGCAGAGAGCGTGTTTCTGTGTCATAAAAGCCAGCAAATGAAGGGCTGAGTGGGCACCCTTTGAGGGCAGCATGACCTTGATTGTGGGTGCTACACTTGTAGGTTGCTGCATGGCCCTGTACTGCTACCTAAGGGGAGGGACTGTCCAGTCCAGCTCGTTCCAGTGCCTGAAGGACATAATGACACTTTTGATAAGCACCAATAGCACCTAGCACGGAGAGCACCGCTCTGTGTTCCTCCTGCTTCCTTCCTTCACCCTGTGGGACAAAGGAATGAGTTTCTGTGTGGCGAGATGCAAATGAGAGACGCCTTTAGGAGGGAGCAGTCTCTGAGTACAGTCAGGGTTTATTTGCACAGTGGGTGGTTCCCGGGCACTGCTGGTGGGCACATCTGTGCCCAGAGAGCTTTAGTTAAAGCTTCCTGTTGTACCAGCAAGCTTTGAAAGGTCAGTGAGCTCAGCTGGGATCCTGGAAGGGCTCGCAGGACCTGTAGCTCTCACTATACCAATATGAGCTGGGGTTCGGCGTCTTGCAACTGCCAGAAGGCTGGTGGAAGGGATGCCCTCCTGGCTTGCCACTTCTTTATTGTGTCTTTATGCTCCTCTCTGTGGGAGTAAAAGCCAAATATCTCTAAGTCCTCAGAATCATTTGAACTTCACCTGACTCAGCCAAGCCAGGAAACAGCATTAAGGTCAAGAGCCACTTGCATTACTTAATTTATTCAGATTAGCTCGAGAAAAAGCTATCTTTCGGAAGTTTGAAAATTGCCAAATATACATTGTCCATATAAAAATATAAACAAACATAATAAAATCAAGATATTCAGGGGCCCATCCAATCGTACCCTAATGCAAAATCATCTGTTGATTTAATAAAATAAAAAATACCCACTTGCCCATTTCAGAAAACCAGGAGAAGAGCAGAGACACCTTACAGGCCATCCAGAGAAATAGCAAAAATGAGATGAGGCTGGAAAAAAGAGCAATATGAAAGGTCTGTGTCCTTTAGGAAAGCTGCCCAGCCAGCAGGATCTCTGGTCCGTCTTGAGGATGGTTGAGGGGCTCATCTGTTTCTTCTGTGCATTCCCTGGAGGTTTTAACTTGGCTCAGTCAGTTGAATTTAAAACCAAAAAACAACAAGATAATTTCCCCCTTCGCCTCCCTTCCCAATTCTTCTTCTAGTTTTGGTTAATACACCGTGGGTGACGTGGCCACTGTGAGCGTGGGTCCCAGGCCACGCGGTTGGGTTCTTCTCGAGCTTCTCGACAGACGGCGGCACCCAGACGAGAGGAAGGCCTGGCCCTCTCGCTGGTGTTTTCGTGCTTCCCTCGTGCTTCACAGAACCCCGGGTGAGGAACTGGCTCATGCGGTGCCCTTGGCTGTCGGGAACCTGCTCTCAGCGGCGCCGTGCTTTTCTAGCTGCTCTGAACAGAGTGAGCTCTGCCTTGCTAGGAAATCTTTCATCTTGCCAAGTATGCTGGCCCTGGCCAAGGGGTATAAGGGAAGGATCAGCTCTGTGGTCAAGCAGACGTCAATAATTTAACGTAGATGTGCATTCATCATCCTAATACATGAAGAAAATAGTTTTCCTGAGTAGATCAACCCCCCACCCTCCCACATGTGCTGAAGGCGAGGAGGAAAGGTGCAGCACAGCTGGGTAGTCTCCTCTGCCCGGCTCCTAGGACAGCAGTTTGCTTGTGACAAAGAGCAGCACCGCTTGCACGCTTGCTAAGAAGACCGTGCTGCTCTGAACCGCAGAGACGGAGTTGGGAGTGGTGCTGGGTGGTGCTGTGGTTGCGTTCGCCACTGAAACAGAAAGAGACCCCCCCCGGGTGTGTTAGAAAGGGAGAAAAACAGCCGTGCCATAGGCCTCCTGTAAGAGACCACATTTAACTCGCCCTCCCAGAAATGTGGGATCAGACCCATGGAACAGGAGTGGGATACCCATACGTATCTATTGATGGAGCACCCCCAATGTAAATGGTCATTATCCCCAGCTGAAGCTCATTACCTTTTTCGTTCAGAGTCACGTAGTTGAAGTCGACGGTGTTATTAGAAAAGAGGATATACGCCCTGTGGAAGGAGGCAAGGAAGAGGGAAAGCAAAAATCAAAAGGAAGAAGCTTCATGTCTTATATAAACCCCACCCTATGGAGCAATATAAAGGGGGTGTTAAGGGCAGATAAAGGGACAAGAACTGTGAAGTCATTCTGAATCACTGGCATTGCCTCCAACCATAAAACACTGCCCCCAGCACCTAAAACACTTTTCTTTGTGGCTTGACAGAGCTAGTCCCCATACTGTTAGCTGCTTTTCTTCCCTGCTCAGTGATGAGATAGGAATGCTTTGCTATGGGGTGGCACTTTGCTGTGACCATCTGTTCTTTGTCGCTAGAATCACTATTGTAACGAGCCATTGCCTTTTTCCTTCCCGCAGATAAGACCAATCAGGCTAATGGCTATGGTTTCCTTTGGCAAACACTTCCCACTGATGCAACTCCATTAGTGTTAATGGAAACAAGAAGGGTGGCAATCCCCTGACTTCCATGAAGCTAATCTAAATTTCTGCTAATGTGAACAAATTTTTAAAGCTATCAGATTCTTTAAGAAGTAATCTCTGGACCCAGCTTTGCAGAAAACATTTCCTTCATTTTGGCAAATGAAAATCTGGGGCAGGCAAAAGCGGGTGGTTCAACTCCTGCCCTAGGTCAAGACTCCTGCTTCTGGGTATTGCCATAGCTTACACAGGCAACTACTGTCCCAACTGAATATTTAAAGATATTTGAGCATGATATTACCTTATTGTCACAGAAAGGCTGTCATCGCTCGGGGATGTCCAATTTGCCTTTATGTTAATGGCGTTTACTACTGCTGTATCAATGTTACTGCAGTTTTCCAGGGTCGTGTCCTTCCATTGTCCCACAGAAATGTTAGCGGATAAGGCTTGCAGTAAAACAGCACTCACGTTTTTGTCAGTGTGGTTTCTGCTGTCACTTACTGTAACTGGGAAGGGAGCAAGTGAAACAAAGTGAGTTGCTTATCCTGTCAGGCAGCTGTCTGCAGACCCGATACCGTTAGGGTTTTAAGTCAGTGGAGTGTTTGCTCTCTGTGGGCTCTGCGAGCACCAGAAGCCTTCAACAAGAAGCCAAAGTCCTGCAGTCCCTTGCCAGGAGTCAGCAAGTGCCATCTGCATCTCCTCAGGGCTTGGTCACCTCCAGGCTCTCAGCCTGCTTTGGGGCAGATCTGCATCTCCCGCTCCTGAAACCAGCCAGCACCTGCAACAGCTTTTGAAGCTGCCGTGACCCAACACCAAGCTTAAAATAACAGCAACAGCGAACAAATCCATCCAGCTACCGGGGGCACTACTTGAGGTGAAATGCTAGCTGAGTTCAGCACTTTACCTCGGCCCTGGTGGGAAGGGATCAGGACATCTCTCTTCCCCTCTTTTCTCAGCTCAGTTTTGCTGAGCCTTAAGGCAAAGGGAGATCTGTTGTAGCGTTCTGGAAACAGAGCCAGGCTGCTGTACCTCTGGAGCCAAGCTCTTTGCAATAGTAAAGGTTGTTTTCTAGGACTGTCACTGAGTATGTATCACTCCCAAAGTCACCTCTTCACCTTTGTAGCCTAATGGTCACCTCTGAGAAGAGCAAACTCTTGGGGAAGGTGGAAGAGAATGAATCCATACAATCTTTCATTCAAAAGTCCATGTGTTTTCATGGACTGTGTGTGTATTCAAAACCTGCTATACTGTTTAGGCAAAATGATTAGGGGGGGAAGAAAGACATCCTAGAAAGAAAAAGGAATTTGGGACTGACCCTGTACACGCAAACATGAAAAAGGAACAAGAGATAACAAGTAGTGCCATTTATGTATCAGCTGCCTGAAATAAAAACATTTTCAATGCATATTAAGCCTTATATCTGAAAAGCATCTCTGCTCAAGACTGATGAGATCAGCTAAGGCAGGGACAGGAGAGACATACTGCCGTGCGGCGTGCAAATTCGGAAATTGAAGTAGAGCCAGCTTACCTGTATAGGTTGTGTTTGCCTCGTATGTGTTAGGTGTCACAGATATGGAGAAATTGCCTGCCACTGCATTCGGGAGCAAACCGCATCTGTCTGTCTGCAAATATGCTGGGACGATTGCAGACCCAAGGAAGA
This sequence comes from Crypturellus tataupa, assembly GCA_034781795.1. NCBI lineage: Eukaryota > Metazoa > Chordata > Aves > Tinamiformes > Tinamidae > Crypturellus > Crypturellus tataupa. Next base: position 422,799 of record JAWLRI010000195.1, on the reverse strand, counting down.
GGAGCTGCAGCATGAAGCGCAAAGCGGCCATCTTCCAGTCTGATGTCTGTGCTTCGTACAACTGCACCCGGGAATTGAGAAACTCTTACATTTTCCAGCCTATTTATGTTCGCTGATAAGGTAAATGCAAATACTCCCCCTCCATCCACCTTGCTTGTACACACCCTTGATGGGAGGTTGCACTGGGTCTCTTAGACGTTACTTCCTCCTACCTGCTTAGTCTCTAGATGAGGTGCAAGGTGTGACAAACTGAGCAGAGTCAAAATGGGCAGTGCACGTGTGATCCAGGGAACCAGGCTGGGAACCAAGTCTCCACACGTCTGTTTCCTCAAGGGCCCTTTGCTTGCACACAACCCAGCGCTCCCTGTGCATGCTTCTAGGCTCTGTAACCTCTTGCACATCCCCACGCTGCGGAGGAGCATCCACAGTCTGGTTCCAGCGCTGGTGCAGGCTTGGCTGAGGATGCAAATCTAGGGGCAAATCATTTGAGTGATTCATCTTGAGAGGTGTCACACAAAGCAGTTCGTCCGTAACCCCTCAAATAATAATATATGGGGGAGGAACAAAACAGTGTATGAGGAAAAAAAAAAGAGAGAGAGGGAAAAAAAAAGGAACACTTGTCTCCTTTCTCCTGTTCCCCTTGCTGGGATTCCCCCTTCCTTGCCCTGCAAGCCACAGGACAGGTTTTTCGGCAGCTGATTTTGCAATCATGGGGAGATGAGTTACCTCAGCACAGCTGAGACAGTAGCACCTCTGCCACCTGGAAACCTTCCTCCCATGAGCTGTCTGCCTCCTCGGACAAGGGTGCAACACAGAGCGAAACCCAGGGCGTGCAGCACCCAGTAATTACTACATGCAAACAGCCCAGAAATACTGCCGAATCAGTGCCCTGAAATAGAGATTGCTCTGGAACGTGTACCCAGCACTAGCTCTGCTGAGTGCAGTTATTCCCAGCAGGGAAATTTTAGATGTGCCGAATGCATAGACCCTCCAGATGTGCACAAGGGAGATGGGCATGCACTTTATTTCCATCCATTTGCCCCACGCTGACAGATGTGCCGTTCAGCAGCTCCTGGCGGTGTTTCTTGGGACGTGGTGCTGCCGTTCGATTGAGCCTTCCTCCACCACGCAGGCTCCAGCTCTTGCAATGCCTTTGGGCACGCAGGAGGTTTGTGTTCCCCTCCTTGTGCTTGCAGCTCCAAAGCCCCTCGCCCAGTGCTGGGTTTCTCTGGGTTGGACCCTGCAGGTTTACACACCAGCTGCTGCCTTCAGATAAAGGCTGAGCAGAAAGAGGTGAAGAAGAAAAAGTGCCAGACAAAGAGAAGGTGGATTGAGTGCTAGTGTTATAAAAGTGGAGCAGAAAGAGAGAGGGAAAAAGGATGTGTTGGGAGAGCTGTGACTGTCTTTGGACAGTAATAGTGGCACAGGTTGGTCGTTAACTTCACCTAAGGCAGGGGAGGTGGAGAAAGCCAGAAATGAAGCTTTTCTGGCTTGTTAAATTCCCGGCTCTGTTACAGACTCCAATATTCCTGCAGGGCCTCATTGCCTTGGTATTTTTTGGGGACTCTGGCTCTGCAAAGTCCCTAGGAATCCTGCTGCTTCCACACTGGACATGCGGCCTTTTCTGAAAACACCCAGAAGAATGAGGAAGGTAAGTGGGCAAAAGGAGAGGAGATGGAGTGGAGGAAAAGAGCATGAAAACCGTAGCTGTAGATTGTGCAAGAGCTGCTTTGCTCGTGGCCCTTGGCAGTTTCATATGAACTCTCTCTGTAAAAAACTGTGCTATTCTCCAGCACATGCAGGATGACTCAATCTGATGTCACTTGATCAAGCAGGGGAGAAAACAGATACCTTTGCCTCTGTGAGAGAGATGAATTTTGGAAAAAAAAAAAAAAAAATATATATATATATATATCAACCAGGATGTGACCCTGTCACATATATCACAGAGAACATCCTGTTACAAAAAGCCTGCTCTGACTGAAGGAGATCTTTGCAAGGAAAGGTGCAAGTGGCAGTGTTTATTAGGAGATGTGCGTTCTGTGTGGCTTTGCAGCTGTCTTCCTCATCTGTTGTCAGCGGTTTGAGCTTGGTGTGGTAAAGAGCGATGAGACCTGGGAGTGACGAGCAGCAACAGTCAGAAAGCTCGGCCAAAAGGAGAGCACAGGAAGCGATAAAATTAGCATTTGGGGCCAGGAAGCTGACTATGCAGTGATTAATCCTTCTATTAATTAAGTGAAGGGCTGCGGTGTGAAGTCCCAGGGAGAGGAGGCTGCTTGGGGAGGCTCCCGCGTCTCTTACAGAGGGATGTGGCAACAGGGCCATGGATAGGGAATGTGAACTTCCACAGTCCTGGACGTATGGGCAAAGGGCTGCCATGCAGCAGGATGCATGGAGCAGAGGCTGAGTGCATCTGCGTGTGCCCTCAGCCGGGAGAGATTTCCCTGTCTTTCCTGGCATGACGGGGATGCTCCAAAGCTGGTGGTTATGCTATTGAGGTTTGATGGGCAGAGGCCAGGCTCAGAGCAGCGTCCAAAAGCAGGGTCCTAAGCAGGACCTTAGCACAGAAAAGCAGCGATGCAGGAAAGGCAGGAGCTGGCCTCTTTTGTGCTTGTGGCTGAAGAGCCTGGTTTTCAGATGCCAACAAAAAATACAGCCTCTGGGTGATGAGCAGCCCCTGGGCTCTCAGCTCACAGGCATGATTTGGGGAGGCTTTCTCGCCTCTCACTCTTGTTGCAGGTGTGACATCGCAGCAGGGTTTGCCCAGGGATTTTCTCCGCGCTGGGGAGCTGCCACATCTTGTACTCTGGCCCAACTCTCCCCTTGCTGGTGCGTGCGCTGTGCTGTGGCTCCCTTCCTGCCTTGCCGCCCGTGGGCTCACGGGCACAGCTGCCCGGGTACATCCACCCCTCCCACAAGCCTCTCCCTAAGTCAGGCGTTTCAAAGCAAACGCGTGCCGTCCCCTGCTTCCTTGCAAGGAGCAGTCCTTGCCTTTCCAAACTGGGAACCCCCAGGCAAACAGCGGTGCTTTGCACTCAGGGCACTGCTTCAGGCAGGGAGGTGAAGCCCTTTGGTGCGCTGGCGGCGAGTTAAAGGTCTGGGCAAGGCTCAGAGCCGCGGTGGCAAAGCGAGGGGTGCAGCAAACTCACAAGGAAGGAATAATTTCATGTAAGCACCTGCTCTAGAGTGTGGCCATGTGAGACATGACTGAGACTGGGTCAGCCCATCACTCTGGTGCTGCAGCTGCAGCAGGCAAGGGCACGGCACTCGAGCAGAGCCCCAGCTAGGGTTAGTGCAGGCCGCTGAGAAAAGGGGGGCCATGGAGGCGGCGAATGATTGGCACCCCACCGAGTCCCTGCCTCAGCGCCGTCTGGTCCCCACTGCTGTGTCCCGGCTGCAGGGTTGGCCCTCCTGGCTCTGCTGCTGCTTTGCTGGGCTTGGGGAACTCGTTGCTCTCTGAGCTGCTCTGCACAAGTTTACTGGGCTGTTTGCTCCAGGCCAAGCACCAGGAGCAGGTGAGGTTTACTGGCCTGTCATGCAAACACTGTGTTTTGTAAATGCTGTGGGTTATTTAGTGCCTGGGCGGCTGAGCCAGCTTTGTGCCGCCTGCCTCGCTCGTGCTGGGTACTTTACCACAGCAGGGACTTCCTGCATGTCCTGCCTGTCCCCCATGGCAGGGGGAGGATTTCCCAGGGATGAATAGAGGGATGATGTAGGAATTTGAGGTTTCCTAGTGTTTCTGATAACCCTGAAATGGCTTTATCCTTTATCCAAGCGTGACCAATAAAAGGCGGATTGTCCTCTGTAGGTTTCCCTCAAGGTACAAACTCCTAAAAGCCTCCTTGTTATCTGCATCAAAAGAACTGTTGGCCGAGGTGCGAGGGAGGGCAAGTTTGCTGTGGCACCGTGTAAGGGGGAAGTCTGTTTTGAAGGGCAAAGACTTTGCATAAGGGCGCCTTTTAAAGAAGACAGTTTAACAAGGGTGTTTTCCTTCCTGGTCTCCGTTTCTTCTTTGTGCTTCCTTCTGTCACTCTCAGCGGTGTGACCGCTTCTCCGTGGGTTTCTTAGCTACACCTTTCCATTGTGCTGACCTCGCCTCAGCCCGGCCACTGCCTCGGTCCGCTCCCTCTGCTCCCACCATGGCCCCTTCTTTGGGACATGAGGCCGGGCGGGATGGATTTGAGAAGCCAGGAAAGGCAAACTCAGTGTGGGCTCAGGAGGGAAAACACACACGGAGCTGCAGCCAGTCACGCTGGAAGGCAGGGCTGGCACAGGCGGTATGTGCAGCAGCGAGTACCTGGAGCCTCCTCACTCCCAAGCAAGGGACTTATCTGATCCATATGGAAAGGAGCACTGTTTGCTCATGCAAACCTGCTCGATGCAAAAAGGGCCACACAGGCCGTGCACGGGAGCTCTCGCAGCGGGAATGCAAAGGTCACTGCAAATTGCTTGTTTTCCACCACCTGGCGGGGCGGGGAGGAGGTGTCCCCAAACATCCCCTGAGCACGAGGGCTGGGAGAGACGGCGTGCGGGCGTTTGCCACCTCTGGGACTGGGTTTGCCTGCTCTGCAGCCTCCTCAGCAAGGCTTTGCTGAGGGCCGCATCCCCGTGGGTGCCAGCTGGCCCCTGTCGCGGTGCCCAGGGTCGTGTTTGCCTTCGCAGGGAAGCGTGTTTGCACGGAAGCGCTACCAGCCGGGGAGAGCGCGCGCTGTTTGCGCAGGGCCCAGCGCTCCCGCCGCGCTGCTGGGGCCAGGCGGCCGCTGAGCCCGCGAAGGCAGCAGGGCCGACAGGAAGGGCTGCCCGGGAGATGGCAGCAGCCGTCCACGGGCTGCAGCGGGGCTGGTGCCTGCGGACTGGGAAACGGGAGGCAGGGAAAAGCCTCACTGCTGCCTTCTGCCTGCCCAGGGGCTGCAGCCCAGGGCCCCTCTTTGCCCAGCTTCCCCTAACCTGATGCCATAGCCAGCATTGCCTCTGAGCCCTGGGGAGGAACGGGTCTGCCGTGCATTGTGCCCCCTTCTTGTCTTCTCGCGGCCTCTCTCGCCTCCCAGGGAGGAATCCCCCAATTTGTTATTCTCCTGGGTGCTACAGCCTCTGGAGGAGGGAGAAAAGAGGGATGCACAAGGAAAAGAGGTGGAAGGGGAGCTGCGTTCGTTTGGGCACCCTCCCTCGAGGGGGCTGCTTTCCGAGGGAATGAGCAAGTGCCGTGGTGCGTTGGAGATGGCTGGGCCGCAGGGACCGTCTGCGAGGGCTCGTGTCCCAGATCCTGCCTGGGGTCCTGCGGCACAGCCGCACGGATGGGCTTAACTGGGCAGCAGTGACATCTCGCGAGAGTCCCAAGGATTGCAGCCCCCCCGGGCCTCCTCGGCAGCCTGGCCGTGGTGGCAGCCCAGGGCAGCGCTGCTGCTGGGCCAGCGAGGCTGCTGGCCAGAGGGCTTGACCCGGCTCAGCCTTACGTCAGGCTTCGCGCTGGGCACAGCGGTGGGAACGGGGGAGTCTTTGCGACTGGGTTCCTTCCCTGGCAACACCTGCATGGGCAGCTGGGACATGCCGAGACCCCAGTGAGGAGGAAGCAGCAGCTGGAGCAGCACGGGATGTTCCTGAGAGCCGTGCGGGAGGCAGGTGGTGGGCAGCCCCAGGAGATCCCCATGTGGGCTGCGGGGGCCTGGGTGGCTTCTCTGCAGCCTTATCTCTGCAGAAAGGCAGTTTGCGGTGCCCCCCTGGGGCTGGTGTGTTTGTCCTTGCTGCCTCCCCATCACAGATTTGTTCTGAACTTTATCAGCAGGAAGGTGACCTACAGCCAGAGGAGAGGGGGAGAGAAAATGTGCCCAGAGCCGCGCGTATTTAATCATCATTTTCTAATAGCAATTGGAGATTTCCTATTTAATCAGTAATGAAACTGTCTGGCAATTAATTCTGCAGGGCTCTTGGTGCCCTGACCACTGCAGTGTTGCTTCTGAGCATGACTTACCTACTCCTT
>JAWLRI010000195.1:392191-405586 GCA_034781795.1 Crypturellus tataupa | reverse complement strand
GGAAGGGGAAGGGGAAGCGGAAGGGGAAGGAGGAGAAGGAGAAGGAGAAGGAGAAGGGGAGGTGCAGGGGATGCCTGTTCCTACTTTGTCCCGGTGAGCGGCACAGGGACAGCCAAGCCCCACTCACCTGCCACCTCCGCTGGCACGAAAGCTGCAGCGGCTGCCTGTCATGCATAATTTACAGCTCTGCTGCAGGGATTTTAAGCCAGTTGGCTTTGAAACGTTAATATGAACAGAAGAAACGCTGCTATTATTTTTACTCTTCTCAAATGCTTTGGGCAGTAGGCTTAAAGGGACAGACTTGAGATTAATAAGTTGGAAAGAGGGAAAATAAATTGACAGGTTGTCTGCAGCTGCTGCTTGAGCAAACTTTCTGCATATAATTCCACATGAGGGAAAGCGACAGCCTTTGTGTATGCTGCAAAGCAAGAGCAAATTGATGGAGATTTTGTTCATTTAGGGCCCGTTACTTCAGGCCTTTCAGTTCTGGCTTATCTGGCTTTCCCCAGTCCTGTTTAAAATGGCCTCCAAAACAGGGAGTGAGGCTTCTCAGCATCCTCTGCGCTGGGAAGGCTTTTCTTGCCACGGAAAGCAGGAGATTTTTAAATAGTCTGCAGCACCACGGGATCCTCACTTCTACTTTTGTGCAGCCTGTGCCTCAAAAACACTCAGGAAGCACAAATGGTTTACACTAGCGGCGTGATGGATTGCATGTCTTGTTATATAAAAAACATTTTCCAGAGGGTGTACAGGCTGTAGATTAACCATTTTTTGGTATCACTATAGTTTAAAAACGAATAACTAATGTATATTTGCAAACGTCTTGGACAACATCCCTCTGACAGGAATCCTCTAAAAGCTTCTCTGTCCAGGTTTGGGAGAATGGATGTTATTTATTTATTTATTGCCAAATCTCTCTTACAAACATTTGCAGTAGCCTTTTGCATGAAAGGTCTTCTGATTTTACTACTCTGGATAAAATTGCTTGGGATAGGATTATGATTTTTGCTCCAGACATTTAAGTCAGGATTTGATCACTCGTGAGGGAGGGGGATCTTTTTTCAGGGGTGGCAGAAGAATAGCAAAGACACTAAGTTCCCATCCAAGCCCTCTAGAAGAAGAGATAGTGGGTAAGTGTGGGCAAGTTTGTATAAGCAATCAGTTACGGCAAGGAGGGGAAAATGGAAATCTGCAGTGCTGTCAGTGAATCTGGAATAGATTTGGCCTTAACTAGATGCTTAGGAGTAAAGACGCATCTCAGCAGCAGGGAAGAAAGTCAGTGCTAGCAAGTCATTTTCTCCTTGCATTGCATATGTAGTTCTGCTCAGCAGCACACGAAGCTTTCCACCGCTCCCATCAGTGCATCTGCATTTCAAAATACACATATAACTCTAACCTCCTTTTTCATCCTGGGGAACGCAGCATGAGAAAGTTTTTTCCCTTTTAATTGATCCCTAAGGCTGACCCCAAAACAGCTGAAATCCTTTGCCATCAAAAGCAAACCTTGCCTCAGCTGTAGCTGAGCAGCATCTGTGTTGATTGCTAAGGAACAATAGGCCAGGCTGTGCTTGGGATGAGTTTCTTCTCGGTGGAGGTAGGAGCTTTGGCTCTGCCTTGTGTTGGTACCAGAATTGGTGGCTTCTGTGTCCTCTCTAAGGCTGTGCTCGTGAACCAGGATATTGCACAGGTTAGTGCTGTTTATTGACTTAAGGTGCCCATTCAAGAACAGGAAAAACAGCAGCAAAATCCAGGATCAAAAAGCTTTAAAATGGGCAAATTTAAGATGCAAATGGTGCTTGGCAGTATGTAGGCTGCTTATGCCTTGCTGCTGGAGGTGTGTAGCATAGGTGAGCTGCCTGTGCAACCCGTCCTTTAGTTGTGCTCTGCGAGAAGCCTGTGCTAGGGCTGGTCTGTGTGCTGGGGAGATGTCACTGTCAGTCTGGTGGCCCCCTGAGATCTCGCTCCCTGTTCCTCTCCATCAGCAGTTTGGATGAGCCGCTGTTCCCGGTGCGTGTGCCCAGGAGTGTTCTGGGGATGTTATTCATGATTTGTAACAATTTGGCCCTGGTAAGACATGTGCTAATTTGATTAGGTGCATTTTCTAGAAGTAATTGGGGTAATTGAAATAGCAAAGTGTGTCAGAATGTGCATTACAAGTATCCTAATTGTTGCAGTCTATTGCAATCTCCTCTATGGTCCACAGCTTTGGAGAGCTGTTTTTGCCTTGGTTCTACCAGTTAAAAGACAGCATTCCCTCTCTCAGAGCCAGGGAAACAAGCAGTAGAAGAAAATCTTTACCCTTAAGAGTCTCATTACTTATTAATGCAGGTAATTAAATGAGTCTAGCTAAACTGTGGCTTGCATAAAGTCTGAGAGTGCCTGTATACATATTCACTGGTTTAAATGCTTCACACAGATTAATAAAAGAATTGATGTAGGCAATGGCTAATGTCTGGGAGTTGCTCTTGAGACTGTAATGAAGACATAACAGTTGCCTCCTTTTGTTATAATACAGCTAAAAATAGCCCAGTTCTACATTTGTGCTTGCTGTAAAGTAGCTGTTGTGCAACAGCATTAGGTGCCTTAGAAATGCACAAAATGGGCAGGGAGCTGCAGAGCCCAGGCTGGGTCCTGCTCCTGCCTTGGGGCTGTCTGGCTGAGCGAGCTGGAGCAGTTGGCCTTGTGTCCTAGAGCTCCCCCTCCCCAGGGACCAGGCTCTGTTACATCTCTTGGGCAGCAGATGCAGAAAATGGAGCAAATACGGGCAGCAAAGCAAGGAGAGGAGCTCTGCATTGGTGCAACGCTAGAGCGAATGGTTCAGGGCAGTTAATACTGCAGGTCATGGTATCCAGGACAGGGTGGAGGGCTCTGCTCCGGGGTGCCGTAGTTGTCCCGCACGCTCTGGGCAGCTCACTGGTGGTGCTGGCAGCTCGGTGAGATAGTACTGTGCTGTATGTATGAGCATGAGGCTCAAACATGAGTCCTTGCACAGAGAATGGTGGGGGCATGGGGAGAGAAAGCAGACTTCCCGGCCCTTCTTTGATGGAAGTCTGTCCTGGATGGAGTCTGGCCCCAGCACTCCTGGGTGATGCAGGTGCTGAACCGGGGCCTGAGGACCCCGGACTGCACTGTGTGAGTGCAGTGAGTGGCGTTTTCTCTCCTGTCCCTAAGACTAACACAGTACGGCTCCTCCGGATCTCGGGAGCAGGAAAGGAATTGGAACAGAAATGCGAGGGAGTTGGCTTATGTGATATTTCTGTGTAAATAACAAGAAAATGAAGCATAAATGTCACATTAGTGCCTTCTGATGAGAGTCTCTGGGGATTCCAACTTGCTACTGAGCAAAATGGGTTGGTATTTGCAGAGCGAGTGGGAAAGCCCAGCCAGGGTGTCTCTTTCACGTTTGGTTTGGCTGAAGTTTTGCTGTAGCAGCTGTGTCCTGGAGGCTGGACCTGCCCCAAGCGATGGGGGTAGAGGAGTAGCAACAACTAAACTGGCGCCCCAGGAGAATGGGGACTGTCTTAACCATATACTGAATTAAAAATGCCTTTGGATTCATTGGTTGTGATTATAAAACACGAGGTGCTGTGTTGATGTTGATTTAGCATAAACCTGCCAAATCTTGAGATGGGAGTGGGAGAAAATTAGAACCAGACAGCAGTCTGCCTGAACAGAATATCCTTTGCTCTGAGTTACAGTTATTAAAGGTGTTTTTAAGCTAGCTGAGCTGTTGGATTATTTTGCTCAGTGAGATAAGGCATGATCAGAAACTTGCTTGCGAAATGTAGATAGATGTATATAGAATATTTTGTCTTTCTACTGTGAGTGGAATATAAATTTGGTGTTTGAATAGGTGCAGTGAATGTATTCCAGAGTTTGTGGTACTCTAATAGTCCAACTATTTGTAGTGCAACTTGAGCTCCTGCCTCCTGATAGTCTCAGCAAAGGGAAACCCACAAACTGCTGAATTTGTGCAACTGGGACAAAAGAATAATTAAAAAAAAAAAAGAGCCTGATGTGGGATTAATAAATCAGTGGGAAAAGCCAGCAATGAGACAGCATCTCCTTTCATGCATATGTGGTCAGGCTGGAGTACTGCAGAGATAACAGGGATGAGCTATTGCCCTGGGCTACATGACAGCTCTGCACCCATCTTCCTGATGGTATTGATGTTGCCAACACAACAGTGATAATGACAAAACTTAGTGGATGCAGAGGGATAAGAGGATACCGGCACCTTATGATGGTTGTCACTTGTTTTCTTTATTTTCAATGTACCTTCCCACTCAGTGAAGAGGATTTCCACCAGGGCAAAACCCAAGAAGTTTCTGAAGGGAAGAAAAACTGCTCTTGATGGAAATGAAAGGCTTAGCCAATTGCTCCAGTGATTTCCAACAGTTTTTTCAGCAACTTCCAACAGTTTTTTGATTGTGTGTGGTAGTGCTGCCTGGCAGTAGCTCTTGTCACTGGAAACACTTTGCTGCTTTGCTGTTTACCATGAGAAGCCAACAGTGGGAACTAACCAATCAAAGCCTGCAAACAAAATCTGGGAGCAGCAAAGTAAGGATTTGAGAATTAAAATACTTTTGGCAGAGCTGGCAGCATTCAGAGCCAGTTTGCTGTAAGAAGGTACCACAATTGGTGCATGAAATAAAGCTGAGATTGTCTGTGACGGTCGTCCTGTACCTTCCCCCTGAAGTCCTGCTTTGCTCCAGAATGAGGTTCATGATGGGATACAATGGCTTTACGACCAGGCGCACACTTGGTGCCTAGGTCTCTTTTCCACTTGGCAAACTGGACGTCTGCTACTAGCAGAGGTGGGTATGATCTCTGGTGTGAGGAGGCTGGGAAAAGGTGTCTTGGATTTATCCCAGCAGAAGTCAGAGGAAGCTAAAAATAACATAGGGAAGCCAGGCAGGTTGATGATGATGGTGGTGGAAGGGGAATCGCAGCATATGAGCATATTGCTCACGGCTTGTTTCACTGCGAGTCTTCTTTCAGACAGAGCTGCAAGGAGGTAACTCACCGTGAGGAGCAGGGGAAGCGACTCCTGAGACAGCAAGGTGCTCAGAAATGCCCCACTACAGAGGCCAGGTAGTGGGGCAGTGTGGAGAAAGCTCCATGGAAGACTTGGCTTGGATACTTGCAGCTGTAGGACAAGGAAAACACTCTCCATTTGGCCCCTGCTGTGCTCCAAGAGGGTTTTAGTGGGTCCGTATGGGCAAAGAGTGCATTACACTCTGCTGTTTTTATCTCCAGTCTGGAACACCATAAGAGACTCCAAATTTTCTGTCACTTGGGTGACAGAAATTTGAACTTAAGCACCATTTATGCATTATGAAGATATTTCCTTCCTACTGTATTTTTCTGACCTTGGAGACTGTCAAAGTGCCTTGAACTCCCTCTGCCTTCCTCTTTTGAGCTCCCAAGAAATCTGAATTAAAGTGCAAGTTGAATTTGATCAAAAAGGATTTGCATTAAAAAAAGTTTCTCTGCTTTCCTGATTGAAGTAAATAAACAAACATTATGTGGAAAATTCAAGACACCTCCCAGCTGTTTAAACTGTTTCTGATTTAACTGGAAATTAGACTCCTGACTTTTTTTTTTGTTCCCTCTTTCAAAATGACTAATTCACCTAAAGCTGTGAGGTGGGGATATGTGTTAATATCAGTCATGTGTGTGCTGATCTTGGACAAAAGATAAGATGATCCCCCTCTCAAGCATTTGCCAGGAAAATTATCTGGTGGTGAGGAAAGCTATCGGACACTTTTGCTTGAGCTGAGGTTGCTACCTTGCAGTTGCCTTCCTTAAAAGCATTTCACTTTAGATATTTAAATGAGGAATTTCATGCAGGAAAGGGAGGAGGAAGAAGCGATAAAGAGATGGATTTTTGTGCTGAAGGAAGAGTTTATTTTCTAGTGCCTCAGTGGGGTAAATAGGGTAGAGGAAAGTGAGAACCCACAGCAGTTGGGAAGGTTGGGAAATTCTGATATTGCTTTTATGTGATCTTTTCAGCTTCCCAGTATTTGCTGTTTGAACACTAAAGCATCCAGGGTTGTTGTTAGGGCTTAGTGTAGAGAGGTGCAGCGCCCACAGAAATCCTCCTCTCCTGCGTGTCCCTTGTCGAAGGAGGATTGGGTGACATTGGAAGGGCCAGTGGTTGGGCCTGCCGAGGCACCACAGGCTGCAGTGGAGGCCCTCTCTCTCTCACTCTTTTTTTTTTTTATTATTATTTTAACAAACAAACAAATGGCAGCTCCCTGGGAGCTCGTGTTTCCATCACCACCTTAAACAGCTTTGCTAGGGAGGGGAGCCCTGTGTGAGTGGCAGCCTCTTCCTCTGCAGGCTCCTCTCTGCAAGCAGCAAGGTAGCCCTTTAAAAATGAACTCTAAGTGCTTCTCCAAAGACCCACTAATTGCAGCTTAAGCAGGGCTGGTGCTGAGCTGCTCGCACTGTATTATTGCCCTCCAAAAAACAGCTTGCGTTTCTCTCTCTCTCTCTTTATTTTATTTTTTTCCATGTCCTTTTCTGCTGTTTCTGCAACCTGCTGTAACAATTGCATGACTGTTTATTTGCTTTGCTCAGGTGGCTCTGTTTGCCTGGAGCCCCCTGAATCCAAGCACATCCAAGGGCTCTAATATAATCACAGGGCTTTGTGCATTGCTTAAAATCTCAACTAATCTGTGTCATCATGAGATATAAGCTCTGCTGATTCCTAGAGGCTGGGATTTAATGTGAAGATGGGGAGCTGGAAGCTCTAAACAATAGCTGTGGCTCAGCCTTAATGCACTTCACTGTGAGCATGCCCTGTGAGCATGAAAAATTACAGATAAACTCCTCCTATTAGGCAAAGTAGTTCTAATCCCAAGAGATTGACTTGATTCCAAATAACTATTTAATACAAGATTATTTAATGCGAGATTCCTTGCCACCTGTTTGTGCCTCGTATATTTATGCTTGTTTTTGTTTTGTTTTAAAATATGGAAAATGATCTGTATGCCAAAACTATCCTGAAACTGGTCTCTGTGTTCTCAAATACCCAAGTAGTTGATCAGTAAAGGTACATTAGCAGTATTGTAGGTCAGGGCCTGTGTGTAGATCTGCAATTTGGAAAAGCAGCATCCACCTCCCTGCACTGTCCTGCCCTTTGTGCATGCGTGAGATTCTTTTCTCTTGCGTGAGATTCTTTTCTCTGCATAAAGTGTTCAAATACACTGGTGACAGCGCACCAAAGCAGAGAGTGGGCATGCGTGGTGCATCTCTCTGAGGCTGAGCCTGGTGGCTGTGTTCATTAAGCTGCTCCCCAAAGCAGCTTCCAGCGAGATGTGATTGCTTTCCTGTCTGCCAGGCCAGCATGACAGAAACCAGCTCTGTCGGGAGCTGCCACCCTACAAAGGTGAGTGTGGTGCATTCATATTAAAACTAACACCAGGAGCGATGGATGTTGGGCCCAGAACAGCCATTCCTGCTGCATTAACAGCTCATATCATAATTGCATCCAGTGCTTAGACAGCAGGTTATGCTGCCAAGGACCCCCCTGGGCTTTGCATAGAAAATCAGGTTGAGTTTTCCAAAGTGCCTGTCCCCTGCCGCAGAAATGCCAGTGCAATTCTTACACAGGCCTCCGGGAGCATCTTTTTCTGCTGTTTGCAGTTGCTTTGGCAACACCTAGGATGCCCTTCCTGCTGCACAACACCTAGCACACTAGGATATGCTGTAGGCACAGTAGAGGCATAGCAGCAAAAAATCATCCAGCTGCTCGGACTATGTGGGTGCAGAGGAACGGGTCATGGTGCCAACCGTGGGTGACTGAGGGCTTGCAGTAGCCACATGGGCTCTGGGATGTGAGGCACAGAAAGGACAGGAGCTTCAGTCCTTGCACCAGCACGTGAAGAAGGAAAAGCAGAGCCGCCTCAGCTGACTGGTGCCTCATTGCAAGCTCCTGAACCAGTCATGCCACCCTGGCAAGGGCAGGATGTCGTAGCTCTCATGGCCTTGCAGGGGAGGACGAGCACGAATGAGCATGTTGGCACGAGTGACAGCAGGCCTGGGTGTGCAAACCGTTAGTGACAGATGTCCTGGAGGAGTTTGGGACATGTGAAGGAGCAGGAACGTGTGGGCACCACTCAGGTGGTGTGTGGGTGCAGGGCCACTGGAACGTGTGTGGCTGGTATGTGCGTTGCTGGGTGAATGTGTCTGAGCAGCCGAGGGTATGGGCACAAGGCCTAGTGAGAAAACAATTTTCTCTTCTGGCACAGTGAAGTCTGAACTGTTTTCCTGCATATTAGTCATGCTTGCCAGATATCTCCTGGACCAGAAGAACGGATGTTTTCTTTGCCAGAAATGGTAATGCTGAAAAACTCTCTAGCCCACAAAGACATAGGGAACAATTCCTGGGTCTGGAGGGATCTGTTGCATGCGTTTTTTGTTTTTTTTTTCCTCCTCTTGAGGTCATGGGCATTGCTTCACTGAGGACCTGGTCCCTGGCAGCAGCTGTGGATAGACTGTAAAAGTGCAAAGCGAGCTCCTGAGCCCCAGGGGTGCAGGAAGGACGTGCGTTTGGAGCTGCGGAGGTGGTGCTGAGCCTGAGATCTGCCCTCGGTCTGCCCGTGCGAGCCCCCTGGTTTGCATTTGCAGGAGCCTGGCCAGGGTGTCGCAGCCGCTGTGCAGCAGTGCCTGAGCCCTGGGCAGTGGTGCTGAGCATGGGCCAGCCCCACAGCCGCTCCCGGAGCGTGGAGCTGCTTCCCCCTTGCCTCCGAGTGCCTAGTTCTGCTGTGCTGCTGGCAGAGAGATGCTCTCGCTCCAAAATCAATAGATAGATGCTCTCTGCCGTGTGTTTATACGGGGGGCTGGAGATAAATGTAACTCGTTCGGATGAATACTTGAGGGAAGAGATTTAGGAAGGAGAAGATGGGGCTTAGCTGGTTGCTACGCAACGCTGTGCCGCAGCCATGGCAACTTCTGTGCGGTACCTTGTACCAGACCTCTGCTCCGTGGCGAGGGAGATGCCGGACACTGGCTGGAGCTGAGAGGGCTACGGGAGCTGGCAGGCCAAGCCTGTCCCCCGGGACAGAACAGAGGTTCATCCTTGCCTCAGACTGGCTGCTCCTGCAGGGTCAGAGCAGCTGGAAATGGTAGAAAATTGGGGAAGGGCATGAGGTTTCCCTGAACAGCACAGAACGCTAAGCCCCCAGGCAACTGCTCCAGCGCATCTCCTGTTCTGCTTGGCTGCAGGCTTGGCCAGGGAAGGTTCTTGTCCAGGCAGTTCTTCATGTGACGCCTCCCTTAATGGCTTTGGAGAAAGATTTCTCCGCGCTACAGTCCTTTACCCATCTGGATACCCTGTCCTGGCTAGTCTGCACCTGAGGAATATCATTATTTATGGGCTGTCATCATTTCCCCCTGTGCGAGAATGGGAAGAGTCCTCCCCTCGGAGCTTTCATGCTGCTTCTGGGAGGAATACATGGTCTGCAGCATGGCCAAGCAGAAGGTACCAGCTGGAGACGCTAGCGTGGAAGAGATAATTGTAGGATGATTTTAAAGGGGAAAAAAAAGCAGCTTTAGGGAGGAAGGAACAGGCACAGGAGTAGGAGGCTTGGAGTAGAATATGATAAATGTTTGGGATTAAGCATTAAACCCAGAAAGGGAGAGCAATCTGGATCATTCCTGAGGAGTAGGAGTGACTGGCCATCCATCTGGAGTGTTTCAAGGTTATGTGAGTGAAGTGAGCAGTCGGTGAGCAGTGTGGACGTGCTGCGGTACGCGGTGCTTTCCCCATCCAGGACCTCTGTGGGGGTCCCAAAACCTCCTTAACCTCAGAGGCCAAGGCAAGTGCTAGTGGGTAAGATCAGTTTAGCCCTATATTTTACCTGCGAGGCAGCTTCTGATAAGGGGCTCCCTTTTTCTGTGCCTTTTTCCTCTGTTGGGGAACCTAGGATAGTGACAGCAGCCTCTGCAGAAAAGGGCTTGGAGGTCCATGGGTTGGAGAGTTCTTTCTCGTGCTAATATGAGATGAAAGCTGGTCATCTGAAATGCTGTTGTGGCAGAGATGAGTTTTGAGCTTCCTTCCCCAAAACAGAGTTCTCCACTGCTCTCCCCTGCCAGTTTTTTTTTTTTTTTTTATTGCAGATGATATTTAGTCATTAACTTTTATTACAATCATATTTTTTATTAACTTTGAGTAAAAACTGTTTCCCAGGTGATCTGTCTTCCGTGCAGTTCCAGACCAGCAGTCCACAGCCTCGCTCACTAAATTGAACTTTTCTCTGCCAGTATTTCACTGGCATTAAATCCATCCACACTGTGTTGTCTTGCTTAAAAAGCCATGAAATTCCCATGTATTATCAGTGAAATAGCCACAGCAAAGATGTATTAAACAGGGATTGAAATTGAGTCTGAGACATCTGTGTCGCTTGGATCAAGATAATCAGTTATTGATACCAGAGGAATAAGATTTGCAACATTCACTGAACACCCATTAGTTCAATGCTCAGAGCAAACAGTCTAGAAAGGAAGCAGGATGTTTTTCCCCCTGTTGGTATTTGCCGACAATACAACACTTTGGATTATCTTCCAAGCCTGGAAATCATCTTTTCTCTCTCTGCAGATGCTGCAGATTTGCCAGCACCTAGAGACTCTGTTTGAGACCTAATGTGCTCAGTGCTGCCCAGCAGCCTTTACTGGAGGCCATCAGCTGGAAATCATCACCCTGTCTCCTCCCTCCCTTCCCTCAAGAGAAACCTGCAGTCTTTTTATTTGACTATCTGCAGCTTTCACTGCAGCTGATTAATAAAGATGAGGTCTCAACTGTGGTCCTGTGCACTTGCAGATTGTTGTGGTGGTTTTTTTTTTTTTCCAGATCAAAATTGGGAAATGGTGCATGATTTGTCAAAATAGTGGGATATTTCTCCTCGTATTAGCATATGAGGAATATTTCCTTCAGATGAAACTCTCAAAGGAAAGCAGATAGGGAAGAGTGTGATGCTAACAGTCTCTGCATAGGGTCACATATGGAGCTGAGAACTGATTCTTGCTTTGACAATAGCACCAGTGGAAAACCTGTTCTTGTGTGCTGTTGCTTTGGCTGCAAAGCCGTGGGTCCTTGCTCCACGTCAGGTTACGATTCAGTCCTTCCCCTTTTGTTTCCACCTTACCACCATTTCCTTTTAATTTTAGGGTTTGCGCTGAATAAATATTGTCTGGCTGTTTGAATTTTTAAACATGTCTGTGATGATATTAAATTGCATTGTGATGTTTGACAAATGTACTTTTTTCTTTTCATCCCCCAGAGAAAGATTGCAAAGCTGGAGGAAAAAAAAAAAAAAAAGAAAACTCCAGAGCACAAGAAAGTTTACTTGACAAAGTGCATTTTATCAACAGAATGAAATTAGATACCTGTCAAAATACATTCATCCTCAAAATAACTACCCATGCATTTCATTTTCATGCATAAATAGTTATTCATCTCTCTTCTGCCTGTCATTTGCCACTCACATTCCAACATTGACTGTGGGAGGGAAATATTTAAAGACACTTCCAAAGCAATAAGCAGGCAAGGCTTAGATCATTTCCTCTGGCTTTCTTAGCACCACTTGCTTTATTACCAAAGCGAATGGAAACATCTATTTAAAATCAATCCAATAATGTTGTGTTCCAAAACATTAATTCCTCCCTGCAAAGCCCTGTGCGGTTTTGAGCGAGCTCTCCATCAGACTAGCAGTTCCCTTTCCCTAGCACCTCCCCACCTTTGCGCAGAAGCAGCAGTGCTCATGCCCTGGATTTTTTACTAGTTTCCATTTTTTTTAACCACCTCCTTATAGGTGGGTGTATGAGGCTGGCCGGCTCCGTGTGGCCACTTTAGTGCTGCAGGTTAGCACATATCCTCGTACAGGATAATGTATACTCGTACAGCGCAGCATAGGGAGGAAGCCCTGGGTAATCGGGGTGCCCAGGGCACAAACTGCTTCTCTCCTTAAAAATATTCGGTCCAGGGCGGCTAGAGGGTGAACTAATTCGTTAACATATTTTCCAAGAAGAAAAAAACTCAGCAATTTTAATGAGATAAGGAGTTGTGGAACTCATGAACTAATATGGATAATCACTACTGTCCATTAAAAAAAGTTTCCATTCATTTCATGCCCAAAATGAAGAACACTCTAATTTATAGAATTTGAGCCTAAATAAATAAATAAATAAATAAAATCACTATACCTATTTTTTTCTCCAGAGTTTGAGTTAGAGGAGCTGATTGGCCTGACAGAGTTGGCAGCCTCTGGTGCAGATTTCTGGCATCTGAGAAATTTTCTCTTCAAGACAGAGAAAGTCAACAATACAGAGCACTTACTAAACCCACACTAAGCTCCATTCCTGACAATAGTTGCTCATATGCATACAAAAACCTGTCTGGAAATGACAAGGAAATGTGGCAACCTTGTTTTTGAAGGGAGGCAGCTCTGCTTCCCCACACAGTCCAGGCTGATTAAAAATCAGTATAAGGTAGTAGATTTAGATTCCTGGATGAGAATCAAAAACACATGCTACTAATCTTGAAGCTAAATGCACTTGGGAAGCTGTAAAGATGAAAAACTTTAGATTGATTTGTTTATAGACTGTCTTTGCTACTCACTCCTGCAGTATCTGAGCAAATAGATAAGGATTATTATAGTTATTTTATTTTTATCTATTGTTATTAGAAGGAAGAATTGTGACTAGCAGCTCTGATACCCAAGTGTTACTGCAGCAAAACGCAGGACAGCTAAGGTTGGCGATAGGTAAACAGAAAACCAACCTGTCGAATTACTAGGGCTATGGTATGGCTGTTGGGGGCCATACACTTTGCAAAATCTTGAAACTTCATTTCCTCATCCAAATACCTGCCAAAACTGTCAAAAAACTTAGTGAGCTATTCTTTGGGTTTAGTTGTTGGGAGAACACAGTCAATAAAATAAAGTTGTGTCTACATGCATCAGTTGAGGCTGTTGGGGACCTGCATAGCATAGACACATTCATAGCAGTGGAAATTTGGTTGTGCACAGACAGCTGTTTCTTTGTTAAGAGCCATAACATACACTGTATACATGCCCGTATAAATGGACTTCTCGAGATAAGGCACCTTCATATCACTAGATTTGCACCCACATGGTGCAATGCTCTGCTTATATCCCTGCACCTTGCAGGAAGGCAGGAGAGACTCCGTTAGGTCCCTCCCCTCCCACGCTTGCGTGGAGGCCATGTGCCTGTTCGCTGGGCTGCAGCAGTGCCAGGCAATCCTAGTGCTGCCAGGAGCCAGCAGCATGGAGAGGGAGCAGCTCGGCAGCCGGCATGGGGTCTCCACGTGCTGCCGCGGCTGTAATTATTATCCTCGTAACGCAAAGAGTGATAAAGGAGAGCATCAAT
>JAWLRI010000195.1:377395-392091 GCA_034781795.1 Crypturellus tataupa | reverse complement strand
GCATGGGGTCTCCACGTGCTGCCGCGGCTGTAATTATTATCCTCGTAACGCAAAGAGTGATAAAGGAGAGCATCAATCATTTTCACTTGGAAATATTTTGGAAGGGCCCAAGGGGAGAACAAAACAGGAAGCAGAGCTCTTCCCCTGTCTCGCATACGTCCCTGCAAATGGACACTGTCTGCTGGAGGCTGGGTGAGCGATGCAGAAAGCTGAGGTGAGCAAGAGCAAGGAAAGGGTTCCTGCAAGCTCCACAGGGGTGTCCACATGGTTCTCTAGCTTCCCAGCCATAGGGGTTCACACCTTTCCATGCAAATCTAAGTCGGATAGAAATTCATCCCTGTGAAACCTTCTAAAGCTTTGGAGGACTTGAAGTCCCAGCTGACTTGGAGAGGCAGGGGAAAAGTGGGACAAGCGAAGGTATTTAGGAGTTTATCTTCCCCCGAGGATGAACGAGGAGTGCAGACACCTAGATGGGCATTAGCCTTTTTGAGCTTACAGAGCAGCCCTGCCGCAGAGCTGAGGCTGAAACATCTGTGCTGAGGGTGCTTTAACCACAGCCACAAGTTCCTGCTCAGAATCGTTGCCTTCTCTGGAGAAATCCATATTTTCCTTCCCCAACTAAAAGTGGATGTTTTAGCATGGTTATTGAACGCTTTGCGGCATGTGGGCATTTGACACATGGTGCAAATGAAGTAAAAATTAAAGATTCACACATGTGAAGAGTCCTGGCGGAGATAAAAGCGAGACTCTTGCTTCTCAGCCAGGCTGCTGCTCTTTCAAGCTAATGCCAGTGCCCTCTGAAAGCAGAAGTCGGTCGCGATCAGAGACACATCCATCTCGCTGCCCAGCAGCTCATTTATATATTGGCACTGCTTGTCTGTCTCTGCGGGAGAGGTGACCGACGAGTGGGTAGCAGAAAGCAGAGGAGGGAACTTGGCATGGGATAGAATCTTTTCTTCCCACTGACTGAACTGGATTTTGAATCAGGCCCTTGAGGACTTCTGTAAAGCCACACAAAGGATCATTCTAACACTTGAATATACATTTTTTTTTACCCTGTGGTACCATCTATGGGTCCTTAACTGAGATCAGGGTGATTTCGTTCTGATTTCCCAAGAGGAAGCTATTCATGCAAATTTAACACTTTAGACAAAATGAATGAGAAATGGAGCTGCCATATAGCACAGGCCAGAAATAGGGAATAAATTTCACTCTGAAGCACAAATATACTACCCATTTATTCACATGCAAGTTAACTAGTGTTAGAAGCAATGATAGTTTGTAGACCTTTGCTATCCTGATAGCTGTCAAAGCTTATCAATGTTAGCTATTTATTAATGGTGGTGACTGTCACTTCGTATGTCTGTTAAGTGTTACCTCCACCCACAGTACTACATAAAATAATAAAATGCCAATTGGAAGGAGATTCAGCTATTTTCCTCCCCTCAAATTTAAAAAAAAAAAATCTTTTTTTAATATGGAAAAAAAATTTAGCCCTGGTTAGTGATTACCTCCTACTCCTCCTGCTGCAGGCAATTAGGAGTTTCAGTCCCATCCCCCTGCACTGCTTCTGGATTTAGTGGGTAGTCAGGTTTTCCCTTGTTTTCTCTAGCTGCTGCGTGGATAACCTAGCCATAAATATACCCCCTGTACTAGACCTGGATCCAGGAGAAAATCTGCAAGATTTTCTCAGTTTTCGTATAACCGTGTGAGCACAGCCTGTGTTTTTAAGCTTTGCTGTGTTTAGTGAGCCAAAACCATTCCTGCCATTTCCCTTTCCACCACAGAAATTATTCGCTTCCACAACTCCCTTAGACAAGACAGGCAAAGAATGAGTCCTTAGAGGCTGAAGACACTTTTTCAAGCAAACGTCCCTGCTGGCAGTGACGCAAAGCGGCAAGCTTGCTTAGCTTGTGTTTCGGTATAGAGGGGGTTAACGTGGGAAGCCACCGAGATGCTGCTGTGAATTTGCGCAAGGGACTCAGCTGTATTTTGCATCCCTGGCCAGGAATGCAGCAGGATGCAAGCGCCTCGATGTTAATAACGGTGCGCGCAGCCACGGCATGGAGCTGGCCGAGGCCCCAGCCAGGTCCTGCGCTGAGGGCTGCGCTGTGCTCACGCTGGCTGCAGCTGCTGGTTTGGATATGGGCCCAGAAGGTGGGCACAGGAGGCGGCTGGTCGGCACGGGGAAAATGCATGTCCTTGGCTGAACCCCGCAGCAGTGCTGGAGCCAAACTTATTCCTCTGTGTGAGGAAGGGCCCTGGCAATGCAAAGCCCTGAATCCCCCCTCCCACTGACTTCCTTTCTACTGAATGGGAATTCAGCAAGTGCTGTTGCTTCCCCATGTGCCGCCTGAGACCATGCTTTGGTTTCAGCTTTCTGTACCCATTATTTTGCATGGGCGTAAAGGGACTAGGGGCGGCATAAGGAGCAGGGCTGGGGTGCGCTCTCAGCATTGTGCTTTGACAGCCTCCCTAATGCATGCCCAGATATTACAGCCACTGCACGGTCCCCTGCTCGGGCTGCCTGTGTGGGTGCAAGAAGCCACTAGACAAGCTAAGGAAAAATACTCAGGGCTGAACCAGCTTCTGATGCCTCAAAACTCCCTTTGTGAATCTACCATGAAGATATCAACTGGAGATGAGGAAGAGAAGAAGGTGAGAAGGTGGCAGAATTCTTGTTCTGCATTTGCCATGTTCTTAGACCGTTTCCCCCGAGGCAGGGTGTCCAGCTACATGGTCTGGTGGTCTGTAATGATAGTGCCTAGTTTGTATTCCTCCCCTCATCCACTCAGACACATGCTCTGATGAAGCTCTGCACGATTTTGATACCAGTCAGGAGATGACAATCAGCAACAGCAATTTCTTTCTGCTTGTTAACAGCAATACGAAAAAAAAGCAGAGAGACAGAATCTGAAATTCCAGTCCCCAAAGGGCAGATTAAGTTTTGGCTTCTCATGCTAAACTGTCCCCAGTCTGAGTTTAGTGCTTGTGTAATGAGCACAGCTTTATCATGCTCGTGATGGTGGGATAACAACAGCTCTAATAACAGTGATTCTATTGTAATACAATTCCTGCTGCAAAAATATTGTTATTACAGAAATCGCTGTGACCGGATTGCTGCTGGAGAAATGTTGAATAATCCTCTGCAAAGGGAAACCAAAGGACAGGACGACAGAGCCACCTGCTATTCCTCAGATATCTGACCACCCCAGACCAGGACCTGAAACCCACTTTGACGGGTACTGCTGTAGGAGCCAGGAATAGGTCCTTCTCTCCCACCTCACTGTATTTTTTTCAGAAAAACTCCCACTTCTCGGAAAGCATTAGGAAAATTATCCTGGCTTTGAAAGCAATTTTCACCCAGGAGTGGAGGGCCTGCTTAGCAGCTGCCTCTGCGCTTTACAGCTGCTTCCATCTGACGGGATTGCTCTGGAAAAGGTCTCAAGGGCTTAGCATCAGAGTTGGTTAAGTAGATAACGCAAACGGGTATATTAGCACTGCGAGTATCCTGGAGAATGGGTTGTGGGGACATTTGTAATTTGACATGCTGTTTATGTAGGTGGTTTTATTCATGCTGTACCCAGCCACACTGCTGAAAACAGATGGATTAATGGAGGAATTTATCATTTATGCAGAGAAAAATAAGGTGATCAAATCAGAAAGAATTTTCCATTCCTTAGAGACAGGAGAGCAATTACAGGACAAAGCAGTAGAGCGGAAAGGGAACTGGGAAAAAGAGAGAGGCAGAGAGAGAGGGAGAGGAAGGAACAGAAGAAAGCATATTATCTGTGACAAGGACACAATGTAAACTTGCAACATCAAAGTGACAATAGAGGCTTGGCAGAGAGGGAATTTAAGCTGCAGAACCTGCTGATAAGGCAGCGCGGAGAGCGGGCTGCGTTGTGGGGACTGTGGTTGCCTGCACAGTGCCCTGCAGAGCTGCAGCAAAGGGGTGTCAGGCGGGAATGGTGCTGGCAAAGAGTCTGCTGGGAGAGGCTTGCAGGGCTGCACGGGGCTGCTGCAAGGTGCTGCGGGAGGGGGAAGCCTCGGGCAATGCAGCTTTCCGTGCATCCCCACATCCTGGCTGCTTGAAGCTCAAGGGTGGCATTCTCCATGCAGCAGCTGATGGGGCCCCTGCTTAGGAAGCCAGAACTGAGGGATAATTGTTGCCTTTTAAAGTGTGCAAGAATGTCTAACTTCTGCTATTCCCAGCATCCAGTTCTATTCTAGATGCTCAAAAGATATGCTAGATGTTTAAGCAGAAGAAATGCATAGGAATTAAAGACATATCTCCACGGGGAGTAGAAATTAAAGTATCCTGGGTTCAATAGTGCTTTTTGTTCTGCAAGCCTTTTTTTTTTGCTTTCCATGCACCCCATGGAAGAACCCAAGAACATGCAGTTAGGGTAAAGAGCTACAACTTCAAGCTAAGGAAAACAGTCAAACACAAAGTAAAACCCTGCACAACTCTGTATTGCTGCTATTTTGGTTGATGCTTGGACCCTTGAGTCTTGCCACAGCGGCACATGCTTCAGGTTAATAGTTGAATGCCAATGCTCCAATCATTTCCTTTATAGCACTCCTTGTATTTCGACCTGTTTTGACAGATTTGGGTGACATTCAGAGAGAACAATGCGGGGTTTGCTTGTCGCAGCAAGTATACCGCTGGGCTGGATTAGTTGCTTGGCACTGCTCATGTGGTTTAACAAAGCAATGAGTCTGGCGCGACTTTTGTTGCTTTCTCTAACTCAGTGCTAATCTCCCTTTCCCCAAATACAGACCTGAGTAATAGAAGTATGAGAGTAGCACAAATACTCTGTTGATGCAGAGGAAAGCAAGCAGCAGCTCCAAAAGGAGAGCAGAGGCTGCTGATGCTGGTGCCTTGTACCATTCCGTAAGGCCGATCTAGACCGGCAGTGTGGTGGGTCAGGCTGCTGCAGTGAGCAGCAGACGAGTGTCCACCAGCACTTGGAGCATCGCAGGAGCATCGTTCCATGTCTGGGCCAGCTCAGCCTAGCGTTCCCGGGCAGCTCATTCTGAAGTTGTCCTGGGTAAAAGTTCTACCTGAACATGAAGGAATAACTGGGGTGAACAGAGAGAAAAACAAGCCTGGAGCTCCCTGCAGTCCCTGGGCAGTGGCCGCCGGGATGGTAACTATGCCTGGCACTGATAATAAGTGGGGAATGCACCGTATAGGTAAAGCAGAAATGCTCAGGAAAGCATTTACAAAGGCAGGGATGCCCAGCAGAGCCAGTGGTGCCTTCATAGCAATCCGGAGTTGTTTATTCTTTGCAATACGAACAGTAGCCTGGAGACTTGGAGTGAGCCATTTCATTTCCATGAGAATTGGATTTCAGGGTGGTGAGTTCAGGCAGCAATGGTATTTGACTGTGCTGCTGTGTGTTTTGTAATGGCTATGGAAACAAAAAGCTGGAAAAAGCCATCACTGACTCTGCTGGGTCTGAGCTCAGCAGCAGAGGCTGAGCAGCTCCTCTATTATTGATGAGAGAGAAAGGAGTAGCACAGCAGAGCCCTCAGCAAGGATGTTAAATGCTTTATTCCTGCAGACTTCAGTGGATCTGGCATAAATGCAGTAAATATTTAGCTGGTTTATTTTCAGTATCCTAGATCTGCAAATCCCCCTCAAAGGAGGTGCTAAGAAAGTCTATATCCTCCAATCCATCACTTGTTCCCTGCACTGGATGAAACCTTAGCACTGACTTCTCTTGTAATGCAGGGGAAAAAAAAAATGCTAGCAGCCTTCTGAGGCAGGGGAATAGCTTTTCATCATGATCCGTGTTCAAAAGCTTAATGAAAAAGTGTTTCCTGGCTGAATCGCTAGCCAGTGTGCTTGGGGATGTAGGTTTCCTCTCTGCACACAGACTCAAAGCAGGTTGAGACAGTCCCAACCCTGCCAACTTCAGAAGCCAAGTGGACAAGGCAGAGAAAAGGAAAGCTACCCAAATGTTGCACATGTAGACTTGAGGCACAGAGAGACAAAGACATGAGCTGGGGGAAAACTTTCGTCAGATCTTTTCTTGGATAAAGCCCACAGTTGCGATTTATGGAAATATTTTGGGAACGAATGTTAATTCCATCTATTTTAGCTCACAATGCAGTATAAAAATGTAAGTGCTTTGTTTCATCTTTTTAAAAATGAATCACTGCATTTTAAAATCTGAAACAATGTTTCGTTTCATAGTTCATTTCAGTTGTATTAAAAAAACACTTTGAAAAATGAAGTGTTTTTTTCTAGATTGGACACATGTTAATTGACTGTTTTCTCTATACTTTCCCTTTGCTGCGATGGGTGGAAGGTGCAGGTATGCACCCAGCTCTGCAGCAGGTTTGCCCTTTGTGCCTAGAGGCTGAGCAGGGCTGGATGTTTCTGCACCAAATGCACAGCTTGACTGATAATGACTGTGAATAAACGCATGCAGCGAGTCAACATGAAGCTCAAGCACACTATTTGTTATAAAATTCATTTTTCTAAATATTAAACTAATAACTATAATCAATCTCCCCATTGCTAAAGCATAAGGATCCATGTACAGCAAATTCTCAGCAAGTAGGTGTAAAATAACTTATGTCAACAGAATAAATATTGTTTTAAATTGCACAGGCTGACAGTGACTAATGGCACATTACACACACATGAAAATACTGCTTATATTTACATCTCTTACAACGGGGAAGAGTGCAAGTCTCTGTGCCTCTGACAAACCAGGCAATGAGCTTGGGCTCTGATGAGAGCTCAGTGGGCAGCTTGATCATTACACAGGGGGAGAAGCAAAATACTGGGTCTCCTCCAAATGCAAAACTGCAGTTTCTAATTCTAGTTTAACAGCCCTAAGGAGAAAAAAAAATATGTATCTCCTCTCCTAGGACGCAGACCCTTTTTAAATGCTCTTTGGCTGTACCCGGAGCTTAAGATCACGTGTGCATACTGATCATGAGCGTTTGAACGGCCATCTGTATCAAACTTGATCCCTTTTCTCCAGCACAGGGCAATAGGGTGCAGTGTTGGTGTGAGCAAATACATACGCTCAGAATGCCTGCCCCAAGAGGGTGATATATCTCACTGAGGGGACATAGGGCACCGCAGCCCTGGCACCCTAGCGATGACAAGGGAGGTTGTTGCTCTTCTGTCCCTGGGTGGAGGACTAATGCAGCAAGGAAATAGGAGACTTCACTCACTGAAGGTTTGCATGAACTGTGAGGCACAACCAATCTCGAGCAGCATTTGGCAATCTGCGATTCAGATGTTGTTGGCAGTTCTGAGCTCTCTCCATCCCCTCAAAATGACGTCAAGGGTAGTTCTGGGGGCTTCAAAGTGCTTAATGTCACCTTCTGCCAGCACATCTGTGGAGCAGAGCAGAGGAGCAGTTTATCAAAGTCTAGCTGTCACTCTTTAGTCTTATCATTAAAAACGGGAGAGTTGCTTATAAAGCCAGTTCAGTATAGCAGTGCCAAACATAGATGTTTAGAACACTGTGCATAGAATGAGATAGTAGGTTTGGTAGGAGTTTTGGGGATGGAAATACAGTCTAGAGGCTAGCACATGAGCTGAGGATTTTGAGATGGGTTTCACCTGGCACTGCTTCAGGATATGCATTCATCTTCAGCAAGGCTCTCTGTGCCTCTCTCTTATTTCCAACCTGTTGCATGAACCATCTCTTTAGGTAAAAAGCTCTTTAGGGAAGAGCATCATGCTGTGCTGCTGTTAGCAGTGCGCTAGCTAGCAGCTGAGCAAGATACACTGATTTTTGCTCCCCTTTCACAGGCTTTTGCCTCTAATATTTCTTAACCCACCAAGGGGTAAGGGCTTGTCATAGCCATATGCTCATGTCTCAGTCATCTCATTAATCACTACCAAAGCATCACATTACAGCTTCTTTAGCCTGGATTTCTTCTGTAGCCTCTGCTGTACTGCTACTCTATTTTTGTGAAAGTGAGCAAGCCAACTGACCTCTCCGGCTCCCCCCTGGATGCTGGCATTGCAATGCCATTCCAAAATGGGAAGCAATCTATCTGCTTCATGGAGAATTCATTCGCTAATGTTTGTAAAGTGCATTAACCAAATAAGCACTAACTCTGATCATACGAATTATCACATTGGCTTCTTTCATCGACATAATTAGTTGTTGCATGGTTAATGTCACCTTCCCTGAACACACTTTCAGAATTTACTGATCCATGATCTTAAAACCAGAATAGACCATGAGCTTTCTCTTAATTAATTTCATATGCCTCCTTTGATTTGATTTTTTAGCAGGTTCTCAGTTGAGGTGAGAGCTGCCTTTCAAGGCAACAGTGCCTGACCAAAGAAGAAGCAGAGCTGGTGTGAGAAAACCCAAAACTTAGTGAATAAAATGCAAAAAGCCAGTAAAGGCAAACATACTGAGTGCCCTTGCAATGACAGCCACGGTCAGATGGCTGCTGTGCTGCTGCAGTCTGGTTTTATCCCACTGTCCTTAAGCAGCACCAAACATTTTCACATAAGGAAGTGAAATTCTACAAGGACTTTGGCCACTACCCCATTTATAGGTGCAAATAAATTCTCTTTGAATAGTAAGAGTGGTTGGAGCTTCCTTCTGGAACATACTTTTTTTCTTAATATAACATCAGAGCACAGCTGCATGATCCTGAAATGATCCATTTGTGCCAGTTTTCTTCCTGGACTCTTCCGGGTGGGTGCACTTTACTGATGTGGACATCCTCTTCATGCCAGGCCCACTTGTGTCAAAACCAAGGAATGCAGGTGAACAGGCGCATCGAACCAGAGCAGACAGACACTCAGAGCTGCCGTATCCCTGGGAGTGAGCTGACACTTCATTTTCTTCAGTTAGCTGGAACTCCTGCTAGGGCTGTGATTTTCTGCTGAGATTCATTCCCTGTCTGAACCAACAGAAGCAGCAGAGAGATGATCAATACTTTGGAAATAGGCTATTTCTTCATGTGCCGTTTGAACGGAGGGAGATTTCTGTGCCCTGCCCAACCTCGATTCAGTGCCGGTAGGCGGCTGCAGGTGATGGATGAAGGTGATCGCCTGGAGATGCGGTTATAGGTACCGTGCGTTCCTCAAAGGTCAGCGTGTTTGCACTTGGCTTAGGCCAGGCTCATGTGGTCAGTGGGGACCACATCTCACCATACACGGTGAGATGGTGACCATACATCTCACTGGGAATGAGCTCTGGACTGTATTTCAGCATAAATGCTGCAATTACAACTAGCATTTCTGAGTCTCCTGCTGGCAGTGGCCAGCCATCTCACTAACAAAACGCTGTTATTTCTGTGTCTGGCCAGGCAAGACATCCCTGGAAGCGGTACTGAATCAGATGCACCTGTTTACACAGCATTAACTCAGCTGTTAGCAACAATTCCCCTTCTCATTCCCTTGCCCTTCCAGTGTGATGTGGGAGGTAAAGAAACAACCCCAGGATAATTCTAGGACCCGCATGAAACTTGGATTTTCAAGAGCTCAGAGTAGAGCAGCTGGCTGTTTAAGCGAGATCCAATCACCTTGTGCCTGTATCACCAAGAAGCACCTCGATGCATGGCGCAGTGATGCGATATTCACTGCTAGGTTTATTGCTGCAGGGATATGCCTCGTCTGTAAGGGCTGCAGAGACATGGGGCTGGGTACCAAAGCGCTGCCAGCGCCGGCAGCTGCCTCTCGCCCAGGGCAGCCCTTTGGCCCTGCTCCATCACCCAGCTCGCTGCTTTCCTGGCAGCGAGCGCTCTCGGCTCCCTTGAGACCGTGACCACAATTGGCACGGGTGGGAGAGGTGGGAGGAAGCACTCTAGCCGGTGACACCTCAGCAGCTCTTTGCAGGAACCCGACATCCCTGTGCTCTGCCTTGCTGATATCTATGGCCTGGTATTCACGGTACACTCAGAGGTGGGGGAGCAGATGCTTTACCCTTTAATATTCTTGGTTTTATGCAAGTGCCTCTGTGGCTTCCAAGTGCATTTCCGCACAATCTCCTGCTGTAGCTGCCCGGGCTTTGCATGCTGCCGTTGGAGATGTTTACGTGGGCAAGTGCAGCTCTGCTCTTTCTGCTGGCTGCTCTCTAATAGAGGCCGGTAATCCTTATTTCTGCACAGGCAGCTGCATCTAAAGCAGCCAGTTCTTGCGCAAAGACGACCATTACACATTGATTTGTCAGGCCAGGATTGGAGTGAGACCTGAACCAGACCGCTGTGATGTTTTGCAGGGTGCTCCTGGCTGTATTGCGCTCCAGTATTATTTTCCCTCATATGCAAAAGCAACAAAGGCACATTTAAAACAGCTTTACAGCTTTATTTTTTCCCCCAGCTATAAAACCAGCCCTCAGTAGAACAAAAATGCTCTTAGTCATTAGCATTTGCATAGGCCTTTCCAGCTGCAGGGATCAGGGTGGTTTGCAGAGGTGGATTTATTTTATCCATGCAGAGGCAGAGGGGCTGAGGCAGACTCACACGCTAACTCCTTGGTGGAGCTGGGGAGCGTTCACTTCCCAGGCTCCCATACCCATGCATTAGCATTCCTATCAGCAGCAATCACAGGAATTCAGTGTTGGATGCCTTCGTGCATGGCTAAACCCACTCATACCTCTTTTATGCTGCAAACACTTCTGCCTTCAGTGAGGGAAGGTGATAATCAGTACTGAGCTGCGAACACACAGTCCATTTTGGGGAGCTCTGCATTTCACTGTGCGTTTTGCTCCGAGAGAGACCTTGCTGCTGCACCGCACCCTGCATAAAGGAGGGAGCATGCGGCTCAAGAGGGGATGGGAAGCGCAGCCCTGGGACGTGTTCTCTATCTCCTAGCACTATTTGCAATGGAAGAGCAGTAAATGTCGGCCGGCCCCACTCGAGGAAGCAGCTCTGCCTGCAGGTGGAGGCAGCAGGTGAGCTTGACTTGCCAGCTCGTTTACTTCTAAAATTAGAAGTGAAATGAGAGGATATTATGCTTATAGTTTCTAGACAATTAAATGTAGTCACTAGCTGTGGTGTTCTTGCTAGGCGTAGAGCTCTGTTAAATGATCAGGGCGTTCTTGTCCTGCTCTGGGGAATGGATCATGTGTGCCCAAGAAGCTGCCCGGCCCTGGTGATGAGTGACCTCATGTAAACCAAAAGAGAAATTGGGAGGGGGAGAGAAAAAAAAAAACACGGAGGATTTCCCCCTTTCTTTTATTCAGCTCTAAATAATTAAAAGGCAAATCCTGCTCCATGGCTTAGCAGTTATGCTGCCAAAGCGTTCAGACCCTGAAGCAAATGAAATCCATGACTTGCTGTTCTCAGTTCCCTAGCAACGAGCCAAAGCGCGGAAATACGCTTGGCCTTATCACAACAAGACGTTAAAGCAATTAGTATTCATTGCCATCACCTTCCTGTGTTGCAAGCTAAGCCCCCTGCTTGGGAAGAGCACAGAGAGGGCAGCCCCGGCGGAAGGGCAGGCTGGAGAAGGAGTGAAACCTGGATGCTGTGAAAGCCGGGGAGGGCACGTGCCCACATAGCGATGCAAATCTGCACATGAGGGCAGACATACACCTCCCCGTGGCTTTGTGCACCCTTAAAACCCGAGGAAGATGTCATAGGTTTCCTTCCAAAGCCTGTGACGTGACAGGCAGTGCTTGAAGGGGCTGGGCAGGTCTGCAGGAGCCTCCAAGCACAGATCCCACTAAGCCGCCTCAATTGCTTTGGCAGGTTAAGTCATGCTCGGGGAACAGATTGCTTCAGCTTGCTGAAAGAACCACCACTTTCTTAAACCTCGCACAAGGCTGGTGCCCTGGCCTGGTGATTGAGTTGTCCTGTGCTGTACGAGAAAGTGATCTTTTAGCAATGGTCAAGCAGCGGAAGATGGGGAAAGCAGCAGCAGCTCATCCCTTCTGTGGGCTGGGGGTGGCGAAAGGATGAGGAGGGAGCAAAGAACCTCTCGGTTTGGAAAATAACTTTGTAGGAAGTAGAACAAGTCTCCTGTTTGATCCAGGGTGTCCTTTGGAGGACTGACCTGCTCGGACTTTCAGACAGACCTGAATTATAGCTGGGACACTGAGGTGTCTGCGCGACAACATGCAGAAACAGGACTGCTGCAGCAAATGCTTGTCTTCCACCTGCTTTGAGCAAAGCGGATAATATATTGCCACAAATACATGGGTTGGATGAGGGGAAAGAATGGCCAGCTACTGCAGGTCAAAGCCCTGGGGAGAGTGCCTAGGACTACCTGGGGCATTTTGCAGATAAGAAGCAGATTTGCAATATAATCTTTCCCCCTGAAACATAGGTCTTGTGCTTTGCCATACTGACAGGCTGGGGTGAGGTTAACACACTTTTAATTGCCCCTCTGACTCATTAATTGCTTACAAGATGGGAAAATATTAACAGTTTTAGAATATTTAATAAAATATTAAAATGTGGTAGCAAATGAATTAGCACATGACATCTCCCTCCCCAGCAAACACTTCTTAAGCCAGGGTAGGCAAGGCAGCATTAATTGTAACAATTAATTAGGAATTAAACTGGTAATGGGTGCACCTGCTAACAATTAGGAGCTCATTAAGTCTCCCACTTCAAAGAATAGGGGGAGAGCGAAGGTGTCTGGGGGTTGCAGCTGCCCCAGCCCTTCATAAGGAGGCTGGGGTGCTGCATGGCTCCCTTCTGCTTGGTGCCTTGCTTGGTCTCCTTGCTGCTTTTCCTGCGGCAGAGCTGGGATGCTCAAGGCTTTAATGGGTTATTATGGGCTGGTATAAATCACAGAGCATCACTGAGACAAAACATTGAATAATGCGTCATAATATAGTGGCAGCTTTTGGAAGATAAATTGTCACGGGCGCTATAAATAAAAGGAATGCTCGAAGTGCTGGCACTGTCCCGAGGGATGGCGGTGCTGCTCAGCCCTTGCAGTGATGATATTTATGTCCATCAGCTCGTGGCTAGGGAGCACTTGTGCCAAAGGAAGTGACTGGCTGTGGTGGCAGCAGCTCCTGGCTGCTAGATCATCAGGAGTGCGTCAGAGATCAGCCTCGTGCCCCTGCAGCAGCGGGTAAGAAGTGGTGCTCACAGCTCCTTGCTGTCTGTTCTGGCTGTTGAAACTTTGCTCTTCCGTGGCGCTGTGAAGAACACCCAGGTCAGGCCCTCTTGCAGCTTGTGTTGAGGATGCTGCATTCCGGTAAACATAAAGCAGCCATGCCAGGAATATATCTCCCTGGTGATGCCTCTGGCTGCTTCTGGGAAACCCTGAATTTTCCCCAACCTCTCCTGAAAAGTGCAGAGTGTTAAAAGCAGTTGCTTCAGGTTAATGCTCTACAATGTTTGCTTTCCTTTCCCTACTTGCTGCTGGCTTTGTTTTTGAGTCAGAGCTACATAGACTTCAGGTTCTTTGCATCTACAGATGTAATCTGTACTTTCTCCAGGATGTGATCAGTCTTGGTCCTTTGAGAACTGTACTGGGCAGGGCACCATATTCTGCACTGGATTCAGCTTTGTGAACACTTCACCTCTCTCCTGTGTGGCTTCCAAAAGTGATTTGTGTTGTGTTTTGTTTCACGCCAGCTGTTAAGTGATTGTAGCTGAAACCTTTTCCTGTAAAGGGAGGGGAGAGGAATGAGGATGATTGTGAACTCCAGCAGAAGAGGTTGGCTCAGCACAACAGTTTTTACTGGGGTGAATTAGTGTGCAGTATTAAAGTATATTGCAAGAAAGAAGGTTCTGAGGTGCTTGACCAGGCAAAACTGGGGCCCACTGGAGATTAACGTCAAAGAAAACAGTGACTTTAAAATGCATTCTCAAATATTTGTTCCACTTGCTTTTTTACTTTGCCTCTTCCTTTCTCTTCTCAAATATAAAAGAGGGGCTTCAGGAGCTCCAAAGCTTGTATTTAGAAAAACAAATGGGAGGGGGAGTGAGGTGTTGAAATATGATGGAGATGATATCTGAAGTTGTAGCAAATGTGAAGGAATTTCATTTTGGACTATTGATTTTTTTTTTTTTCTTCGTTTGTGGGAAATTGTAAGGTTTTCATGGAAAATTTCCCTCAGGCAAAACATTTTGCCTAGCTTGGGTCCTGTGCTGACCTCAGAGCACTGTCCTCTGTGTCCTGCAAAATGCCCCCTGCTTGTTCTTCTCTTGCAAAATAACTGTGGGTTTGCTGACAGGCTGCTGTTTTTATTGTGTCATAATGAAGCTCGGACTTTGCCAGCAGAAGACAATGAAATGTAGTAACTCGGGCTGTAAAATCCATCTGTTTGAGCGCAGAGTCTTTCCATGGCGTGGGATTGCTTGCACTTTACATTTACATGGAAATTCATGCCTGTGGAGATGATACCTTTCTTTGCCAAAGCAGCAGAGCCCCTAGTTGCTGCAGTGAGGAGGCAGCTGCAGTTGGGCCAGCACGTCTCAAAGCTGAGATCAGTGCAGGTGCAGCCTGTGCATGGGAGCCTGTTTTGTGTCTTGAAGAATGCAGAGAGTCTAGTCACTGCTGTCATATTGCAGGTTTACAGTGAGCCCTTGGAGAGTGTTAGAGATCTGTAGGACATTCAGGGCCCAAGGGGCTCCCCTCTTTCTGCATCTGGCAGCAATTGCCTTTAACAGCACCTCTGTAGAGCTGCTCAAACCCTGTTTGCATCCGCCTTGCTGGGATGGGTTCAGGGCTCATGCTGATGCACATGGGCTTGTTTTTTAAAGCCATGGATGTTTGTAATTACCTTGAG
>JAWLRI010000195.1:266030-377295 GCA_034781795.1 Crypturellus tataupa | reverse complement strand
CTGGGATGGGTTCAGGGCTCATGCTGATGCACATGGGCTTGTTTTTTAAAGCCATGGATGTTTGTAATTACCTTGAGTGTGAACACATGCTTTCTCCTTTTGAGAGGAAAGCACTTGCCCTAAATGAGATATGTATTCTTCCAAGTCTGAAATAAATTAAACATGGCAGCATGAGCTTTTTCAGCAGTAAGGCAGTGGAGCTGTTAATATTTTTAAAATGATCTATTTCCTTTATATATTTCTCCAGGCAATAATACTTCCAAGTGCTTTCTACTTAAGGCTCTTCCACACAGATTCCTCTTCCGTGCAGTCATGGAAAGATTCTGGTGGTTCATCTTGGCAAAATCCAGGATGCTTTTTTCTTGTCCCATTACTTGAGAGAGTTCAGAGGGAAACTGAAGGGCACAGCCAGAAAGCCTGAGATTGATGGCTTTGGGGAGTATGTTACTTCCTGCCAGTTTGACGTTTTGTATGTGTGTGAGGTCTCTAATTCTTGGTGGCTGGGAGCTTGTTGCAGAAGGGAGAGCTGTTGCAGTTGCGTGCATGCTTTCTCTGTACCCTTCTGCTGGAGGCAGGATTGAGTGGCTTTGGGGTGTTAGTGTTTTTGCACTTGGCTCTGCTCCTGCTGCAGGTGCAAAAATCCCTCATCCTGAGGAGCAAAATGACTAGGGAATTCACTACTGGGAATCATAGGTCTTGGCTGACGTGGACATAATGGCATCTTCTGCATTATTTTTAATATAAAAATATCAGTGTACTATAGGATCATATCCTTTCCTATTTCTAACCAGACTTATGTCAGTGGTATTTACAGGAAAGCTCTGGGTCAGGATTATCTTTGATTACCCTGTTTGCTGCAGCATGGGGGAACAGAGCCCCTGCTCAGAGCCTGATGGGCTGTGATGACGCCAGGCCAGGCAGCTGTAATGCCTGAGCATTTGTCAATCCAGCCTGGGGAGACGTAGCAGCTCTGACACGGATTTATGGCCTGCCACAATCTACCTCTACTGCTATATTAGATGCATGGCTCCATCAGCACTAGCTGGGTATTTAATCAATCTGAACAAAACGTCAACTTTTCATCTGGCTCTTTTGCAGCAAGCACCTTCTTTCTGTAAGGTAATAGTCTTGCTTAAGTCAGAGCCTAGGCACCACTGAACTCCTTATAAGCCTTTTCAGTTTGGCCTCTCTTTATTTTGCCATAACCCATTTCTCTTGGCTGACCTCCTGTCAGAGGAGCTGCACTCATCTCTGAACTGGTTTCTCGCTCCTGAGTTTATCTTCCAGTCCCAGGTAAAGTCTCCAGGGAACACTACTTTAGGTAGCGCTTTTAGCTCTTTGGAGAGCAGGCCTGCTTGGGAACGACCTTCAGTCAGGTCTGATCCTCCTGGAGTCTGGTTGAGCTCCAGTAACTGGAGCACTTGCTGGGAGCTGCACTGAACTGACAAGAATTCCTTATAATTCGTTGGGACTTTTTTTTTTTTTTTACAAAACAGTTACTAATAACTTGGCACTCAATTTCCATTTAAATGGAGGCATTAACCTTAGCAGCCCTATGTAGACCTGTTGGAGTGTGAAGTTAAATATAGTCCTTATCACTGCTCTGGTTAACCTACCGGGTAGTTGGAGGTAAATAAATCCTGATACCCTGTAATGAGTCACTTTGCTTTGTGAAGCCTTCCTCCCTCTTCCCTCTTTGGAGCAGGAGGTGGAGGAAAGGGGCTTAGTATGCACTTGCTGCCCTCATTTCTATGCTCTGAGGAGGATACAGGCATTTTCCTCCTGCGTGAAGCCTGAGCTGTAGCTTGCTCTTTAGCTTGTGCTTTGTTTCCTGGTGTGAGGGACTGGGGAAGCCACTCAGGTGGTGGTGCCCTATTAATCCTGATGCCACTGACACCTGTGAGGCTGGTAGCCCTTTTGCTTCTGTTCTTTCTGGTGCTCCCAGCGCCCTCCATCACGTTCCAATTGCACCAGCCCCTGTGTGTGCCCCAAAGCTGCAAGGGAGGTGTCGGGCAGTGCCCTGTGTGTGAGGACAGCACAATGCTCTGAGTTCTGGCACTCTCCCAGCTCTGTCCCATGTGGGTTGCTGCTCCCGGCACCTTGTGACGTGGCTCTGACTGACCCTTGCAAATGTGGCAGATGAAGCTGTGCCCCGAACGTGCTGACAGCTCCCTAATGGGAAATCCCACATTGCTAAGCAGGGCAGACCAGTGTCTCCACTTGGGCTCATCTGTGCTCAAGGGAGCTTGCCATTCTCCTTTGAATCCTTCTACAGCTGTCTCTGAAAAAATAGGGCCCTAATTGGAGCCAGCTGCTTGCCCTTTCCATTGGTTTTTGCATTCTGATTCAATTTGCTCTGGCACAAGCTCCCAACCACTGGCTTCTCTGCCATGGAGGCCGTATAAGGAATTAACAGACCTCGGAGAAACTGGCTCCAGACTCTGTGGTTGCATGGAGCTAAAGTTAGCTTGGGGGTGTTAAAGTCTTGATTGCCAAGGCACAAATATCCTTTCCGAGTCTGAGACCTGGTGCGTGTCCCTGAACTGAGCTCTGAGAAGCCATAGGATGTTCTTGTGGAGGACTGAGCTGCCTCATCACTTCCTTCGATACAAGGAGATTAGTGACTGGGTTAAAATAGAGCTGGAGGAGCCATTGCCATAATTGCCACATTTTTTCTTCGGTTTGCAAGATGAGGTGATTTGCTTACCTGATGGTGATGATAGCTATTATTTTTACTGCAGGAGCATTCAGAGGTCCCGATGCATGAAGTGTTACACAGCCAAGAGACAATTGCAGTTTCGAAGATCTTACTGTTGCTCCTGGAAGGATATTGCCAAGTCTCTCTGCTTGACGTGTTATGGGTTTTGTGGCTAGCAGGAAGAGGATGGACCTGTGTGTCCTGGGGTGGTTTTATCAACTGTGGCAAATACAGTGAGGCTGAAAAAGCCCTGAGCTACTTGTGCTGTCAGTGATGGCTGAAATGTCCTGGATGCCCTGGTTTTGGTGGCATCTGGGAATTCCCTGTGGTTGAAGTGGCTTTTTGATATTCCTGAAGTTCCGAAGGGATGTGAAGGGTAGTGAGAGGGGAGGGGGACCCTCTCCCCACCCGAACGCAGTAACGAAGGAGAGCCCCAGGTTGAATACTTGTGTCTGGTCTTGGGTGACAGTTCAGGCTGGATCTCCTGCCTGAAAGCGGCCCCACACTCCTGTGCGTGCCTGGCACAGCTTGCCTTGGGCTCTAGCACCAAGCTACTGGCACGGTGCCCATGTGGACCGTAATGTTGATTTTATTGGTATTATTCACTGTCTCATATTGTTACTCAGAAAAAAATCTTTCTTTCAGCACCAGGCCTTGTTGGCTCAGCGTTTCCTTGAAATCAGTGCAAATTGGCTCAGCAGATGGATGGCCTTCAATAGCCTTTTTTTCAGGTTTTTCAGTGATGGCTAGTCCAGGGCCGTCTCATCCTGAGCCTGGAGGCCTCCACTTTGCCCTGACATTGCTCTATGGTGTTTGCAATACAGGGAGGTAAATCAATGTGTAAGTGGGATTTCAATCCTTTTCCTGGAAGGAAAGCTTCTCCTGGAGAGAGATTGTTGAGCATTCAGGAGAGCATCTGTTTGCAACATATGGGAAGTAATGACTAGGACTAGATCACTTATAAAGAGCAGAAGATGTAGAAGCTTTCTCGCCTCTGGGTGATGCTGGTTAAAGGCTTTTTACTAACATTTTATAGGGATTAAAATCTTCTGACTGAAAACCACCTTTTGAGGAGGTAATACTTTCTCTTCTCAAATTCTTAAACTGTTACAGGAATCTTAGTGGTAGCAATTGTTACAGTTGCATCCCTAAACTTTTCCATTTTTAAGCACTGGAAAGTTAAACATTTCTGCTTGCCAGCCTGCAATGTCTATCCTGGGTGTCTTGGGTTAGAATGCAGCATTTTCTATTGTAGAATCTAGCAGGTAGAAGGGTTTTAGAAGGAAGGATTTCAAAAAGCAGTTTCTGTTTTTCTCCTTTCCCCTCAAAGGCAGCTTTGATGCCTCAGTTGAGGACACAACAGGCAGGAATGTGTGAAGGACTGAGCATCTTGAGAGTGCTGCTGCCTCTCCCAGCTGCAGGATTCAGTGCAGCTCTTGCTATTTCAAGCCTTTGCTGCCCCTGTGGGTGGGGACAAATGAGAGCCACCTTGAGCTGAGGCGAATAAAGATAGGAAATGGGTTGTACTCCCTGCTCTA
Organism: Crypturellus tataupa; assembly: GCA_034781795.1. NCBI lineage: Eukaryota > Metazoa > Chordata > Aves > Tinamiformes > Tinamidae > Crypturellus > Crypturellus tataupa. Next base: position 373,059 of record JAWLRI010000195.1, on the reverse strand, counting down.
CCCGCTTCCCAATCCTCAGTGCAAGAGTAACTGAAGACAGCAGCTCCTGGGAGGGCTGCAGTGTGGGGATGCTCGAGTGCTACTTTGTGCATGTCTTTTTCAGCACTTGGCAGCTTCTGCTCTGCTGCTGACACTTTCCAGTTGCCTCTGCAGCAGGTAGGTTTGCTGAAGCAGCCTGAGTCTGCAAATGGTCAAGCTTACCTGCCCTCAAAATCTGGCAGTCTTGGGGCACCAACTTGGAGTTTTTCCCTTGTCATTTCCTCATTACAAATGCCTACTCAGCAGCTAGTTCAAATACTATGTTGTACGAGCAGAGCAAATATTTTGCACTACCAATCCCTGTGACAAACTGCTCACTGCTATCAGCCCCAAGCCTAAATGATGCATTTAAATGGGGCCATGGCTGTCTATACCTTGTGCATAATTCAGATTTGGCCCTCTGGGAACAGGAAAATCTAATTCTATTAGATTCATTATCTTTTTTTCCACGATAATTAATAACTCCTGAGATGCTTGGTCTGATGTGGCTCATCTTTTTACACTGTAATTGAACAGTCAGGAAAAACACTGTCTTGATCAAAAGATTAAGACACTCCACCAACTTTTCTTCCCCATCAGTGATGGTGCTGTGTGCATGTGTCACTGTGTGCTGCCTTTCAGCCTGCCTCCCTGGGGGCTGCTGTAGCCACATTCAGCACAAGGTTTTCCAGGGGCTAAGCAATTCACCATCTCTTAAGTCAGTGCCTTGTGAGCCTATATGCATCAGAACTAAGGAAACTGCAGTGGATGACATTGATTTTGCATGGAGAAGGTGAGAAGAGTGTTACCTTAGCAATTTCTGAGCTCTTGCATTTTAAGCAAATACCTCTAGCTGTTAAATGAGGTGGGGTTTGGGTGCTGATGAGAAATGGCTGGGTTTCACTATTTGAGAGCTGCTACAGGCTGAAACTTGGGGAGCTTCCCTTTTCCGTACTGAGTTACTGTACAGAAGGACTTTCATTCTACTTAACTGGCTATTTCGGAAACCTAGAGTAAGTGCTGCAAATACACCCATGTGTATTTGCCAGTGAAGATGACTATTGGGAACAATGAATCACTTCTAATGCATGAAAGGAGCATTGCATCATCTAGGCTGTTCTGTCTCTCGCAGGCTTTAGTGTTATGTGGGCTGAACCAACATGAAGCAAGTTTTCTTCCAGAACTGGTGCAAAACAATGATGGCACTTTCTTTCTGAAGCCATAAATACTGCTGTGACCAGTCCCCTCTAAAATGTAAGTGGAATTCCAGCTGGCCCTGCATAAATGCAGATGGCCTGTTGGTGAGTGTGATGCCAAGGAAGGCAGTGCCTCTGCACTTGGGAAGCATTGGGAATCCTGGGAAGGGAGAGGGTTATTTTCCCCCCATTATAAATGTCATTTAAATGCACACTAACTGCAGGCTGCTTGCTGTTGAGAGCTCTGATCCTGCAGAACTGTTTGCAAAGCCTGCTCATCTGCACTGAAGCTGTGCAGCTGGGGAGGCCTTGGATGCTGTAGAGGAGCCGCGCAGGGGCTGGGCTGTCTCCAAGCAGGCAAAGAGATCCTGCAAAGAGAGGTGAGGAGAAGGCTGAGCTGGCCCAAGGTTTAATTGCCTGTGACAAGTAGCAAGCACTGCCTGGATGATTGAAACACGCTCTTACGAAATTAGCCCTGCCACGCCGCTGTGTATGGAGAGGGATTGCTCCGCATTGTTGTCTTACATGAATGCATCTCCAAAGAAATGAGTGATGTAACTTCAGGGGCACAGAGCAGTCAATAGATGTAATGGCTCTGTTGAGCTCAGCGTTATCACATGTGTGGTGCTCTGCATCTGTGCTAGTGCCCAGCTACCATATGCTCAGCCCTGCAGCACATGGGCAGCCAATTTGAGAATTAACTCCTAGCTCGAAGTAAATGGAAAATGTAATTGATTTGCCCCAGAGGTGGCAAAGGGGACAGCCCTCGGGCCTTGAGCTGGCAGCCACTGGGTGGCACTGCTGACTTGCACAACTGTTGAGAAACTGTATTGATCGGGGAGGTAAAAAAGGACTTTGCTTAGATGTGGGCCTGGAAATGGCTCTCATGTTGCTGCTGTTGGGGCCTCCTGTCGTTGGTGAGGAGACATTTAATGTAATTGAGTGTCTTGTGGCAAGAAATGATGTGGGAAGCCTTCAGCTTTAGCATGTTCCTTATAAAAGGGGAGATTGTGGTTCTTGGCCTCCTTTGGATGAGCCACCCCTTGAGGTTTGAGGAAGGCTCGGAGGTCAGAGCAGCCCTTCAGGGAAGCAGCATCCATGCTCAGCTGATGCTGACGCGTGTGGCGGAGGTGGTGGTGACTGCTTAGTCTCAGCCTTGTTTGGGAGAGGCTCTTATTCTTCAGGGACCCTACAGGAAGGATGAACTCGCACTTAGTCTCAGCAGCCTCTGTTGGCGCTGCAGAAGGAAACAGATCGGAGTTCTTTTGGCACAGCTAAGAGGCTGCCTGAAGTAATTAGTTTTCCAGTTAAAGGCTTAAGAAGCAGAAGCATGCACTGGCCATATGAGTCTGATTCCAGGTTTTGTCATAGTTAGTCCCGTTACTTTCCCTTCCTTTTTGATTCTGCATAGCAAGAGCAAAGCTGTCAGGATACTGGAGCTTTGGGTTTGTTTCTATCACCCCAGTAGTCAGTCCCCACTGTTGCTGTGCCAGCAACATGCTGCCATACGACAGGCTTGTATCCTTGCAGACAGCGAGCCAGGTAAATACTTCAGTTTGGGAGTATGCTTTGTGCTGTGGTGGGTGGTCAAAGGACAGCTAGAAAGACTGTTGGTGAGGGCTGGGCTTGGCTTTTTGCTCCCCTTTCAAGTTTAATGAGTAATGTGAAAGGGAAGAGCCTGAGAAACACCAGGACGGAAGATAAAGTGCAGAAAGGATGGGAAATGACACTCCCTTGGACTGAGCTCAAAGTTTGCAGGTCACTCTCTCTTAGATCAGGTTTTAGGTCTCTTCTGGGTGTAGATGGAGCTGGGGGGGGGGCTTTGACTCTGGGAGGCAATGATGCTGAGAAGAATCCAGAGATAGTTCTGGAGAGATGGGTAGAAAGAACTTTGAGATCAGCAAATGAAAAGTCAACCACTTGACCTACTTTGAACTTATTTCAAATCCTCTAGGCGTGGAGAAAATTGAGACCATAATTCAGATTGCTCCTCTTGGTCACATGACTATTTCCATTATCTGGAGCTGTTTGTCTTAATTGCCTGTCCTGTGACTAATTGCACTGGCCCTAAATGTAAGAATGAAATGGGTTTTTTTGTTTTGTTTTACTTTTTAACAATTTGAAAGCCTTCATTATTGGTGTTTTTCTGCCAAAATCTTGTGTCCTTTTTTTAGGTCAACTGACCAGTGTGCCAGGTTAAAACTGATGATATTTCTGTGATTGGGATGTTTATTTGAGCGCCTACATGTGAAATAGCACCACAGGTTACTGTCTGAGCCCCTGCAGCTCAGCCCATGACATAATAAATTACCACCTGCTCACATGAGTTCCTTTTCAGTCATTAAAAGAAACGAAGGAGTTTGTTGGCCTATTCTTTAAGAACCGGCATTGGCTCCATGTCAGACTCAAGCAGTTCCTTTTCGTATGGTGGTAGCAGCCTTCTGCACTGCTGTGAGTACATGTTCCTTGCTCTGGAGTCTGATAAATACTGATTGTGCACTGAAATGCCCTGCTCTGAGGCACCAGTATAGTTTCCCTCCTCTGTCTGATTTGTGACAGTGGTAGAGACAACGTGTTTCAGCCTGTTCTTGTCTCTCATTGGAGAGACTGGCAGTGTGGGATCGGGGAGCAGCAGTATGTTTTCTTATTGCGTTGACTATAAATGCTGTTTTAGTGAAACTTGTTCCCCTGTGGTTCGGACCTCATGCTACAACTTGGTTATCTCATTACTCAAACGTGCCGGCCGAGGCAGATCTCTTCATGTGGGATGCTGCTGGGGCTCCCCTACCTCAACAGGTAGGAAATGCTGCTCCTTTCTGTGGCTTAACCCTTGTGGTGCTGCTTGGCTGCTGAAGCCTCGTGCTCAGCTGGAAGGGCTGAGCGAGGTTTAGGGGCCTATGTGCTTGGTGCAGGCTCCTTGCTTGCTGGCCTCTCCTGGAGAGTCCTCCTGGAGGCCTCAATAAAAGGGCTCATTTCTCTTATGGGTCTGTGGCGCGAGCAAACAACGTTATGGTCATGTCTACTGCAAGCCCTGACTACTCTGTGTTCATATCATTGCCAGCAAGAGAGAAGCTGCTTTCCTCTTAGGCCTTCATTTCCATTTGCCTTTTCTTTTAGCACATCTATCTAGCTTTTCTGTGTAGCTTCAGAGAGGAATAGTAACATCAAATCCATTAAGAAATGCAGAATCCTTCAGAGTGTAAGTAGGCTTGAGACCACTTTGTCAGATGCTGACAGGTCAGGCTAGGAGGGATGGCAGTGGCCATAACAAAGGGCAAAACCCAACTGCCTTGAAAAGCAGCTGGGAAGCAGAGTGGAAATGCAGTGTGTGGATGCCTGTACTATGTGCAGCAACCCTAAGTGCCCCTGTAAATCTCCTAGCTGCTTACCATGAGAGCCCAGCTTTTAAAGGGGAAAAAACAAACAAGCAAATGCATTGTGGTTCTGTTCATAAATTGTCTGTGCTGCAGCGTGTCTTTAAAAATAGACCTATGAGCAGAGTCCAGTCAGGCAAAGACCAGGAGATGGGGAGATCCCTTTAAAATGGAAAGGGACTGTCTAATCCAGTAGTGTGGATTACTCAGTTCAGTAAACTAACATAAGGACCCTCAGTCACTTTGGCATGTGAATGCCCATGTAGCTCTGTCCTGCACAGAATTATTGCTTTAACTGTTTATACTTGAGGCTTTTTATCAATTAAATTGCTTGTGAGGTGACTAGGCCCAATGAGGAGTATTTCAAGGTTGGTTCATATTCCCATATGGAAAACCAGCCCAAGGGGATACTAACTAGATAGGCAGGAGCTGGGCCTGCAAGGACTGGAGCTGCAGGGATGTCAGCATGTCCTTCACACCTTGTCACTTGCAAATACCAGAAAGAACCTCCCTGCTTCAGGTAAGGGCTGCCTTGACTGCACTTTTTCAGTGCTGGTTTCCCTCTGAGCTGTTTGGTGCAGAACTGCAGGCAGTTATGTCTCATTTCATGGAACTGGCTGCTAAAAACCACAGCCAGTTCCCTAACTACTTCTAAAAGCTGCTGCTATCAAGCTCTGCTGCCTTTTCTAGGAGCTGTCAGCTGCACTGAGACCTAAGCACCCTTGACCTTGCCCAACCGTCTGTGTGGGTCCTTTGCTTTCAGCCAGGAGCTCCAGCCCAAATGCTAGGGATTCATCTCAGCTCTCTTGCACTTAGCCAAAATCCCTGGTGCTTGGCCTGCCAGTGAGATAATATATGACCATATCTGATGCAGCAGTGCCCTCTGAGAAACAGAACCTCAGGTGAGGGGCTGGGGTGCTTTGCTGAGGGTGCCCAGAAGTGAGTGGAGAGGGAAAAAGGACTATTAGGGCTCAGCAGAGGCACGTAGACAAAACTGTCTATTTTTCTGTTGGAGTACTCAATTTGCAGGCACAATCACTGCCACAGCGGGGAGTAAATTAGAGGAGCTATTGTGCCCTTGTGTTCTTAACACATAATCCTTATGGTTTCCACCTCCCCTCCCTGACCTCCCTTATCCATAGTACCAGCTATGCATCTGTGTTCCAGCCCAAGTAGCTGATGGATAGTGTAGGCATCGCAGTCCCTCTGGAGTGCAAGTGCTGCATGCTGCCGGTGACAGAGGCCTTGCTTGTGAACTCCATGCCTTGGCAGTAAAATTAACAAATGATGCTGTCGCATCTGGGGTCGGAGCTTGATGAGGAAACTAATATTGCAGCGCTATCTCCACTAATAAAATCACTCATGCTGAGCCAGGGAGCAATAGCAATATCCTGATAAGTGGCTCTGTGTGTTTAGCTTGATGCATCATTATTGATACTTGTTACTGTGATGAAAGCTAAAATGGTCATTGCTCATCTGCTCATGGGTGGCAAGGGCAGTGTTGAGTCCCAGTGGAAATGACACTGCACAAGCTGGAGAAATGGTTATAGTTATGTCATGACATTAGTCTGGAGCTCAGGTTTGTGCTCTGACAACGTTTCTTGACCATCCCTGCTGGTGTGAATTCTGGGTTGGATGTGGAGTGAAGTGGGAGCTGCCAACTGAGTCAAGGCAGGCAGGGCTGGCTTGCATACTTGTCCTGCTTCCAGTGCAGAGCCTGCAGCTCATGCCCCTGGGCTCTGCCTTTGCCCTCCAGGGCAACTTAGGTGGTAGCTGTTGGCTCTTGCAGGGGGATCTGAAGTCCATAAAGCTATGGCATGGCTTAGCTATAGTACTGTGAACTCTCTCCCTATCCCATGGCTGCTAGGGCAGTGCTCATCTCTGCTTATAGCTGTAGGCGAGCAGGAATTGTTTCTTATTTCCTGGAGTCCTAGTTGTGTGGGAGAATGGATAGCAGTTTTCAGAGTTACTGCAACTCTGCTAAGCTGTCCAACACGTTCAGTTCTTGCACACACTGGGATGAGCTGATTCCTTCTGCTTTGAGACTTAGCAGCCCTGTCTCTTGGCAAGCCTGGTGTTATGTTTGGCCTCAGCCTTGCTATCCTTTAACCCTCTAGCAGGGGCAAAAGAAATGTGCTACTACAGATAGACAAAAGCAAACTTCCTGGCAGATTAGATGCTGAAGATGTTGCTGAGCTATCCAATTGCAGCTGCCATTTCCCTCTGGGATTTGCAGTGCTACAGAGCAGCAGCTGCCTCCTAAACTAGCCAAGTCAGGCTGCCTGATTCCGTGGAAAACACGCTAAGGGCTGGGGCAGCTGGGAACACCCTCCAGTGCTCACCGGTGGCCTGCTAGGTAGGCACTCCTCTTGGTCTTGGTGCTAGTCTCAGAGGGACTTCAGAGAAGCTGGATTGCATAGGCTAGCTGAAGGCCTTTGTGGTTGACTCAGCATTCCCAGCTTGGTGCTGGTCTCTGGAGGCTGGCCTAATCCTGGCAGGTCCCTGTTGCCGGTTGCATGTGGTATGTGGGTGCATGTGAATGGGACAAGGAAGAGACAAGGGAAACGCAGCTCCTAAGCAGGCAGCCATCATCTAGCTTTGTACCCCTTGGGGCATCACTGATGGTCCCATGGCTTCTGTGCTCCTCCCCAGTGCTTGTGGCATCAGGATTAAAACTGGGACTTTCTGAAGGCAGGAGCCTGCTGGAGCTATCATGGTCTGTGCACATTCATTCTGGCTAAAGGGCCTTGTCTCCTAATTATTCTCTCAATAAATTACACATTCATTGAAAATTATTATTACAAGGTGGCTGGCTAATGATTCTTTCCCTTTGATTATTTATAGGGCATTTACTTTGCATTAGCTGTGGCTGCTGGGCTAGGTGAGAGGCTCAGCAGCCTTGGAGCAAGGGCTGTGTTTCAGGTGGGGACGGCTCCTGGCAGTGTTATGTAACTTCTGAGCTTCCAGTCTGCAAAATGGGGGTAAAACTCTACCCTGCTTTGCAGAGGTGTTGCAAGGATAATCTAATGAATATACATAAGGCAAGCCAATATTCCAGGGAAGAGGGGAGATATATGTACCCTGACTAATGAACATCTGTCATCTCCAGTGCTTGTGAAGGTAACAATAATATAGAAGTGAGATGCTAATGCATACCTTGATGCTTATGGAGCTATCTACCTAGTCACACAAAAGAAATTAACACCTGCTGTGTAAAGTGTAGGGATATTCACTGACAAACAGATCCTTTTTATAAAGGATATTGCTAATAGATAGATGCAGTCATTTTCCCAACTAAGCAATTAACTATGCCATTAAAAGTGAGTTAAGTTCATTGAACCACAATGAGGAGCACCAGAAAATTAAAATAAGAAATCATACATAGGCAGCCCAGGGCGAGGTATAAGCTTTATATTTTTAATGCTGATCACTGATGAGATGATTCCTGACTCTTTCTAAAGTTCTTAGAATGATAAATCAGCTCTGACTAATGTAGATTCAGCTGCTGAGGCATCTGCTTTTCTTATTTTTTTTTTTTTCTCCTCTCACTTTCAGTGGTAAACACGTGGCATGTGTGCTCTGTCAACTCTGCTGCTTGGAAGTTTGGTGTGGTGCTTGGGCCCCAACCAACTTGTTTATTAAGGCCCTTGGGAGTCTGATAAATTATCAATAGGAAGTTATCAAGAGTAAATGGCATCAAGGTGGCAGCTTCCTCAGATTTGATTTCTGTGGATGTCTTGCCTGATTAGCTTTACATCTTCCAACTGTTATAGGAATGTATTATGTCAGAAGTCATTCTTCAAACTGGATTCCTTATTCCTTTTGGGGCCCTTGGAGGGTGCTGGGAGTGGGAATATTTCTGTATCTGGGATGAATCATGACCTTTCTCCCTAGTGCCTTGGAGATGGCTCTCTGACTTGGATGCACTTCAGATGATGATGTCTTTGTAATCATCTTGGTTTTGCTGTACATAGGTCCTTTGTACATATTATGTTTTGCTCAAAGCATTAAGTATAGTTTTGAAGATAGTGTCCATTTTGAAGATAGTGTCCATGTTTTCCTGTTTTCTGAAATGTACGTATCAAATCAGGGTTAATTTTCTCAGCCAGCCCAGTGTGCATCTGAAGTTGACTGGAGAGAGGAATAGGGCCAGGGAGGAAAGCCGATGCCTCCCTGAGCAGAAAGATGAGCTAGAAAGAGCAGGCTCCTGGAGGAGCTGTTTTCAGCTCCTCTGTCCTCTTGCTAGTGCTATGAACAGGTTATTCTGAGCAGGTGCAGACTGGGTCTGTCTTCATGCAGGGTAGGCAGAGGGATAGAGAATGCATTATCAGTAAGGCAGACACTTTTGATGCTATTTATACATTCTCTATTGATTTCTTTTGGTACAACCTAGTTTTGATGTTAAATTCCTCTGAAGTGTATTCCCTGTTCATTTGCATGCATGTATAGGGGGAGTGTGTGGGGGCAGGAGTAATATGCAATTCTTCTCCATAGAAAAGGATAGAAGTAAAAAGATGAGCAGGTCAAAAAATAAAAAAAGAGGGGAGGAGGGCAGGGGAGAAGATGCTGCATACTGTTATTTCTGTATGCCTGGGAGGTTCACATTGCTGCCTGGGTGTGGTGCCTCTGAGAGGAGAATTATGAGATTTTTTTTTTTTTTTTCCTCATACCATGCTAGCCATGTAGGTCTGTAATTGTAAAGCTTCCTAAAACGTTATTAGCTAGCCACAAGTTGGCTCATGTCCTGGGCTACCTGGCTGCTAAATGGAAAGTGGTGCTTGGGTGAGTTCTGTTTGGTGACATTTCTATGTGGCAGCAGCACTAGTAATACATTATACTGTCTTGAAAGTGTGTTTTTTTTCTTTCTCCTGGCATGGATCATTTCACATATGGAAATGTCATAAGCCACACTGATAGTGATTTAAAAGTATGTTTTTGTCAATTGGGTGTTCCACAGTGCCTAGGCTGTTAGACTTTTAGTATGGACATATCTTGGGATGCTTGGGTCTTTTCATTTTGGAGAGGAGATATCTGGGCCAGATAATGTCTCTAAGCAGATTTGTTGCTAATTTTTTAAGGTAAAGGCTAGTGAACATTATACCAGCATTGTCTTGGCTATGACATTTTAACAAAGCTATTGGAGTAGTGTATGTGTTTTCATAACTGATGAGTGTGTTAATTAGATGCAAATCATATCTAAATATTTAAACTAAAATGAAAACAAGCCATTTCCCCTGTTCTGCAACAGGTCTTGTGCTCTGGCTGTGGCCCTGCAAGCATCTCCAGGAGGCTGGGCGGGTGATGCCAGGGATGTGAGGAGCGTTGCTTTCAACGTGACCTTTAAGGATTAAAAGCATTTGTTCAGCACAGCGTTTGGCTGTACAAAACACGTTTGACAGCTCGGTTGCTGAGTTGTTACAAACCGGAGCTCCATATTGCAATCTTTCTGTGACCTATTCTGCGGCGCCTTGTTTGGGCACGCAGTTATTTGCAGCTTGTTGCTCGGAGGGTTGGTGAGACAGGAGGGGAGCTTGGGAGGAAGGGGAAGGGACCTGGTAGGACACAGCCGTGTTGGTCTCTACTGTTCAAATTCTATCAATTTATCTGCAATTAGCTCATGACTATTGCAGAACTAATGGTTTTTCCTTGGGGGGGGGGAGGAAAAAAGCAACCATTCAGAGTCCTGCTTGTCTAATTCCACGTTTTGGAGAACTCTGCCAACTCTGATTCTTTCCTTGCCTGCCCACTAGCATCAACAAAATAGCAACAAAGGGAAGGTTCTTATTGCTTCTGCTGGATTGAGCAGCAACAAAGATGTGGGAGTGGAGACTGCAGGTGCATGATCAAGTTAGTGCCTCTTAATGAGTAACCACGTGTCAGATGAGATGCAGTGACTGTACCAGTTGTAACCTTGCAAGAACAAAAGGCAGTTTGACCACACTTAGACTAAGAGGGGTTTAAGATAAGCTTGATTATGTGTACTTTGAGGACTAGCAGGATGCGCAGAGATGGATAGAGGGTCAGTTAAGCTGTAACTGCTTTAGCCAGATGCATGCCTGCCTTGTGTGGGCATTTGTACCGTGTAGATACTGCTTGAGAGGTAGAACCAGGGTTCTGCATTATAGATAGAGAGGAAAGCACTTCAGCTTCTTGGGATAGGCTGGCATCTCCCTTGCAGACTGTATAACTCCTCTCAAGGCTCAGGATTTAGACATCCAAGCATTGTGATGGGGAAAATACCCAAATTGCAAATTTTGATTGTCTTCTATGCCTCGTTCATGCCAGGAATGGAATTCTACCTGCTCAAGTGTTACTGTTAGCAAGGAGCCCTTTAGTTGGTAAAAGCTTATGGCCAAATTAGAGCTGAATTTCTTTCCCTCTCTCAGAAATCACCTGCCAATTACGGTCAGCCGGCCCGACACAATTGATGTAGCTCAAATAAGGGAATGATTCATGAACTAGGTCACTTAGTTTTAATTAATTATCCTTCATAAAGAGAAACAAACTCTCAGCCCAGTGTGATGAGTGCACGAATGGACAGCTTTGCACAATGTCTCCTACTGTCATGGCAGTGACACTTGGGAGCTGCTCCCAGGAGCAGATGAGGAGCAATTTATCCCCTAGGCTGCCTGTTTTCCAAGAGGCTCCCCAGCTAACAAGCACCATTCCCATGATGACTAGCCTCACTCGTGGCTCACTGAGAAGATTCCCTTTTCAGTCTGTAGCTTCCTATCTTCCAAGCCATTCTCTGTACGCTTAGGAGCATAAGGTAGCAACTGTTCCTTGGTTGTTACTGCTTTCCTTTTTCCCTCCACTCTGGTCAGAAGCTGAAAAAAATGAGGGTAGATCTGAGGTTGTCAAGTCAGACTTTTTAACATAATTTATCATTTAAACAGTTGTATTTAATTTCTGAGCTTAAAAAAAGGACATATCACGAGGTACAGATCTTGTGTGCTTCTTCTAATGCCCTTAAGCTTTGATTACATGTGAAACTAATATTCGACTCGTAATCTCAGCTTTATGATATAGCAGGCAGCTTTCTTTCTCTTTCCTGATGCAGTGAATATTCTCAGCCATGAGGCTCAGGAACAGAGTTCACTGCAGGCCCCTGTGCCCTTGACATAGAAGCTAATCCTGCCCTTGGCTACGTCTGCTTGGACAGCGTTGGCCAGTGGACCAAACAGACCATTAGTCATTGTGGGCGCTGCTCTCCATGTGCCCATGGAGAGGGGCTTTCAGATGCAAGGGGCCCTGGAAATGCATGCTTTTTGGAGGCAGTAGGTTCCAGCAAAGCCCTGGGCTGTGGTGACTTTTGCTAGGCATACACTGATTCTTCCAAAGGCCATTATCCAGAAAGCTGCTGCTCAGGTAGGGGAGCAAATGAGTTCAGTGCCCCACTTAGCTTCAGGTTTCTCAGAACAATTTAGCTCTGTGCAGGCTTGTTGTTAGTTGATTGCCATTACTTATGCTTTTTGAATGAGTTACCTTTCAAGATAGTCTCTAGAGCTGAATGCCATGCTTTTCAATGGCTATTATTTGGCAGGAAACAGCTAAAATGGTAATTTTCCTTTCAGGTTGCATAGCAGATGCTTGATGTTGCTTCCAGGAGCCAAGAAGGGGGAGGAGAGGTTAAGTAAATAACCTCCTAGGCAAACAAAATCCCATTGCTACTCCTCTAGGGAGCACTTCATAAAATTAGCCTCACCTTACATGCATCCTTGCAATTGAGTTGTTTCAATTGCTGTGGCCATGTCCCCGTTCCCTATGACTTGGCAGCCCCAGTCTATGCATAGGTTACCAACAGGTGATAGGAACACCGGTGTCTGTGCGAGGGACTAGTGCCCTTAGTGATATTTCCATTAATTATATAGATCTGACTTAGGCTAGAGCTGCCCAGTTTGGGTAGGACTGCTATACTCCTACCAAATGGCATGGGAGGGGAAAGTTTTTTTAAAGTTCCATACAAAGCCTTGCTAACCCCATCCAAGATTTAATGTAGAGAGGTAATAAAAGTCCAAAATGAAAAGAATAAGAAGCGTTACAGATGCGCAAAGGAGCTCTATAAAACTGTCTCCTTCAAGGTCCATAGAATGAGTGATGGCAGAAAAGTCCTGCTTTCTCCTCATCTTCTCCTAACTACAGCAAGGCTGTTGCATGTGCTTGTAAGCTACAGCTGAGCAGCCAGGTCACAGGTGTAACAGCTTCCCTGGAGTAAATGACACTGTGCTGAGTAACTGGGCACCTCTGGGTGGGCTGAGTGCTGCTTTGTAAGAGGGCAGGTACCAGCTGGGAAAGAGCAAGCTTTTTTTTTTGTGATTTCCATCTGCTCTTCTCTGCCTCTTTGCCCAAATTTGAGCTGCACACACTCAGCTTTGCACCTTTGAAATCCGGCACTATTAAATGGCCAGGAATGCATTGCTTACTTTGCCTTCACATTTAATGCTTTTAAAATATTCATCAAAGTTGGAAAGGATTCTGCAGCGAAAAAGAAAAACATCCCTCTGACTCTTACCAAGTCCATGGAGGACCAACGTTTATAAATAGCAAGAGGTCCTGGCAGGCTTTGCCTGGAGCAGAGGATGGTGGTGGGCCATGGATGGGGCTTTAGTGTATATCCGTTAAGCCATCTGTGTAGTTGCTGGGTTTGTGCCAGCGTGGCTGGGGGAAGGATGAGATGCATATGCTGCTGGCCACATAGATCACAACCCGAGCCGCAGCATTCACAGAAGAGAACGTAGCTTTTCAACGCTCATTTATGCAATTACCCAGCCAAGAAACTCAAACAATGGCTGTGCTCCTAGCATAGGGATTGTGGCCTCAGCCTCGGTATTTGCAAGTGTCCAATTTGATTAGGGTGTTTGGTTTTTTTTTTTTTTTTTGATTGGCCTGGTGCCAATGCTGGCCAGTGCCTCTGAAGGGAGAGCTCTGCAGGCTCCACTGAAGCTGTTGTGTGTCTTCTGGAATTAGGTGCCTGACTAGCAGCAGAGCTCCCCTTGGAGAAACATAAAAAAGCCGCTAGGGTAGTGGATGTGGCCCCAGAGGAGCGGCGGCCCCTCTCCTTGCTGAGTGTGATGCTGTTGTGAGGAAGGGAGCAGCTTGCAGGCTGCTCCCCAGCCCTGGCTGCAGCTCAGCCCGCTGGCCTCGCTGCTCCCAGCACGGCCGCTGAAGCAGCGGGATGGATCTTCTGGCACAGAACATGCACCTGGTGCTGGGAGAGGTGGCCATGGCCAGGGATGGGGCTGTCTGTCCAGCTGGGAGATGATCAGCTGCCGCATCTGCCCTGCTGCTGTGCCGTGAAGAGACTGCTCCATGCTGGCAAATCCGGTCTGGCTTCATGTTCTGCTCTTGCGGCCGTGCTCCCTGCTGTAAAATCTTGTGTCCCTCTCCTGTGGCTTTGTGATTGCCTTGCTTGTTTTTCCCTCTCCTGCCTTTGCAGTGTTTATTTGAAATGGAAACGCTTGTGGCTGACCTGTGTCCTTCCGGAGACCAGGCCTGTTTACTCTCCCTTTTGTGGGGGACTCAGCAATTGCTCTTGCAGCCGGGGCACGGAGTCCATATGCCTCTGTGTGAAGTCCTTATTCTGCAGGCCCTTGCAGGCATGAGGCTGCTCAGTGGTGCCAAGGGCAGCAGTGATTTTTTCCTGTAGGGTTGGGACCTGGCCTGTTCCCTCCCCTTAGCTAATACAGAGAAGCAGGGGAAGAGAAGGAGCTATGTGCAGTGTCAGCGTTAGGGTCATTTTATGCATTGCTGTCTGGAGGATTTCCTAGCACAATGGTGTTTCTACGTTCTGGACGTAAGCTCTGCAAAGCCCCCTGCAAAAGGAAGAGTGCAAAACTCACTGTACTCCACTTGTTATGTTTCTGCAAAATAAAGACTTCTGGCCTGGCCCCCACTCATTTTCATTTTAAGAAAGGAAAGAGTAAGAATGTGCTAGGCCCATTTCCTTCTTGGGGTTCATTGCTCTGCCTTGCTAGGCAACGTTTGCAGCTAGCAGGAGATAGTGCTGCTCTTTCTCTGACAGCTGCCCTTCTTCCCCATCTCTTCCACCCTTCTCCCCACCTTCCTATCGAGTGCTGCCCCAGGAACTCAAGGCGAGCTGCTGTTTCCAGAGGATTAGATTAGTTATGTCATTTCTGCTTGTCACAGGCCCATTCTTTTGGAAAGGTCAGCCCAGGAGTACTTTGTGGAAGGCGGAGATAACGGAGCAGGGTGCCTGATTTGGCACCGGCTCCAGCCTCGCTCGGGCATCCTCCCGGGAGCGGAGACACCGAGTCCCTTGTGCTGCTCTGCTGGGAGCCTTCCCAGCCGGGTGTCATGCCCTGTGCAACACTGTTGGGGTGGACAAGGGCAGTGTCGGAAGCTGAAGAGCCACCTCAGCCTTACAATGGGGCTGCCATACACTTTGTGCACCTTCTTGGAGTAACTTGGCTGAATTTGAATATTCCCAGTGAATTTACTAATGTTCCTGCAAATGTTTCTCTGATAATAAAATCAGTGAACAAAGGATGTTGCACAGAAGCACAGAATGCTTGAGGTTGGAAGGGACCTCTAGAGATCATCTAGCCCAACCTCCTGTTCCAGAAGGGACACCCAGAGCACGTAGCTCCATGGGGAGGGTGGCATCTAGGTGGCTTTGGAAGATCTCCAGAGAAGGAGATTCTACAGTGTGTCCGAGCAGCCTGTTCCAGGGCTCTGTCACCCTCAGAGGAAACAAGCCCTTCCTCACAAGGAGGTGGAACTGCCTCTGTTTCCACTTGTACCCATTACCCCTTGTCCTGTCACTGGCCACCCCTGAGAAGAGTTTGGCCCCATCCTCCCTGCACTCACCCCTCGGGTACTCGTATATGTTGATCAGATCTCCTCTGAACCTTCTCTAGGCTAAACAGGCCTAGCAACTAACCTGGATAAATCAGAAAGGTCAAGCCAGTAAAGCTGAAGCTTTAACTTTAAGGGGAGATCCGTGATCTGCATTTAGGAATATTAGGATTGTAATTGCACAAAGGGCAGTACAACAAGGAGAAAAAAAAAAAAAAAAAAAAAAACCTCCCATTTGGATCCCTTTTGAAGAATCCAAATGGGATGGAGTGAGGGGGAAAGCAGGGAAGTTTAGATATGTGTTTATAGGGATACTGGTTCTGAACAGGCTTCTGCCAGATATCAGATAACTCAAATTTTTGGATGGGCCCTTCTCAAAAAGAGAGAGAAACCTACTCTCCAATTCAGCCATATAACAGTTCCTTAGAGCACTTTTCACCAGTGAGATGACTTCCAGAACTAGTTGCAAGGGAAATGATGTTTCCATTTAGAATTAAACCCTTTTCACTCCCAAATGAGTGCTCCCTTTTCACAGTGGAGCAAATCCCTCTCTGACTTGGGGAGCTGTCAGAGCAGTTTCCCCCACCCCTCTCCTTTGAATTTTCCTGGGTGCGCAGGCTCTGAGCATGACTTGCAGAGGCAGGGAGCAGCCGAGGCTCCGTTGGCCTCATCAGGAGCTCTTGAAGGGAGTCTAAATGAGTATTTAAGCCCTCTCAAACTTCTCTAGCTTTCTTAAATACTGGAGGTGACAAAATCCATGGAGTGTGATGTGGTGAGGGGAGTGCACTTCCTACTTGGTAATTAGGAGCACTGGATAATTAGAGTGTAAATAGGAGGTCTTGCGCTGCCAGTGATCTTGCCAAAAGCCCTGCGTTTTACATGCAAAAGCTGTTAACAATGCAGGGAGGAGGCATTGCTAATTTACCCAAATGCACTTTAAGGATCACATTGCACTGGCTTAAATCAAAGAAGTTCCTTTCAATATCCGAGATTCTAAAGACTTTGCAGACCAGCTATCTGGGAATCAGAAATAAAAATGCCAATGTAGCACTCCAACACTGTTGAACATGGTTTATCATCTGGCCTTTTAGGAGGCACGTGGAAGAGAAAGCTGGAGTGAGTGATTCACTGGCTCTTGGCCCACCCAGGCAGCTATGACTTGACCCAATCATTACCTTATGGATGCTCAAATAATAGCCACATGTAAGCACAAAGGGTTACCCACAGGAGGGGAAAAGGCAACACACAGGCAAATGAGATCAATAGGTTCACTGCATATCAGGAAGATCTACAGCTGAGTTAGATTTGCTCAGATCCACTGGCTTGGCTTAAGGTAATGTGCAGAGGCTGAAGTAGGGCTGATGCTGGCGGTGGCGTTTGCCACCCAGTCTGGTTAGAGTTGGCTCAGGGTCTGCGAGTTAGACTCCAGTCTAGCACTTCCCCCTGCTCCGAAGAGGAAACTGAATAATCTTGAATCTTCCTTGTGTTTTTTTTTTTTTTTTCTTTATTTTTTTAACTGATGAGCTCAGAGCTGTTGCCCAAAAGCCTGTTGGGGCAGTAGATATATGCATGATATTTTCTAAACTCTGATGGGACCTGTGATGTCTGAACTGACTTTGTATCAAGGCATTCAGATCATCCCCAAATCTGAGCTGTTGAGGATCCAGTTCTTACTAATTTGTACCCAGTATCTATGAAAAGTGAGTTTTTACTTTGCAAATGTTTGCCTGCCTGATTATCTTGTCAGAATGCAGGGAGACCACCAGGATTGCTAGGGTTTGGCCCAGGTCCTTTTGTAGGCAAAGCTTTTGAGCTCCCAGTATATGATATCTCTTCATAATGAAGTGTAGTGCAGATATGTGAAAAATTAAATTGGTTTGTGTGGCCAAGACTGATAGGAAATGTGTAGCTGCTTGGTAAAGCATGTTGTTTTGTTCCTTTTGGTACTGTGGGAGAAGACCTAGCCAAACATAAACAACTTTGGGAAGCCAGAAGCACTTTAAAGCTTCCAAAAAGAGCAATATTTGGGGAAAATTGGAGAAGTTTATACGCAGAGTGAAGCAGTGTGCCGTGTCACCTCCAGAAGATGAATGCAGGCATCTCCAAAACAATTTGTGTGTTTATACAAAAACCACCCAGAGATGCAAGTGATTTTGTGGCTTTGGCTTTTCTCATGGAATGTGCCCATTTTCAAAGCAAAAGGGTTTCAAAGCATTCTTGGAGATAAAGGCTTGTGGGCTTTGAAGCAGATACTGCAATTAGGACCATATTTATGGAAAAGTAAACAGTGGGGATGAGAGCTCAAGAGCTTCTCTTACTGCTGATGTCTCAAGCTGCAGTGCTGCAACAACAAGTCTTCTGCTTCAGTTACAGTTCAATTTAGCAAATCATAAGACTTTTTAGAAGCAAATACTCGTGGTGAATGTTGTTCACTAATGTTTGCAGGAAATATAGCTGCCAAAGTGGTTGCTTGGGTGGTTCTAGGCATCGCTTGACAACTGCCCTAGGGCTCTGGGATGCTTGGGAGGAGACTCCAAAGGTTCAAGTGCAGGGCTTCTCTCTTGACTGTTGTTTAGAAGTTGGGTTGCAGCATCAATTACTGTGTCAAGTAAAATGCTAAAGGTTCAGAGCAAGGAGTTGATAGCTCAAGTGCCGGCTTGGATGAAACTTTTCCTTCCCTTCTTATTTCATGAAAGGAAAAGTTAAATGATGTGCAATTCACCAAGGGAATAGAATTTAATTATATAAAATGACTGCCAAAAAATCTTAAAATAATTAATACCATTACTTGCAGTTTAAGTGCTATGAAATATAGAAAGGGAGGAGAATTTATAATCTGGAGGAAAGGAGCTGAATTCAGGGGGCTGTGTTGTTTTATTCAAGGTACTGAACCAAGCTGATCCTGAAAAGCATATATTTTACAGTTTCAATTAGCCCAGATTACTTTCTAGGCTACCAGGCAGTAATTATTACTGTGATGAGAAAGCTTTGTAGGTTTTCTCACTGGCACCGTATGTACTGAATGAAATACAATAATAAACTGTAATGAAATGAAGCTGGGTCTTTAAAGAGTGCAGCCTCTCACAACAGACGGGAGGTTCAAGAAGACATTGTTGAAAATTAGCAGCATGCAGATGCTGTAAATGTATCATCAGGCAAATCAAGTGTTTATCAGCAAAAGGGAGAGAGCGTTTTCCAATGCGGTTGCAGAGTTGGTGGAGCCGTGTGATCCCTGCAGCACTGGTGCGAGGACACCAGGCTTGGGGATGCTTGTGCCTGACCTCAGACACCTGAAGGAGGCATCTGTGCCCCTCAGAGGGCTTGCCTGCCCCGCAGTGAGAGCAGGAATGTCGTCGGCCACCTCCTTGCTGCACTTTCTGTCCTCCTAGAAGCCGCTCTTGGGGTGGGCAGTGTTTGCAAGGCCGGGCTGCATCTCCCAGCGCAGGCGCCTTGGGGAGGCTGCCCAGATGTGGCCAGCTGTGCTCTGCCCTATTAAGCCTTCCAATCAGAGCGGTGCCTGGAGTGCAGCTGGGAGATGCCCTTAGGGATTAACATAATTTCACAACAGTTTTCTTCTGTTTTTTAGGGCAGCCTCGTTTTTCTATATTTGCTCAGTTAAAATGGAAAAGACTATTTGCCAGCTGCATGTCTTGCATAAAGGGTGCTTGCTGCTGCTTTAGCATGCACTGCGTTCTAGCTGTGCAAATGCAGAGATGAAGGTGGAAATTAAACCTATGGTCCAACTTGCAGAAGGCTGAAACCTCTTTAGGAGGCAAGGAGTGTGAAGCTTCCACCCTGGGGTACAGAGAAATGCATTTCAAGGAAGATGAAAGGGGAAAACATCCTTTTGGGAAGTTTTGGAGGCCCTTTAGAAGCTTTTTGCCTTTGGAACAATCTCCTCTTTTTCCCCTTGCATAATCAGGATTGACTTTAATAGGCTCATGCTATGTGTTTTTCTCAGTAAATTCGTAATACTATATATATTGCAAAAGGCTAATTTTTAATTTTCATACAGGAAGAGGACTCCAGGCACAAGTGTCCAGCAAGTAGTGGAGCATTTCTACTTCAATCTGTTAGCACTGTCGTCAGTGAAAGAGTTAGTATATCCTGCCCAGGCGAGGAGGAGGCTGCCACTTCGTGTGTTCTTCTCTGCAAAGGACTCTGAGGCCTTCAAAAGGAAGGAAATAGGAGAATGTAAACTTTTATTTACTTTATTATTACCATGATCATTGAGGGTGGGAAATGATTTAAGCAAAACTGCCAGAGGAAAGTGATCTCTTGAAGCTGCCACTTCAATCCTGGATGCCTTGCAGGCAGATCTGCTCCAGTCCAATGCAATTTGTCAGGCTCAATAAAGAAGCAACTGGAAAGAATTATTTGCCCTGTGTTAGATGGGAGGTCAGTTTAAATGATCTGATAGTCCCTTTTGGCCTCAAAATTGCTGACTTGTGTTCATAAAGCCTAGAGCGGCAGCAGACATGCACACAAACAGCTGCAATTTAAAGCAGTGTTTAGGGATGCTTTCAGCAGACTAGGTTGAATTCCTCTTCTGTTTCCATTGGTATGACCTTACTCTTTGCAAGTGCAGTTTGACACACTTGGCACTGCTGTGGCCAGGGCGAAGCTCAGTTCTGTGTATGTAGGTTTTTCTCCAGGAAAAATGCAAGGACTTTAATTTGCAGCGAGTTTTGTGCTTTCTCTGGGGCACTGTGATCTAAGTCACTGACTTCCTCGGCTATTACAAAAACAACAGGAGTGTAAATTGCAAATACAAGCTCTGTCCCAGACAGCGTTTGCCCAGAGAACCCAGGCATCCTAATGAGCTGTTGGAATTAACTCACAGCAGAGCGTGGGGGGAAAAATACATATAAAATATATATGTATATTAAGGAAAACACAGCCTAACCATCTAGGAAAGCACAGAAATGAAGGAGCTGAGGCCCATCTGTCACATCAGTTCCAATACATAGCTGTGTGGATACAGCCTGGCTATGATTTTATGGGTAGAGATAATGGGTTTTCACTTAGCATGAGGGGAAAGGCTGAATGATGAGGTTCTCCTGATCATGCTTATTGTGCCACAGTGGAAGTTGCCCAGCTGTACCTGATCACGTTATGTTTGCCAGAGCCCTGGTAAAGGGTGCCCATGCTTGTTGGCTTATACAATGTGTCTGTTCCTTATTGTGGTTGTCTCATTATCAGCGTTATCTGCAATGTCCCTAGTGCTCTCTAAGCAGTCTCATTGTAATCTGCTACCCTAGCTCAGGCCAGGTCTTTATCATGTGTATAGGCTTAAGCATATGAGCAGTGCTGAGAGACGGGTCCAGGCTGGGGCTCAGTAAGGCTACGGCCAGAGCCTGGGTGACTATGGCAGAAAGATTGGACAATTATTTCATGAGGGTAAAAAAATGCTTGGAATCCCCATATTTGTAATGGGGAACAAATGGATATTTCTACCCAGCTCAGTGAAGTTATCCCTAAAAATGTTTCTTCTTTGGGACTGTTTTTAGTTTAGGGGGAAAGGAACAGTCTCTGAGCTCAGACTTTCAGATGCCTTTGAATGCTTGAAATCCTTGGTTTTCATTAAAAAATAATAAATTGCACTTTGAGTAGCTGTTATTTCAGAGAATGTCTTCTAAACAAAGACTCAAACTATTCTCCAAAGAGAAAGAATCAATAGTGTAATTTGGTAACCAATCACCTATTTACTGTTTCTACAAAAATTCTTGAATAGCAAGTCAAATCTTATCTTTCAAGGGTCTTATTCTGATGTTTTAGTGCTTGATGTTTGTATAAGCTAAGGCTTCATCTGCTCAGATGACTATAGACAAAGAAATGGAAGACGAAACCATAAAAGCTTCAGGAAAGCTTCTTTTCCTTGTTTGGTGTTTGTCCAGCAGGTACCACAATGTGGTTGCGGTTCAGAGCTGGCAGTGTGGGCGCTACCAAAGCAAATACTCAACCTTCAGCTGCCTTCTGTGCCACTTTAGCAATGCACCCTCTTAGTCGTGCCATCTCCTCTTGCTCTGTGCAGTATCCCCATCTTAGCAAAAATCAAGGAGTTACCTCCCTGATCGTGGAGCTGCAGTGGCATTTTGGGTCTTGTGGCTGTGCTGTAGGCTCTGCTGTTCTCGCAAGGAACAACCTGAGCCCGAGGAGGGCATGTGCTCTTGCAGCATGGCCTTTCCTCTTCTGCTGGGGTCTCGAGGTCCGGTTGCTCTGTTGGCGCACACAGCCGAGGGGGAAAGCTCCCTGTATGGGGTGGAGGAAGGAACAAAACTAAATGAAACAATTTGCCTACATCAAAATAGAATTGTATTTGATTTGAATAAATTCCATTAATTCGTATGGGAAGTTTTGGAAGTTAAATGCTTCTCTTTCAACAATCTGCTATTTTTTTTCCCCTGGAAAAACCTTACTTGAACAATGAGACGTTAGCTTGAAAAAAGCAGGTCTACAAATAACAATAAGAATTATGGCTGAGAAGAAGCTCCTCTGGCCCCTCCTGATTTTCGCTGTGCTCAGGCAGAGTAGAGTTGTAGTTTTGCTCTGATACCAATCCATGAAACCGATTAGGACTTCTGGCTTGGAAGCTGCAGCAGATGTGTCCATTGTAAAACTCCATCTTTTTTTTATTCCCTGCTTGTTGTTTCCTTTCAAATGTGTCGGTTGCCTGTCACCAAATGGCAAACGTGCTTGAGGTCCTGCAGCTGGGCTACCCACGTGTGAGGAGTTTATCAGCCCGTGCTTGTGGCAGTGACTGGTGCCAGAACAATCCTATCTGCTCTTGTGGTGGTGGGCTGCTGGGTGGTGTGATGAGCTGCTGCTCTTCTCTGAGTAAACTTGATAACCCTGGGTGGAGCATTAATAACAAAGTGCTCTGATTGTGCCCTGCAATTGCGCATGGCCTTATCAGCCTCTCTGCAGTGATGCTTTTCCTGGCTCTGAACGTCATGACTTAATAGTTGAGAAAAATCCTGCATGGAAGGTGCATCCGCTTCCTTGGCAGCCTGGCTCAGTCTTATAACAGTGCACAAATAAAACAGTTCACACAAGGGCTACATTTTCCTTTGTTATAAATGTTTGGTAAGTCACCTTTGGAGTGGTGACTGTACTTGTTCCACAAGGAACTCTGGTGAGTTCCACCAGTGCATTTGCTCTAATGTTTCCCATCAGGTTTTATCTCAAAACAAAAATCTTGAAGAATAAAGTGAGTTTTTTACCTTTCATGCAACAGATGTGCTGCTGGCAACCTGGCCAGCGATGTGACTCTAGTCCTGCTGCCCTTGCATTTGTTTGTCAAACTGACCTGAACTTGCAAGTAGTTTTGTTTCTCCCAAACTCAGTCATTTGGGCAGAAGTTCCTTTTGCTGAAGGCAAATGAATTGCCTGGTAATACTGGCCATGCATTTTGGGCTGCAGACTGCTGCAGTGGAAACCTAGACATCACCAGGCAGTATTGCCCTGCAGTGAAGGCTGCACTGGGAGCTGAGCTAATGAAGCTGTCTATGAAATGAAAGCAGCAGAGAGCAGATAATTTATCCTCATCACTGTGCTGCTGTGCATCTGGCAGCACGTCAAAAAGGCTCTTCCAACGTTTGCCTTCCAGGCCCGCTGGGACCAAGGCTGAGCTGGCTCCCAGGTAGTTGCGTGGAGTGAGTGGCCGTGAGCACCGCTGTGTGTCCTTCTGTGGGCAGGCTGAACAACACCGAGTGTGGGGTCTGCAGGCTCAGCCAGAGGTCTCAACCTTCAGCTTTTCTCTTGAGTCTGGTACCAGCCAGAGGAGGTTTCTTGGCAAGTGAGGTGCTAGCAGCCCCCCAGTTCTGAGCAAGTCTTCGGCCTTTTCCTCACTTGCCCTTGGGACAAGGGCAAGTGAGACTTGCCCTCACTTGTCTTGGGACAA
The DNA here is from genome assembly GCA_034781795.1 of Crypturellus tataupa. Taxonomy (NCBI): domain Eukaryota; kingdom Metazoa; phylum Chordata; class Aves; order Tinamiformes; family Tinamidae; genus Crypturellus; species Crypturellus tataupa. The sequence continues at coordinate 349,753 of JAWLRI010000195.1, read as the reverse complement.
GAGAGCTGGCAGCTGCTCTGTGGCATTTTGGTGGGTAGAGCTTTTCTAATTTTAGCTCTCTGAAAGTCAACTGCCTTGTAATTACGGCTTTGAGCTGTTCCTTTGCCTTTCCCTCTTGAGGTCATGTTTACCAGGAGAAAAATAACTTAAAGAGTGTTCCCAGGATTGAACCAAAGTAAGTAGCCTCAGAAAATGTTGAGTTTAGAAGAGCTGTGGTCCTGAAACCCCTTCCAAGGCTCGCTTGTGTTGCATTGCTCAGTCTGACAAATATATCCGTCCTCTGGCTCACCCTGAGATCCTTGAGGTTTCTGCAAGTGAGGCTTCAGCTGCTTATGTCCCACTAAGAACTTGCTCCGTGCCTTGGTTCGTGCTGCCACTGTGTGCAGGCTGCTCGGCCTGAAGGGCTATCCCTTTTGCCCAAGGGGTCTGCATGAATCCCACCGCATCGGCCTACCACGTCACCCGAAGGAATTGCTGCAGTCTGTAGCTTTTGCCACTGCTTTTCTCCCCTGTAAGTCAAGCAAGGCATGAGGCTCCAAAGGGTCTCAATGGATCCTACTTCCAGTTTCCAGATGGCAGTGAATGGAGAAGAGCTTTTCATGCAGGACCCCTGCATTGGAGTTGCTCAGTCCAAAGACTGAGCAGCAGACAAGGGTCTTGTGATGAATGAAAGGCAATAGAAAAGGGCAAATCCTGCTTTTGGATCCAGCAGGAATACTGCAAGAGGCTTAGCAATGACACCTGAGGTTGATGTCAGATGTCGGGAAAAGGCCTTACCCAAGCCAGAGCAAAGTCCTGGGATGAGTTGCTTTGCCAGGAAATGAGTGGATGGGTTAAAGATGATTCACTTGCAACTTGCTTGGTGTTTACACGGGGAGGAGGGAGGCGAGGTGCCTGGCAGTGTCCTGTGCTCTGCCTGTGGCCTTGGGTGAGTGTCCACACATGCACTAGAACATACAGGCACTTGGCAGCCCAGAAATTCAAAGTGCTGTGTAAAGTAGGTTAAGAGCTAAATCATGTAATAGCTAAAGGTAAGTGTGTCCTACAACCTTAAGTTTAATCTACAGGAGCACATTTTCTGTCATGAGTAATAATTTATTGCTGTAAATTAGCAAAACAGTTGATTAATTGCCTTGCATTAACACTGCGTTCTCCAGTGAAATTAGCACTTCAGCCACGGAGTAAAAACATATTTCATCTCTTCTTCCAAACCTGAAAACAGTAGCACCTTCTTATCTTTTAATCAAGCCCCATGTTAATCAGGATAACACACTCTAATTGTGATTACAGTTAGAAATCAATTAATGCTCACCTTAAAATAAAGTGTAGAGAGGGAAGCAATTAAGGTAATAGAGCCAGAGCGTTCAAATGAAACAAATATTATTGACAAGAATGAACAATGTGCTCTGGATATTGTATATCCCTAAAATCTTCCACAAACTGTTGGGGAGAGGCTGAGATGGGTCCTGTTTCTTCTCCTTGAAGCCAAGCAGGGCTTTGACAGAAGCACTTGCCTTGCTCCACAAGTGTGAGCACAGAAACTGAGGCAGATGCTGCCCAAAGGGCCCCTCCTTTCCCAAGGCTTCTCTCGAGCACCTCTCCTGGTGTCTGAGGCTTGTTGTGCAGCTAGTGGGCTGAGGCAGAAACCCAAGGCCAGGCTGTGGTGAGTGCAATTTTTCCTGCGCGGTGCTTCTAGGAGCTGATGCTCCATGCACATTGCTCCCAGCTGCAGCTTGGGCCTCTGGCAAACAGCCTTGCCTGTCGTCTCTGCAGCATCACCTCAAGCCTTGTCTTGCTTTGTTGCAGAGATCTAGTGGTTGTCCTTTCGCTTCCTTATTTCAAAATAGTCTGGCACTGCTTCCAGTACAAAACAAAAAAAATCTCCCATAATGTCAGGATATAAAAAGCCCTCAGCTGCTGCAGGATTAGCCCCTGCAGCCCTTAGAGTTAAACGTGGGTTTTGTGTCCTGTGATCTTAGGAACCAGTTCCATATGTGGCATTTTGCTTCTTTGGTCAGTGTTTTTGCCTGCTGACTTCTGCAGCCTGATTAATGTTCTGATTGTCCAGGCTCAAAATTCAGTGGAATCCTTCAGTATAAATGCGCAGCGTGAAGGAGAGGAGCGGCAATAAGCCATGCGTAATGTGAGCTTGGTGTCTTCATAGCAGGCTTGGATTTATGCATGTCACAAAACCACTGCATAACTGGGAAGAGGTCCTGGGTCACAGTATGGGGCCTTGCAGATCAGAGAGATGCTTTGGCAGAAAGGATATGGAAGCTGGTGTGTTGTGGTGCTAATGGGAAACGAAAGAGAAGGATCCTGCTGCCTCTGCCCAAGGGCTGCTGCCTTAGGGCTGGTAGAGCTGGCTGTCTTGTTTACAGTTCTAGATCTAATGAGTAAACTCAGTTTTGTTTTCTTACTAATTTCTCCTCTTTTCAGATAGTGCTTGCTCAAGTTAGGCCTGCTGTTGCATGGATAATTTCCCTGAAGAAAACTTCCGCCTTAAGCCTCTGAGAAGTGCTGAGGAGTAAAGACTGCCTCAAGAGCGGAGCCTGCACTCTGTGTTCCCAGCCAAGAAGCCAGATGGAGGGAGGCTGTAATCAGGTCACAGAAGAAAAGGATAGCTGAAAGACTTGGAGGCAAGAACTGGGAAAGGCTATCACCTATTTTTGATCTTTAAAGAGAAAAGATTAATGTAGAGCTTCTGGTGTACGCAAGGAAAAAAAATCTGTTTGAAAACAAAGCAGGGGACCCAGTTCTGCCTGTTCTTTGTCAGTAACTGCACTAATGAAAGGTGAATGCAAGTGGCTCCTGAGTCAGTGCTGACCCCAGCTTTGAACCAGGCTTTGAAAAAAGGAGCAAATGTCCTGGATGCCATGGAGGCAGGTGTAAATTCAGTATCTAGTGTGACTGAGGAGGAAAGCCAAAAGGTATGTTGATGTGAAACTGTTGCTGACTCACTGTAAAAATCAGTGACATGTTATTACCTCAGCCCTGATTGTAAAAATATACTTTTTCAATGTTTAAATGTCAAAGTTCTGTAAAGCATTCCTTCCGGACAAGCTATGAGTAATATGCTTTCAGGTTGAAAGCTCTCTGTCTCTTCTAGAATATCTGTAAAGCCAAGCGTTTCAATAGTTAGGGCTTCAGCAATGTTACTGGTGTGTTGCAAGTTCACTTTTAACCCGTGCCAGCTGCTATATGAGGCCATTGATGGCAGTGTGGTAAAAGATGGAGATGCAGGTCAGAGCTCTAGTGTTGGGGCAGTGAGAAGAAGTGGGGATACCTGCAGGACGGACAACTATGGTACAGTTTACAGTGAGGAAAAGGCTGCTGTTGCAGGTGTTTCCCAGGCTCTGTGAATGTTTCACTATCCTGCAGGTTGTCTTCCAAGGAGAGCGGGCTCTGTTCGCAGCAGTCGCTCAGTTGGTACTTTTGTGTCATTGCAGAAGAGACCATCTCATCCTCTGCTGGGAAGAGAAAGAGGAGCAGAGCATAGAATATGAAGTGCATTTTTTAATTAAAATTCTCCCAAAAGCAAAACTGGTTTTTGTTTGTACATAAAAGGGCTTTTAGTGTTCAGAGCTGGGGGGGGGGAGTGGTTAAAAGCAATGCTTTAAGAAAGCAATTAACATTTGATAAGGAGAGATGTACAGTTTTCACGGCAAGGATGAGAGTTTGCAGGGGCTGTCTGAGAGCACCACCTGCTCTGGAGACTTGTCCTACTGAGGAAGCCCAGTTTGCAAGGCTGCTGTTGAACAAGAAGCCTGGGCAGATGGGGACTGTCTCTCCAAAAGCTGAGCATCCAGAGCTCAGCTGGATGGGACAGAGCCTCCATCCAGCTCTTGAGCTGTGTGATCGTGCACGGACCGGTCCCTTTACAGATTAGTTTGGCCTAGATTTTAGCATTGGCTGCTTGAGCATCATTTGCGTAGATCATGCTTTGTCCTAACTCGCAACCTCTCTGGAGGCCAATTGACTGAATGTGGATAGAGAGGGTCAACTGTAGAATAGCTGGGGGAGGGAAGAAATCATGGCTTGGGTTCTTTGCTAAATTTTAAATCTGACTGACTTTTGATCAACACCAGCTCAGAGTTTGGAAGAAATTGGTGTTATATGTGATTGTAGCCTTGTTTCAGCAAGTCATTACAATATGGAGACAGTTGTGGGAGTTGGAGCATCAGGTGGCAACAGTGTGCCCTGCAAGACCTTAGATTTTTTTTTTTTTTTTTGGTTCACTTCTGTGTCTTTTTTTCCTGCACCAGCAGACATTTCTGACAATGGTTAATGGAACTGTGTGCTTGATGAAATATCAAATGAATTGAAATTGCTAATAACAGGGGTTGAAATATTGTAATGAGTAGATAATGGGGAGGTTGGGCCTCTTTCAAAACCACCTCCAGCAACTACCAGTCTGCTTCTCGTCAATTCGTCAAAGAGGGGTCGGCAATTTCCATATTGTTGTGACAAACATGTTAGTTCTGATAAAAATACAGTAAATGAAGTGAAAACAGACTAAAATGGATGTAAGAGTGTTGAAGTATTGTAATGCAAATGACTTAAAGCACCTTTCTCTCTTGGAGCAAAGAAAGAGAGAGAAGAGATGACAACCGAGTATTGAACTAACCTTTCCCCTTTGGTATTTAAGTTTAGCTCACCCTCTGACCAAAGGGTCTGCAAATCAATTAGATCTGACAAGTTCTACTTTAAGTGCATTGGCAGGGCAAATGGTAATGTCTGAGCATTAAGAAAAATTCTCCAGCATTTCTGACCTTGAATGAAGTAAAAAAACTCTTGGCTTGTCAGCATTCAGATCCCTCTGTCTGTGGAACTGCCCATGTGTGCAATTCTTAACTGCTGCCCAAGCAAAATGAGGGGAAAAATGTCTTGTAGCATGTAGTGGGGTTGGAGGAGCTTCAGTCTTCCCAAAGCTTTGTGAAAGAGCCGCTCTGCTGCTTTGGTTGAGCCATGGCCCCTTGTTTTATCAGCCCTGTGGAGAAAGGGGGTGGTGTGTGGTGGTGCTCACTTCTACCCCTTCTGCAAGGGTACAGGGGAGCTCCTGTCACACCAACTCAGAGCTCATTCCTTCCTAGGGGAATGTAGTGAAGATGCCAAATCCCAGTGTGCTAAGGCCTCCCAAAAGTTAATATTAAATGGTGTGCCCTGGTTCGGGGAGGGCATTAGTTGTGGTGCTAGAGGAGCTCAAATTGAGCGTTCTTGCCTCCGCAGGTTTTAGCATGAGCTATTATATAACAGCAGAGTTTCTGTTGGAGTTCTATAGGGCTGCGAGGGGCTGAATCATAGAAATTAGAGTTGAAAAGATTGTTAGGTCCATTTACTTGCACCTCTGAGGACTGGTTTGCTGTAAACAGTTTTCTCAGCATTTCAGGCAATAGCTGTTCTTCCTAATATTTTGTTGGGGGAAACGGATCAATTTTATTTTCTAAACGCTTTCCCGCTGCTCAGGCTGAGGCCCAGGGTGTGTAATTCCCACTCTGACATCCTCGGAGACCTTTGCGCAGTTCTTGCATAGGCAGAACCAGCGATGGTAGCGTAGCTTGGTGTCTGTCTTGGGTGGCTCTCCCATGTGCTCTGCTGCTGATGCCTTCCCCAGCTGGCTCCATGCCCTGCGCTTTGCCTTGTCCTGCTTCAACCCCATCACCTTTCTTGTGGTGTCTAGGCCTCTCTTGTTAATCTCGGCTTGTCTGCTCTTAGCTGTTATTTTTGGTTGCCCTGGAAGGCTCTCTGCTCCCTTTGCCCCTGCTCACTGGGCAAAGGGAGCCAGTTCCTCTTAGTGGAAAGAGGGAGGGGAAAGCCCGGATGGGTGACCCGAAGGGAGTGCACAACCTCCTTCAGCACGGGGCACATAGGGCTGTAGGAAGCCGCCCACTGTCTGCATGGCCCTGCTTGGCGTTTACATGCGTCTCCAGAAAGGCGCTCGCTGAGAGGAGACGATTGTTTCAGCTCTCCATCGCTCCATGACAAATTGCTGCTCGTTGGTATCACTGTAAAGAAATAAGGAAAGCCTTGAAGAGCCAAAAGCTTCTATTACTTTTTAATATGAGTAACTTTAATAGAAAGGCTTAAATGTTTCTTTATATTGCTGTGTCTCAGCATTTCTGCAATCATAAATTCTTCTCCTGCCAGTCTGCTATTACTGACATATCAATCGTTTCTACTTCTCTGAACAGTAAAATTGAAAGAAAACAAGGCTGAGGCTTTATGTATTTTTAATTTAATGAAATTCAGCTTCGAGTTGAGAAAAACTGTTCTCTGCATGGAGCACTGCAGCCCTTAGCCCTCAATAAGCTGGAGCAGCGGGATGGTCAGATGAGGTATTGCTCATTCTCCAGAGAAACCTGCAGGGATTTCTTGCCAGCTTTGTTTCCGTGGCTTCTTCTCTTATTTCAAGCCAGCCCTATTCCGTATTAATTCTGTCTAGCGGAGTTAATGTTGCCGTTTATCCAGCTGAGGCCTGTCTTAACCTTTCCCACGAGGAGGAGCCTTGGGGCAGAGCGGAATCGATGAGCAGGTACCGAGGATGAGAGGTGGACGGCATCCAGGGCGAGGGTAGCACGAGGCACGCTCAGCCAGTCGCTGGGATTTGCTTGTGCTTGTCTTACTATAGTAGGGGTGGGGAGCAGGGGGAGTTGTTTGTTTGTGTACTTTAAAAAACTGGCTAAGAGACAGCTGCATGGGTGGTAACACATGAAGCAGGCTAGGATTAGGTATCACAAGTAAATCAGCTCAGCCCTACTGTGTTGGCACAGAGAAGGAGTATAATTATTGTCTATTATGTGGCCACAGAGCTTCTAGGGGGGTGTGAGATAGCAGTGGAGATGGTGGGCTCTGAGGAATTTAGGATTTAAGCAAGAGCCAGAGGCAGTGTGCCAGGGGGATTACATCAGGGCCCCTGCTATGGTCCCCCAGCAAGGGGACATTGCAGTCCGTGCATGGGCACATGTGCCCGCTTCTCCAGGAGCGAATAGCACCGGTGCCAAGGGAGCTGAGTACTCTCTATATTTCTCCTGTCAGGGAATTTACTTACACAGATGGACCTATAAATTAATGTTTCCAAACAGAGGCAGACACCCCCCCAGACAGCTCCCATTCATTTTAATTCTTGAGAATGGTTCTCTAGAGCCTGTAAGTGACTGAAAATCTAAACCTTAATCTTGAGGTATATTAACTGTATTGTAATAAGGAAAGCTTAATAAAAGTAGAGCCACAGTATACTTGTAGCTTGTGTGCGCTGTGGTTTTGAGCACTAATTTGTATAAATAGAAATCACAGTACTGGCAGTATATAGTCCCTTCTCTTCATTAGGAGTGATAAGTAAAATGCCCTGCTCCCAGTAAATATACTGATACCAGTTGCTATTGGTGCATCGCATTGATTTGGAACAAGTCAAATGATCATTTTCCATCTACTTTCAGTGGACCAACTGTTGAGAGATCTTGCATTTAGCACTTAGCTGAGACAGGACCCTTGCTGAGCCTTCAGCAAATGACTGTTTCACTCGGAATTTAAAAAGTCCCGTTTTGCATATTGTCTGGACCAGTGAAAAACGTTGCTGGGGTTCTGACAGGAGCGTGAGTGGCTGCTTTGAGAAGTGTCTGCTAGTACCTCCTTGATCTGAACTAAGTGCTACCTGCCTGATCCCCAAGCCCTTGTGTTTGCTTGGGCTTCAAAGAGTTTTTTCTTTTCTTTTTTTGTGATTCAAATATCACAAAATATATACCGTATACAATTCTAGTTGTTTATGGACTTCCCAGCAATTTGTTTGGTAGGCCTTTGCAGTTGAAGTTTGCCTCAGCTATTCTAAAGACAAGGAGATAAATATGTATATTTTAAGACTTTTCCAAGGAGAATTCATGTCCTTTTCCAACAATTAAGCAAATGGTTGTTTTAATCTGCTGGTGAAATGGAATAATCCTATTGCATTCAGTATCCTCTAAGGCCCCAACGAGGCGATGTGATACAAAGTGCTAAGGGCAAACAGTTAACCTCCAGGCAGAGGCAGCAAGCCAAGGCAGATGTTTGCGGGGGTGGCTGGATTCGAGCCTCACCTCAGCTGGGGAAGAGATGTCAGCAAAGGACTGAGCAAAAGGTTTTTGCTTTACTGAATGCCCTCAAGATTGTTTTGTTTGGTTGGTTTGCAATGTGAATGTCCGTATTTGGATGCACAGGGCTGAGAGAGATCAGCCCGAGTGAACATGGGAAAATAGCCAAGTGTATGTGGGTGGTTGGGGATGAACATTCCTGGTAAGGAACCTGGAAGACCAAGAGTTATGGGCTTTCCCTAGCATCCAGACATCTACTTTAGGGTATGATTGTGCTGAGAGGCTTACCAGGGGTTATGGTCCATGCTACAGTGAGTGTACATTAAAAGGTAAACTGCTCCCAAGAGTGCAACGCTATGATTCCTTAGTGACAAGGGACATAAAGATATATCAGATGGAGATCAGTGGATAGTACGAAACTAAATGTCTTCCACAGATTTTATTCACCTGCTCATGGTGCAGAGAACACTTAGAATAAAGGTCAAGTACCAAGGCCTTTTTGGCTTATTTTACTTTTTTTATGGTTTTACAAAATCTTAGTCGTTTGGAGGAGTGACTTGGTTATTTCTCATGGACTACATTGCCCATGGTTAGTTCAGAGACATAGGTTTACATCTCTTCTTCACAAACTTTCCAGAGGAATTATCGTTGGCATTGTTCAATAATCGGGTTGTCCTGTTATCACCGTGTGCTGATAGCATGACTGTCCCAGCCTAGGGTAAACACATTCTCGTATTCCTGGTCTCCTGAATATCTTAGGCAGTTATGAGCTAACACACGGAGCTCTCGGCAAGCAATAGTATGTTTAATCGCAATGGACAATCAATGCTTTTCCTTTTAGAGGGATTCGGGAAGGAGTAGCATCTCAGTGAGCCGCTGTGGCCTGGTGAGTCTGCAATGAAGTGAAGCTAAGAGGGCCCTCGAAGCTGGCGCTTGCCTCTTGGGGAAGAGGTCTGCAGCAACAGGGCTGGCTTGGGCCCGTTTTCCAAAGGCCACTTATTCCCCTGCCTTGGCTGCTGTTTCAGATAAAGGTGCTCTTGCCACTTGGTCACTGAAACGACCCTTCACATGGAGGAGCTGGATGGCGCACAGAAAAGTCTCACGTGCTCGGGAGCCTGGTGGCTCATAGGCGATGAAGAAGGGAGTGTGATGGTGATGAACGCCTGGGTGAACATCCCTGCTGGGGCTGCAAACAGCACAGTTGTCATACGGTGGCTGCAGGCTGGGCCTTTGCCCAACCCCATGCCAGCGAACAGGAGTTTTTTGAATGACTTGGGAAGGTTAAAAATAACAGAGCCGAGGAAATCTCCCTTACCATCTGCTGCGAGAGCTGCTCTCGGCCAAGGCGGCGCAGGCAGCAAACTTGGGCAGCGTGCGCAGGTGAGGAAGAGGCTAGTGCAGTGGCTGTTCCCTCGGGCCTGTGCTCAGCTGAAATGTCGCACTACGCACAGGTCTTTCCCTTGCGTATCCCATGCTTTGTAGCTGTTCTTGGTCAAGAAGGAAATGGAAACGTTCGGTATTTCCATGCTTGCACTCCCAAGTGTGTGTCTGCATTATGGAAATGCTATAGTCTATAAACTGATAGCAGCTTAGCATCCCCTCCTCTGATATGATGTAAATCTACCAGCTGTAACCATCAAATTATGGAAGCTCAGCATAAAAAAATCGCTGTCTTTTTGAAGCTGCTGTGACCCAGAATGCATGGAGCTTTGGCAGAGGGCCAGTCTTCCACTTAGTATGACAGTTGTGGAAAAAGAGGGGGCTAAACAGCATTTTTCAAATTATCTCCATCCCTACCCTTAGCCCCAGCATGTTAAGTTCAGCTTGCTTGTGGCATGCCAGTCCAGGCTGCTTTGTACAGTTTCTAGCTGAGCTTTGGAATGGTGTAAAGAACAAGAATATATTAATCCTGAAACAATGAAATAAAGGCCCAGCATTATCTAGGGAGTTGGGCCAGTCATCTTAGTATTGTTGTGTTCTGTTTTGGCAACTTGTTTCTAATGTGGCTGTGGTACGGGGAATGGGGAGGGGAGGAGATGATCTGTCTGTTGCTGTTGGATACTTGGGATGCTTGAATGCGCGAGTCAGAGGTGTCGGCTCGATATGCACACGTGTCGGACTGCGCTTAGCTCTGTGTACAGCCTCATGTGGCTGCCTGCAGTGCCAATGACTTTTTGTCAAAGCATTTCTCTTTTGAGCCAGCCCCCCTACCTCTTTGCGGGGAAATGCAGGCTACCATGTGGCTGAGTGGGTGAGATGATTTTTTTTTCATATGCACAAATATCTTCATGCCAAATATCCCCAAATGCCCTGTCCTCTGTAAGGAATGTGCGGATATTGGTGTCTGGCAAAGCCTTCTTGCAAAGGGAATAGAGGAGCCAAATGCAAGAGCTGTAGTAAAATCCCAGACTTGTAGTTATCTTAAACACAGGGGTTTGTCTGTTTCTCCAAACAGCCTCTCCTTTGGTCTCCAACCACAGGGGTGATGTGCTGATAGAGCATTAGTGGTGGGTAATATATATGCACTCTATTTGAAAGCTCTCCTGGGAATGGAGAATAGAGAGGTCTGGAAGAAACAGCAGCAGCTCGGATATTCTGAACCTGCAAGCCTCCTTTTTACAAAGACCTAACCTACTATTTGTGTTAAAAGCTGTGGTCATTGTGGGGTGCATTGATTTGAGTTTCTGCTCAGTTTGGCAAGTTGAGCAATTGCTTTTATCTTGCCTTGTGTGCTCTACACTGTAAAGAATTGCAAGTCTCAGTTTGTATTGGTAGATATAGAGTGAAGGCTAGAGTGGGTAAACTCTGGCCTTTGAATGGTTTGAGAAAGACACCAGTGTGTCCTCAGCTGGCAATTTAGCTTGAAGCTCATCATGTGGTGTCATCACCACAGTGATGCAGTGGTACGAATCTAAGAATCTAAGTTCAAATACCACTATTTCTTTAGCAAGAGATGTGCAGGACTAAGGAGGTGTCCAGTATGCTGACAGGTGTGGCAAGTGGGACTTGTGACCACTTCAAGGTTCCCTAAGCAGGCCTGGCCTCCCTACTGTGTGGCTGGGAGAATTGCCTAGGTCCTGTGGGTGCCTGTGCCACTAAATTGCCCCAGTGTCTGCTGGGCTAAGTGAGCTGCAACTCATTCTTTGGGGACAGAGCAAATTCCTTAAGTTTCTTTTGAAAACAAAGTCTTGCAGGGTCTATGTACAGCGGTCTTGGAAGCTGAGCTTTGAGACGTGATTTTCTCCCTGCAAATAAAATTCAATTTATTTTCTAAGTCTTAGACAAACTGTTTCAAATGAGGTCATAAATATACCACGTGAGAGGTGTGTTTGTAGGAACATGAGTTGGCAAAGAGGAGCAATGGTGTGCCCTGCCTTGCAAAGCCCAGCTGTGTTTTGCTGTATTCCCCTTTGCTATTTAAGCTATGATGTTTCTTTTAAATCCCTGTGTGAAGCAGTGCTGTGTTATCGTAAAGGGCACCGAAGGGCTTCATAAGGGCCGTGCTTTTCTCTGCAACCTGTTCTGCTTTCAGAACGTGCCCTCCTCCCTTTGGGGGAATGTTAGGCTGCTTGCAATGATGCCGCTTTGCTACGCTTGGCTGTTCCCAATGCTTTACGTCCTGGCTGGGTGCAGCGGGGGCTCCAGTGCGCGCTCATCCGGCTCTATAATGAGCAGGTTGTAGGCAGGCTGCCCCAGAGAGGGGAAGCTCCACAGGGCTGCATTATGTGAAGGCGCAGAGCACGGCATGGCCGGCGATGCGCTAACGCAGCCGTGCGCCATGCGTGGCCTCCGTGCGCAGCGTCTGTGAGCGCCGCTGCTCAGCCGGGCGCTGGAGGCTCAGAGCGGGGCTGCTGCCGCTGCTATGGTAACTGCATGCGGTGCTGCATGCGCAAGGGCAAGAGCGCAGCGAGACGAGGCGCTATCAGGAGATGAGCGCGCGTTGCCGACAGCAGGAGAGCCCAGGGAATGGCTGGTGCTGGTGACAGCTGGGCATGCAATGTAGAAAATTTGGGATGCAACTTAGAAGCTAGAGAGCCAGGTGTCCCTGGTCGGTCAGTAGCAGTAAGTAAACATATTTCTGCTGGCCAAACTGTTACAAATAGAGAAATCTGTGAAATTCCAGCTTTCAGGAAAGCAAGCCACCCTTTCCACTGAGACTGTTTGCTGAAGGGCTGTGCATCCCATGCCAACACAAGGCGTGCATTAAGGAGGCACTCCCTACCTGAAGCTGATGTAGGAAAAACGTAGAGCCATTTTCTGCCAGCCTGAAGGACCTGCAGGATGCAGCAAGACAGTCAGGTGCAGTGAAGGAGGATGATTATACATCATTTGCTTTTAAAGTGTAAAGCTGAATACAAATATCTATGCCTCCTCACCCGTGCTTTTTCATATTTTTTCTTTTAATAGCCTAGTGAGCGCCCACAATCAGTATATAACGCAAGACCTGTGGGGAAAAAATAAAAGCAGAACAGGCCTTGGTGGGAAAGAGGATTTGACAGTGTAAGATGGGCTCTGTTTCTCATCTTTGTGTAATTAAGTAATTAAGCTAGGAAAGGCATCCACGTTGTATTTGGCTTGGTGCGTCCTATAAAGTCGTGGGCAACAAGGTCTGGCAAAAGCAAATGTTCGCTTTCCTCTGTTGTAGCTGCATTTATGATGGCTAAATTTCAGAATAAGAGGATTTGGCAGTATCAACAGGGCATGTGTGAATGCACTCTGACTCAGGCCACGCAACATGAGTTTGACCAGGTTCTTTGAGGTCTGGCACATGGAGAAGTGGTGGAAGAAATCCACTGAGAGGAACTGGGAAAAGCGTGCGAACTCTGAAGCTAGCCAGAAGCTTAAAGTGAATTAGACATTCGAGTCCTATCAACATGCTGTGGCCCAACAGCCTCTACTGGAAAACAAACAAAAACTACTGTAATCGTCTGAGCTCATAAAATGTTTTGTTGAGGCTAAGGGATATGCAGGGGCTCATATGTGACTCTGAGAATGCAGTTTGACTAGAGAAAGAAGAAAGCCAGTCTGTGCCAGATGTGTAGTTACTGGAATGATTGAGAGGTTCCTCTTTTTTCTGTTGTCTATTTAAGTGACATGAAAGGAGTAGGAGCTGATATCAAGTGAGGGGATTTTTGTTTTGTTTCTAGCCTATAAGCCTGGGTTGCTTAGAACAGGAGTTATAGAAAATCTGCATCCAACAGCCAGAGGAATTATCAATTCTTCTAGGATCTCACCTTGTTTTTAGAAAGCATTTATTTTTACAATAAAAATAAAAACCAGAAATAACCATATGCCTTAGCTTGTTCCCTAGAAGATACTGATTGAGGTATCTAAGAGCTATGTATGGATCTAATGCTATTGCCTTTAGTGGATGTGGGTGACTACACACCTCTTCAGGACCTGGCCCATGGGAGACCATTATTTGCCACTCTAATCTCCCCTAAATGTGCTGTGAAAGCAAACATTTGTTTGGCACTATTAGCTCTGCTCAGATGAGGCTCATAATCTCCAACTCTTGTACTGGAGACCAACTGGATTTTATCTCCCATTATATTTATACTCAGTCGTATTTATTAAAGCCTTACTACTCTAGGTATCTGCCTGGTTATGATTCCTCTAAAAAGCATTAAACCAGACTGTCAGTGTGCTTAGCTCCCTTGCTGTAGTGGGTAAATACGTCTGAGCCGCAGCTGGACTGTTAAACTCCTTTTTCTCCTGATGGACATCCTCTGCGATTTGGACTGGTAGCATTTTGTCATTGCTGGGAAAAGCAGGGTAAAAGCAGCAATATTTAGCAGTCAGAGATCCTTAAGCGAATTGTGCCTGCTCCTGGTTAATAGTATTGGAACCCCGTTCTGAGCCCTGGCATCGTTCCCTGTGTGCCAAGAATGCTTGTGTTTTGGCAATTAGACATAATTCATGCAGCTCAGTTTGTGCTGTTCCTCGAGTGCAGTTGCAAAAGTCTGCAGAGGACTCCGCCTGTCTTCATTAGCTTGCTGGCTGCTGGCATGTGTATAAGGAGCACAGGGCTTTGAAACTCCACTAGAAGTTGTGCTGAATACAAGGGCAGCTCCAGGTACGCTTTCCTCTGTGGTGTATTTACTACACAGGCCACAAATCAGAGGCTGGTGGCAGCTGACAGGTTTTCAGAAGATTCACTCATTTCATGTGAAAACTCCTGTTTAGAGGGAGAGGCAATGAGGTGGAGAAAAGAGGCTGTGAGCCCTTGGGACATCCAGAGAGTTATGTAGGGCACTCAGCTGAGGTACAGGATGCTCAGATTCCAGGCCTTGTTCTTCCTGAGATAAATTTTGTGGGTAACTGCATTATTATGAAGTCTGGAGGGAAAAAAAAATGACCCAAACTGATGCTTCTCCATGGACTAGTTACTGTCGCAGTAAATAAGTGACTGTCCAGAAAAGCAGTAGCTGAAGTACATAAGGAGGACAAAGGATGGGAGGAAGCAAGGATTATGTATTCCCACCATTATATGTCACAGTCTGTTTCACCTAGACACTTGCATACATTTTTATGGTCTTGCTGGAGGGATTTGTTTCGCAGTTAAGGTGGGATTCAGGCTTCTTTATGACCTATAAGCTTGAGTTTTCTGTTCTTCATCTGGAAAACATATGTTGGCTAAACTTCCAGGCAAGCATGAGCTCTTAGAATAGCATGTCCTTCACAGGCAGTAAGTGCAGCTCTACCAGCCTAACCAGCCAAGGGCATGTGTGCGGCAGTCAAGATGTTGACAGCTTGTTTGCGGGTGAGAAGGTGATGAGGTGGTGGGGAGCTTTGCCCTTTCAAGGTTTGGTGAAGAGTGGCAATATTCCATGCCTAATTAAGCCTGTTGCTGCAGCATTGAGGGTTTCTTAATGGTCGCTATTTCTTAGTGCCTGGCAGCACCTGTAATGCATGAGTTTTCTCGTCTGTCTGCAGGGATGTTCCTTGTGGACACGCAGCAGGTTGCAGCCAGGTTCTGCTCCTGGTCAGGTTGCAATTCCCTAGGCTGAAATAGAGGCCCATGGGGTTCCTGTGTTCTGCAATTTAACAGGGATTGCAGGAGCACAGAGCTGGAGTAATGCTGTGGGCTTGTGCAGACGATACCACCTTTGGTACCTCAGCCTGCTGCCATCCTGGAGACACCAGCAGAGACCACAGGCTGGATTTGCACAGCTCAGCAGCCTCAGCCGTGTAGCTGTGTCTGACTCCACATGGGCAAACACACTCCCCTACCTCCCATCCTCTCTCCTTCCCTCCTGCTTGCCTTTGAGCTCAGCCTAAACACAAAAATGTTGGCAACTCTTCACTGCACAGGCTGCTGCCTTGCTGGAGGCAGGGAAGTGGTTTTCCCTAGCTAACACCTACCTCATGGCTTGCAGTCTTCCTGGTGCTAAGGAGAAACAGATGATATTCCAAAGCTACTGCTTTGCTGCAGGAACCTATGGCTCTCTGCAGTGTAGGACCCCACATTCCACATTGCTGAATGCAAAGGAGTAGTTCCCAGTGACGCCTTGACTCTAGCTATTGCACAGTGTCATCAAGCACGGCTGCTTTGGAGGTGCAGGACAGGGTTCAGCTGGCACTTGAAGGGGGATAAGGGAGCGTGGAGGGCCTAAGAGAGCTTGCCTGCCCTGAGCATGCATGGCCCCTTCATTGCTGAGGCATGAGCTCTTCAGTGGTCCTAGTGGTGGTGGCTGACCACCCATAGAGAGTAAAGGCTGGGAAGCAATTTCCCAAGGGAGCTTTTAAGAAGAAGCTGAAATTTGAATTTAACAGCTCCCATACTGCAAAGGAGGCAATTGAAATTGGCTCGAATGCAATGTCTTGCTTAGGAGTGTGCAGCCTGCAGCTGCTTTGCTAAAAGAGAATTGCTAGACAGGATACAACAAATGTTGGAGTAGGGGACTCTTAATCACTTGCAAATGGGCTGCCCTTAACTGCTGTAATCACGCTGGCTGTGGTCACAGCCCAGTGTCACAGCGAGACCTCTGACTCTCTAATAGCAGAGGGGCTGGGACACAAGGACAGTCTCATGCCATTATGCGGAGAGGTCCTTGTTCTGGAGCTGTTCTTAACTTGCCCTTCAATCAGTGTGGTTGGTGGAACAGCTAGGAGACCTGGGGGAAATGCAGGTATTTCGGATTATATAGAAGGAGGACGTTCCCCAGACTTTGCCAGCCTTTTCTGCCCACCCTCTGCAGTCCTTGCAGGCCCACATCTGTCATGTCACTTCTTTCTCTGTCTCTGGCATTGACCTTGATACTAAGCATCTGTTCAGTCTCTGGTACATGAAACATATTTGCATGGCTTTTGCCAAGCTGGAGTTTGATCTGAATCTCCAATGTCATCACTATACTTGCACTTCCAACTTGTGCTGTCTCTCCTTCACGTTTGGTCCCCTTGCCCTTGTGATGCTCTGATTTGTGCGTATTGCAGCAACAATTGCTTTAGTACCCTTCTTGTATTATATTTAGTACTCTGCAGTATTGATTGCTTTAGTCAGTACCCCTTTTGTATTATATTTAATACTCTTCCATTGCCTCTGTCTCCCCATAGCATTATATTGAGCGCTCCTTTATAGCACAGCTGCAGCTCTGGGCAGACCTGGTGCACTCTGACCACTGGCTCAATGGGAATGGGAAGAGGTGCTCTATTAGCACAAATGGAAGGATATTTCTGATAGCAGAAGGGTCGTGTATCCCAAATGAAAAAGGGGATGAGGTGGCTGCAAGATAAGCTATCCAAGCGCTAACTGGAGATAAGGCTTGTTTCTCATACTATAATTAACTTGTACTGTGGTGATTTATTTGAAATCATGGCAAGGAAGCCTAGCTAGTGTCTGAAAAACATGCTTTCCTTCCCTAAG
Source organism: Crypturellus tataupa (assembly GCA_034781795.1). Classification (NCBI taxonomy): domain Eukaryota; kingdom Metazoa; phylum Chordata; class Aves; order Tinamiformes; family Tinamidae; genus Crypturellus; species Crypturellus tataupa. Next base: position 332,824 of record JAWLRI010000195.1, on the reverse strand, counting down.
GAGTTGCAGCATTGCTATTGGAACTGTAGGCTGGACTTGAACAGCCTGTATTGTGCAGCAACTGGGAGGAAACAATCAGATTGATGCTTCTTGGCCTTAAAATTTGTGTGTTTTAAATCAGGGCAGAAAAATCTTTTATCCCCTTTCTTGGTCTTATAGGGAATGCTTTTCCCTGCCTAGTTCTCTTCTAGATGCTGTTTTGTGTTCTGCTCTACCGCCTGCCCTGGCTGGGACCAGCACTAGCAGGAGCTGCAGTGATCTATGGATTTCCTGAAAAACAGGGCCCATGGCTCCTACCATGCCGTCCTCTGGCACAGTGTTCCATGCGGCTGCTCCTCTGTGCTCTCAACTGCTTGATGGAATCTGAAGCTTTTTAATCCTTTGTTGAAAAAAAAAATTGCTAATTTTCTCTCTATTTTTTTTCCCCTTTTCCTCAAGCAGAGGTAACGGGCTGCTATCAGACCTGCAGTAACTGACCCCTCTGTGTCTCCTTGGTGCCAAGGAGCACTGTTAATGCTGCACAGCATGGGAAAGTTTTGGGGGAAAAAGATGGTACATGCTCAGTGTTCCAGTGTGAAGTAAAGCACCCATTTGGGTGAGCCTTGGGACACAGGAGGTGTGGAGCATTGTGTAGGTTCCTCTCTGAGTCTTGGCTGGTGATACCCAGAGGTCCTGCCCCACCACCAGACCGCCCTTGTGTGCCTCACCATGCAAAGGGCACCTCTTCCTCAGCGTTTCGTTTGGTGCCGTCACCCCCTTACAAAACAGACCAGAAGAGGCACAAGAAACTGTTCCAGGAGGCCTGAGAACCGCACTCCTCGCAGCGTTCATTGGTATCCGTGTGGCGAGATGGCTCCCTGCACAGGGAAGGGGTTTGGCCTCCGCATGTGTCCGTGCCCTGTGGTTGCGCAGGCTGAGCTGTCACCTGCCTCGTTCGGCCAGCAATAGGCTCCGATCTTCCCAAGGGGAGTTCTCCAAAATTTCCTTGCACTTGAAACGTTCCGATAGCCTTTTTCCCTGTTTTTCCTCTCTATTGTGCTGGTGCTTAGCTTGTAATCCAAATAGTGCCACTGAATATGGAAGCCATAAAATGTGTATCTAACTAAGGAGCCTCTGCAGAGAGAGAGAGTTTATTTAAAGTTACTGTGATTGAAAGTATATTTTTGTCCTCATCAACAACTAATTTTTCTTCACAAAAAATACCCACAGCATATGCTACTCTGAAATTCTTTAATTACTATTTCTTGCTCTGAATTCATTTATTATGAACTTTCTGTCTTTCAGCATCACTCTCTGTTGAATTAAATCTCATTTTCCTGCTTAAATGGTGCCTAACTCTTGTGTGAATGGAATCAGCGCTTTTAGTGTTCAGAATGAATGGTTTCTTCGGCATTACTGAAGTGTGATAAAGTAGGAAAACTGTTTGTTGGGAATCTTGCAGCATGTGTGAACTTTCTGTTTCTTGTTTACAGACAAAGGCTGTAAATGCTTCTCAATTTAGACCTATACAAACACAGCAAGTGGGCTAAAATTATCCTCCAGCTGCAAAAGGAAAACAAATTGTGCATTTGTGCCATGGCTGACCTTGTGCAACTGGCCCAAGGCCACTGCTGTGCACAATATGAAATATATTGAGTCAACAGTATTTGGAGATTTGACCTAGAAGGTTAAAATCAGCACAACCGACCAATTAATGCAGGTCCTTGAGGTGGAATCTGTTCACATGTAAATAGAAATCAATGTGAAATATCTGTTACTATACCTGTAGGAATAAAAATACAGATGACTAGAAATAAGGAAAGATTAAAAAAAATATTATCAAGTATGTCTAGAGTTAATTCTTTGGGATTTTGCTTTCTCTGGTTTACAGGATTTTGATACTACTATGGTGACCAAATGGTTTTATTTTGAACAGGGTTTCTTCTGAGGGAGGTAGTTTGAACTGAGGCAGCTACAGTGTTCTTCCAAAAACGGCTTCTCCCCCTTTCTATATTGCAAATTGAGTGTTGGAGATGCTGGTTTTGGTATAGCACATCTTTTGTACTTATGGTGAAACTCTTGGCCTGTGGGAAAAGAAATCCTGTCTCCAGAAGTTTAAGTTAAAAGATGGGGAGGATGCTCTTGATGGTAAAAAATTGACTTCTCATTCATGATGACTCAGTTTAAGACCATGTCAGACTCCATGAATTAGGTTAAAAAGGCAATTTAATCTTTGCACGAGTCTTGCATTGTGATTGGAATAATAACTCTGCATTCCTCTGCATTTTGAGTCTCAATTGTTGAATTTGTTGGTGTGGGAGCTCTTGCTCATTTACTAATTGTTTAGGGACAGTGGTTCCACCCTGTTAAGACTTTTGGATGTTCCAACTCCCCACCCCCACCCCCAAAAAAACACCTTTCCATGAGGAAATAGAGCTTTTAACTGACCCCAGCTAAGTCAATGGAATCCAGATACTGCCTCATTCCAGATACTGAACAGAAATGGAAAATTTCCTGCTCTTTCTCTCTCTCAAATGAGAGTCAAGTCAGTATAGATCTTAAGTCTGATGCAAAGTTGGAACAGGATCCATGAACTTCTATTATCTATCTTGTGTCTTACTATGCTACCCAGGGTTGCAGTGTGCTGCTTGGCTATGAGGACTTAGTTGAAAGGTTTTTGTTTTTCTCAGAGGTGAAACAAGCTGTCTCCCAGACGCACTGTCTGACATTGATTAGACAGTAGTTGTGCTGAAGCCAGTGCATTCTATCAGAGGCTTTGTGCCTTTCAGTAGAGCAGGAAATGTAAAGCACTTCGTATTAAAAAAAAAAAAAAAAAGAGCAAAAGAAAAAGAAAAATATTAATTTTTAAGCTAAAACTCACAGGAAAAAAATCTAATAACCTAAAACAGCTTTAGATGTCTGTTCTTTTTTCCTGAAGTAGCAAAAAGTTTAGGGGCTCCATGTGCATCTCTGAGTTATTAAGAGAGAAACACTTAGAGGTCTTTAACGTAATACAGACTTTGTTGTGTTTGGAGACAAGAAATGTTTGCTGACTGCTGTGGGAACCTCTTTGTCCTGGCTGCTCGTGCCTGTCTGCTATCATAAAGCTGGACTAGATTGCTCTGCCTGTGCACAGTGCTTGGGAGTCTGTGACTGATCCAAGCCATTTTTTGTTTGTTTGCAAGAGTCACTGAACAGCTATATTGTAGGGCTAACTTTGTGTAGTGTTAAATGCCTCATACAGTGAGGGCCTGTCTGCAGTGAGGTCCCCAAAGGATTTCATCGTGGAAGATCCCAATGTATAAGGAGTGTCAACTTGGTTCTGCCATGATGGTAGCAGTGTTTCTGTCTGTTCTCTTCATCTCCAAAGAATTTAAAAGTCTTTGCCAAAACTTCAGAATTCACCTGTGATCATGGTAAAGAAGATAGCAGGATTCTGGGGTGGGAGCCGGAGAAAGAATCCTTTCTTGCCTTGGTCTCCTGTAATTCTCAAAGGTCTTTTTTGATCCTGTTTCTGCAGTCACTCTTGGGGCAGTACTCCAGACTGGCAGAATAAATTTTGCTCTTGATCTAACATGGCCCGCATCAGACAAACTTTGTTCTTGAAATACTTCTTGCTATATCAAATGATGTTCAATGAAAACTAATTCAATCAAACGCACACAAAATCATTTATGCTTTTCTGCAGCCCTTTAGCAGACACCCTTACTGTTAATAGGTTCAGCCGAGATCTATGTAAATTAGTAATTGAAAAACATTGTGATACTTTCTGATTTGCATTTGGATTTTCAGAAGGACTGCAGGGGCTCTCTTAGTGGGACTTAAGTCACAAAAAGGGGGGGGCACAAGTTTTCCTATTGACTTGATTGAGTTTCAGGTGAGACTAAGAGCGAGGGAGAACTCATTTCTTTAGTGGTTGTTGGTATGAACCTGAGCTGTTGCAAGGACAGGAGGTTAGATGGTGTCCATCAAATTTGATCACTGCATCAGGAGAACCAGGCAAAGCATGGGTATTTTATCTCCCTTCTCAAGTGCCTTCCTAAGGGGACAGAAACTCCCTTTATGGGAATAGAAGTACAGGTTATAGCCAGACAAAGGTCCAACTGCAGAACAAAGGACGTCATAAAAATATCTTGCTCGTTTGTACACCAGCATTTGGAACTCTGCTGTTACTGCCATTAAGTTGCACTGTGAAATTATAGTCTCAGGACCAACCTATTGCAGGTCTGCAGAGAGTCCGCTAAAAGCAGAAATCCAGACTTGGTCAGCATGTTGGAGATGGCATGAAAAAGAGACAGATTTAAAATGACATCTAATTTCAAGCACAGGCTGATGGGCATAGGAAAAAGGGGGGACAGATGCAGAGGAGGCCCTCAGGCCAGGCAGGAGAATGTATATGAATGAGACCACCTGAGCAAACCACCAAGCTTCTCAAGGGATTGTATAGTGATTAGCCTGATTGCAGATGTTTGTGTTTATGATGATGAGTTGGAGTTAAAGAATGCTTCCTGTTCACTTGTATAGCACTGAATGTGCCTAGAACTTATAGAGTCTGTAAGAAAAGGACCTGTTGGAGGCATAAAGCACTACTAGGGGTCCTCCTTGGGCAAATACGGCCCGTTATAACTGCCTGGCCTTGATTAAACGGAGGTCTGAGAGGCCTGTCCTTGACAATGTGCCTCAGAGGTGCACAGCTGCTGTGCTGTTTACCTGGAAACGGGCAGACTCTTCACCTTCTGTTCTAACATCAGGAAGCTGGCAGGTAGGAGAAGGGGGCCCCAGGGAGTCATCTGTTGTTATGGTGCAGTGTTAAATTAGGACAGCTCTGCGTATCTGTTGCAGACCTGCACGGAGCTCGTGGAGAAGAAGAAAACAGGGCAGGGGAGGGAGCAAGGTGGGTGGAAAGGTGAGGTTAAGAGCTGCTTTGAAAGGGTAGTCAGGGGAATCCACTTGGCAGTGACTTATGCTGGAGATGTAAGGAACCGAAGAAAAAAAAAGCATACGTTCTTCCCCTTGAATCTTGGCAAGGTGTTGTCATAAGGGGAAGGAAGAACATAAGAGGACGCAGTCTTGGTCTGGAGATGGGTCATATCTGCAGTGGCCTTGTGGATTGCCAGGCAGCCCTTCTGGTAGGGCATGGGGGGGGGCTGGCGTGCCAGCTCATAGGCTCACACTTTCCTTCTGTGAAACCAGAAGGAATGATGCAGAGGCTATGACTGCCTCAGCTGCCCTAAATATGTATTTTTCCTGTGCAGTTTTGTTCTCCCTTCTCCCCTTTTTGTCTGTAGTGACATTCTTCACACACTGTATCTATGATGTTAAATAACCTGCTAGCAAATCCTTATTAACCCTTCTGCTAAACATGTCTTAGTTAATATGAATTCAACCTGATAAATAGATTAAAGCAATGTAAAGCACCATATTGAGTAGATAATAAAAAGAGGAGATAAGGCAACAAACAAAGCGGTCCCTAGCATGTTCCCGGGGATGGATGCTCGTAAGGCAGGGCTTTTGCAGCCAGTATGCGGTGACAGATCAAAGCTAGTAAGAGAGCAGGTAGAGATGGAGGCTAAAACCCCCTTTGCCCTGCAAGTGGAGGTCGCGGGACAAGCTGCGTCAAAGTGCATGTCGCTGGGAGATGGTTTCTCCCTAGCCAGCCAGGGAAGTTGAGAAACAAGGTTATTGATTCATTGATGCTTGTTTAGCTGGAGCTTATCCACGGAACAAGAATAACTGCAGATAATGAAAGTCTCAATAGGGAGGCAGATGCATTTGTCATAAAGGAATTCACATAGTTAATACAGAAATCTATAGGAGGAATCTGGAGGGGAAATTAAGGTTATTTTAATTAGACAAGCAGACAGCCTTGCTCTGATTTGAACATGTATGCAAGTAGATCACCTGCCTGATAAACAGCCCCCTCTGTGCCCATTTATGATGTGTTTCTGGTGTTCTGACACCACCAGGATCTGTCTGCTAGATCTTGCATCTAATCTAGGACTGGCAATTGTTGGGTGACTTGTGAATGACAGACCGTGTTTCAAGAACAGGAACATGGTGCAATGTTACGACACAGGAATTTTTCAGGATATGGAGTCAAAAACAACTCTGCAAAAATACAGAAAGTAATTAGCACTGAGGAGAGAGGAAGCTTCAGCAGACCTGTGTGTGTTGTGCTGGACCAGTCGGTGTCTTTGTCCTCCAGCTTTCAGCAGATAAGCTCGTAGTGCCAGGAGGCACAGCCTGCTGCGGGGCAACTGCCCTCCGCTTCGCTCAGCCCTGGGGAGCTGAGACGTCTCCACGCATGCAAGCCCCATGCCCAGCTTTTGGCTTCAAGCAGGAGGGGCTGGGGTTTTGCCAGTGTTTTGTTGCTGACAGCTCAGTGTCTAGAGGCTGATATAAGTAATGAATGAGGATATTAAACAGTATTTCACTAAAAAAAAAAAACCCCAACAAAACAAAAGAAAAAAAACTATTGCTCTTTCTCATTTTTAAAAAAAAAAGGTAATGGCAGCTCCCATAAAAAGCTTTATCTCACTACAATAAAGGCTGCCTCTAAAAGGCGATGTTGTGGGCATGAGCATTGTGGCAGGAATTAATGAATACTCCCATTGACAATAAGCCATTGTCTAGAGCATTCTCATAAGGAGATTGAACAGAATGGCCAGCACTGCCAAATTAATGCAAATGAGGGCAACTCCAGAACATGTCCTGAAAGGATTAGACTATCATTAATTCAGGTATTAAATATTTAAACAATATATATATATGAAAAAAATATGAGCCTTCAAAGCTTGCCTGTGTTTTATGACCGCATTAAAGCCATTGTAATGATACTTTCTCTGCTGAAACCAGGCACTGTGGTGTTTTTTTTTTTTTTTTTTATAGCAGACAATGATCATGTGCAAAAACACCACTAGCCAAATCTTGTGTCCCCCCCCTCCCATCTGCTGTTACCTGGATTTCAACTCGGAAGGATGTGTCACGTTAGGAGAGGAAGGCTGCTCCGCAGACGTGCCCATGCCTACTGAAAGGCCGGTCGCAGTAAGCAGGGCAAGGCTTACAACCCTGCTCAGGCTGGGGCTGTGCAGGATTTTAAAGCAGGAGGTTGCTGGTTCAGTCAGATCACAAAAGCAAGGGTAAAAAGCAAAATTTGCTGGGCCTATTTAAGTAGGTTAATAAGCAAATCTGGAAATTGTTTTGGTTTATTACTTATGTGGCAGCTTTTGAAAACCAGGTGATTCTCTGCTGCTCTTTGGGCTGTTGCAGGTTTGATCTGCAGCTGACTTGAGAGGAGCTGAAATGAGAGCAAGTGTTGCCTGAAGGGGAGAGTGCGGCTGGCACTCTCCCTTTCAGGAGGCAGCGTCCCTTCACAAGCTCTTGTATCTCAGACCTGGTGCTGCCAGACTTGGTGTTTGTCAGGTGTCATTCACTACAACCTGTTTCTTACTGCTGCTAGGGACTTGCCCAGCAATTTCTGACTTATGCTGCACTATAAGAATAAAGAGATAAAAATCCGGAGCTTGTATAATATGGGGAAACAAATAGTCCTAGTTAACTTTTCTTTTAAAAAAAAAATAAGTGTATGCTCTGGCAGTCTCTTGTATGAAAAGTTATTTTACACCCACAATAAGTCTGTTGTGCTGTCTTCTATTCCCTTGTCTATACTGTAACAGCATCTGTCTCAGTGCATATAGAAGTCGCTATTATTAAAGAACTTTCAAGCACAGAGTTAGTCTAGAAGCTATATGGGTGAATCCACACTCATATATGTACATTGGTTTATATAATATTAGTAGTTTGTTACAGTAAATTACTCTGGTTCTAATGTTCTTGTCATTGCCTGGATAAATAGTCTCATCCATACTTTAAGTGCCTAAGTTTGAGTCATGTCTGATGCTGTACCTTCATAGCTAAGCCATATTTTGTTAGACTAGATGCTAATATAAGTATAGTCATATACCTACTAGGAGCTAAGTGAAGATTCTGATTTTTTTTTTCCATAGGCTAAATATATAACATATGAAGAAAGCTTTTTTTTTGAGGATTTTTTTAACTGATGGAATAGTTAGCAGTAAAAAGCTGAACCTGATCAATCCTCAAAACATCTGGAGATAAAACCAGTTATTTAAATGGTGTATACAAAATAATACAAACTTTGAAGGTATTTTTAGCTTGAGAAATTCATTTTAAAAACAATCCATGCTTTGCATAATCACCATAGTCCGGGAAAACAAATCTCCTGGCTACGTACACTTGAATCTCTTAAATATCATTATTTTGCGTGGTTGAAATATTTTAAATTCTTAAAGGCAAAACCTTCTGGATTAGTTTAAAGCTGAGATGGTTAGTGCCTGAGGATCTTCAGAGCATGAGCAGGACTGAGCCATTCTAGGACTTTTTGCATAAGACCTGTACTGAATCGATTGAGGAACTCCCAAAGTAGGCTTGAATCTCACCAAAAAGCATGTGAGAGTACAGTGTCTTTTGCCCAGAAGACCTTTCTGCAGCTCTTTGCTAGTTTGATGAGTAAGAACTCATCAAACTGAATGTCTCAGGTGTTATCTTTTAGGTGTTGAGTGATCAGAAAGGATATTGGGTGACTCATTTGAAATATCTGGGATTATCCCATCATCTACATGGCACTTCCCTAAGTAGCATAGTCCTGTGACAGCATTTCTAAGCCAAGAGTGCTGTGGCCAAGGAGTCTGCAATGGGATTGTATCCCCGCTTTCCTCTCATGGTGCAAAGCACACTTAACTGTGTTATTGTCAGTTCAAGCAGAAAGTGCTTTGTGTGCCTATCAAAGGGGAAAAAAAATCAAAGTGAATCAAAACAGCAAGGAATTATTCCTTGCAGGGAAATGGGAGTGAAATGAAGAACCTACTTGTGTAGCTTAATGTGTTCTTGAAGGAGCTCAGACTGCACAGTAGGGAGGATTGTATGGGAGAGAGTCACTGGAAGAGCCAGATCCTGCTCAAGTCAGTGGCGAGATGTTTATTGATGAGGGGGAGCCGTTGCTGAGGCTCCTCAGCCTTTGCTGGAAAGCCGCTTGCTCTGCTGAGTGCCAAGAGCCGCGTTGCGGGAAGTGCAGGAGGAGATGGTGGGCTGGGATGAGTTCAGCTGCAGCTTGTGCCTTGCGTGTGCCAAACCTTTGCTTTTTGCCAGCATTCCTGACAGCTTATTTTAAGTGCTTAAAATAAACCTGGCCTGTAGCTGAGGTCTGGTTAAATGAATTGCTGCTGGAACGATGCAGGTGAATTGGTAGCTGGAACTCTCTTGAGATCTGTTCAGGCTTGCTGTGCAATGAGGTGCTGCAAGGATCTGGGGGGCTCAGCAGATGTGACAGTAGCCTGTGATTGCTGTTGCCCGAGAAAGGTGCCCTACTCCATCCATGCCTGCCAGGGCAGAAGGTCCTGTGGCTGCAAAGTGCTCACTTTGACACTAACTTCAGATACTGTAAGTCACCAGCATTTCTTTTCATGAGGAGAGTTGGTTTTTGCTCCTCTCTGCCGAGGCTCTTGTCATCTGCCGTGTTACCATCTGATGCAGTGCGGCTGGGGAAGGCGGGAGCATGGCAAGCGCAGCAGGCACGTTGCTGCAAGACAGAGCCAGGAGTTGTTAGTGCCTTTGCAGTGTCTTTGTAAACCAGCCTCTTCGTAAGAAACTAATTTTATAGTGTTACTTGATACCCTCGTGTATGAGAGGTGAAGCCCTGCAGCTGAAAGGGGTGGCTTGGATGGACTGAGCTGGCGGCTGCCAGGAGCAGGCAGGTGAAAACTATCCTCTAGCTGGAGGATAGTTTGAGGGACAACAGCTTCTCCAGTTGTCTTAGGGTGCAGGGCTTACAGGACTATTTGGTGTTCTCATTTCTATCCACACTGGTGTAAAACAGCGTGCGGTATGGAACAGTAGGATGTGAATAAAAGCACAACCTGTCCAAAGGCTTTAGCTGATGAGGTTATTTCATTGTAGCACCGGATCCTCTTTAAACAAAAATCCTTGTATGACTGGTCTCATCAGTTTCTAAATCTGTTGGTTTTTCACTAGCATTTTTTCCTGTAACTACAGGAAATATTAAGTACATGATATAATTAAATATAACACATTAATGTTCCCCTGCATCAATTTGTGATCCTTTAATGAGTGACAGAACCACAACACAACTGTGTCTGAATTGGCTATGTTTTGAATTTAAAAATGATTGCTTCCATCTAATGGCACATTGATTAATGATGAATCAGGGCATGATACTTATGTTAAATGCTTGATTAGAAACTGCTCCAGTGTCTAATAAGAATGGTGAGGTGCCTGGGATGATGGTTATTTCAGCACGGCATGAACAGCAGTGACTGGGAAGCTGGGGCTGAAATCTTGGTTCTCACGCTGCCAGCTGTGGGGCTCCTCTGTTCATCAGCATCTCCCCGAGTGTGGGCAGCACGAGGAGCTGGGGGATAAAGCAGCAGCCACATCTGAAAGCTCGTCGCAGTTGTTTACTGTAGTGTCAGCTGTGACTTTTGTGCAATCTACTGAAGGCTCCGTGCTGGAGGAAGGCAGAAAACTGCAAGGTTGGGAACAAAGCTTACTGTGACTTGAAACAAATACATAAATATTTATTTGTGCACATCTGTTCTTCCTGTGGGTGGCTTGTAGATGCGGCTGCAACACCCCCTGTTACCTCCCTCTGCAGTCGTGGCTGTCCCTGCTCCCTTGGTGCTTAACGCCAACCCCGGAACTCCGCAGTTTATTTGGCTGCTGCTGCTGATGGTGCTGAGCGCAGGTTCAGCAGTCTGTGCGTTCAAGCTAGGCAACAGGAAAAGGTTTCTAGCTGGAGGATAGTTTGAGGGATTAATTGAGGAAGTGTTAGGATCTCTATCACATGACGTAAAAGGCCTTGTCTGGAATGCTTTGGGGAAACATGATCCTGCCTTGGGGCAGCTAGGGGACTAGATAAGCTTGCCTAGCTCTGTCTAGCTTGAGATCATATGAATTTGTCAAATGTATTGAAGTTTCTTCTGTAAATGAAAAATCTGGTTCTGAACTTCAGTAAATTATGTTCGTTATGCTGGGCATTGGTTGATGCCCAGAAAAACTGATGCTGCAAATCAGTTAAGCTGTGGTAACAGAGCCATGGGGCTCTGCAGGGGCAGGAGGCAAATTTGGGCGAGAACTGCTTGTGCTTTGCAAAGCCTGACTGGGTTGGGTTAAGCTCCTGATTCTGCCTGTCCTTTCTACTGCAGCATAAAATCTTGCAGCAGAAGCCTTGCTTGCCCCTTGAAGTAGCCCCTTGAAATCCGGCTTCCAAAATGTGAGTTTAGCCGTTCTGTTGTGCCCAGGTGCCAGCTGGGCACTGGCTCAGACTAATCTTCCAAACCTGACCGCTGCGCTGCAGTGGTACCCGATGCTGGGAGCTGCTTGGTAGACAGGTATTTCTGGGCACTAGTAAAGCGAGAGCCCTGTCTTGGTGGAAGGGCGGAGGACGGTGCGTACGGAGCAGCTGGAGCATGGAGAGCCGTGCTCGGCTACCTTGGCTCTTGCGTGGGGCACTGAACCTCCACTTGTGGGCTGTGGGTTCGCTGTTGCTCCGTAGCTGAGTCAGTGCTCATCTCGGGGAGCCTCATGTGCTGCTTCTAACTACAGCATACCTCTAAAAGTCTTCCAGAAATTACCTCAAAGTTAAGTGAAGCTGATGCATTGGGAGGCATATATCCCTAACAAGCAATCTTTTGTAAAAGCCTTTATAAGCTGTTTTTCTTGATTGTGTTTCATTAACCACCATGCATTCCTAGTCATTTGCTGCTCTGGCCACCTTTTCTCGTGTGAGACAGGACTGTACGCAAAGGCAGTATGGATATTTACAGTTTATTGGCATCTTTGGGGTGCTTGGCATCTTCTTGATATTTGTTTTTATGCTTTCCTACTCTTGATGCAAAGTTGTTTTGCTTTGCATATGTATAAATATATATATACACACACATACACTTAGCTTTGATCGGGATATAGTTTTTCCAAACAGAGCTGCCCTGATTAAATCAGAATGGTGACAAATTGAAAGGGCTTGTGTTTGATTTATGAGACTTGTATCAGCATTAAAGGAACAAGAAAGGAAAGATCAGAAAAAAATCCATTTATGTTTTCAGACTAACAAGTGCATGAAGTATTAAAAAGCTTCCTGCAAACCCAGTGTCATTTGCCAAAAATAAAAGGTGTTTCTCTTATTTACTCATCCGCATGTTAATGCCATATCAGAAGAATTCAGTCATCCTAAGAACCAAGCAGACATGTTTTGCTGGCCCCTTACCAAATAATACTGCTGACAGAGGACACTGGCTTTAGCAACAGGTGCTTTAGGATTTTTGAAGCCTGGGTGGGAAGTGTTCATTGCTCATCCATCCCGAGCTGTTTACCGTATCGAGCATCTCGATGGGAAGCAGTGCTGTGCAGCAGGGCTCTGCAGGCCAAGACAGGGGCTGGGGCTCCCCAAGAAGGGCAAGTCCCCAAGGTCCATTTAATGCTCATGGTAAATGAGGAGTGCAGTGCGAGGGTAGCTGAGTCACCCCGGAAGAATGGGGCTCAGCAGGGTTTTGGCTCATGTCTTTGCAGAAATGCCACTGTGTCCTTTGCCTGCCATGCAGGTTTGAGCGTGCATTTAAGGCTGAGGTAGGTTTGTGTCAGGTCTTGGAGGCAAACGAGTAGGAGGAACTTGTCAGGGAAGAAGCTGAGGGCTTAAGTGCTAAGAATGAGCTCAAGTCGGAGGCATAATCCCTGCAACAGCTGCCCCCTGAGAACCCTGGCTGTTCCTATTAATAACTTGCTGCATCTGCAGGAGGAGAAAAATAAATTTGATCCGACACGGGGGTTTTTCGTACTGTAAACGTCTTGATTTTTTCCTCTTCTAGCTGTTACAAACAGCAGCTCTTTCCTCTTTTCCTCTGTCCGGTAAAAGTACCGCACAATGCAGTGCAGAGGATGTTTATATGAGCTTGTATTTTGTGTGTATATGCATACTGAATAGATGTTATAGCAAACTAAATATGATAGACAAAGCTATACAAAGTGTGGCTTGTTACACGAGACTTGCCAGGCTCTGAGAAGCTTTCTCTATTTAGTGGTTTGCAACAAGAGCTATCCCTGGACCAAGACTCAACACTTTGTTAATGTTCACAATTAGCACGAGATGGAAGATTAGCCTCAAATTCATCATTCTGCCTTTGGCATAAAGAGCCCAAGGAATGTGTATATTCAGCCCAAACAAATTTGCTTTGGAACTAATAAGCTCTACTAATTAATTTTCATCCTCATAAATTAGCGAATACTTCAGCAAATCTCATCAGAATGGACCCTGGTTGACCTGTTCTGCAGTGTCCAGGGACTGAGCATGGTTTGTGCAGGTTGGGTTTGGAAGAGCCTCTTGTTGCTGATGGGTTTTGTTTGCTTCTGGTGTTTCCACAAGATGCCACCTGCCCTAGGACGGCAGGCATCTTCAGGAGTCTGCGTGGGTGTTCTGGAGCCTAAGCCATGGGCAGCAGGAGCAGTGGCCCCTTCTGCAGCTCCCTGTGCTCTCTGGCACTGGCCCAGACTGTTCCCTGATGCTGTCAGGTTAATGATCAGTACACGGCCTTGAATGAGCTGTCACTTCATCTGTTAATTGATTGCCTTCCCATCTCCCCAGGATATCTTGTTCTGCACTTAAGGCCTTCTTTTCTCCTGTTAAGAGATAGTCCATTTCAGTTGGGCACAGATGAGGTGTAAGAGGTAGTGTTAAGCCCTTGACCAAGTGGGGAAGGGCTGCTTGTATCAAACTGTGCCTGGAGGTATGTGCTTTAAACTGACTTTCTGGTGCCAGTTTGCACAGTGCTTAGCACAAGGATTTCTGGGACCTTCCCAGCGCACAGAAATGAGTTTCAGCATTCAGGTAGCTGAGAGTTAATTTGCTCAGAGAAGCTTTGCAGATCCATCAGCATGGAGCCAGAGGCAAGGTCAAAAGGCTGGTGGCTGACAGTAGGAAGGATGTGCATTAGGAGAGATGGCAGAGGAGCTCTCCACTTATTGGTGCCTGAAGGGTCTGCAGCTTGGGCAGCAAAATTTAAAAGCTACAGAAATGCTCAGCACTGCTGCTGTAGAATGCCTGGTTAGGCATAGGGGTCATTTGGGAAGGCCTGTTGGGCCCATGCAGGAGGCATGAATAAATCCCTCCTGGGTTTTCTGGCTCCCTCGGGCGCTGCTCAGCAGGATGGTGCTCGGTGCCCTTCAAAGGCACTGGAAAGTGTGAGCCCGTAGCCAGCCATGTGCCTGCATGTGTACCCCTGGACGCTTGGACAGTCAGCGCTGTACTTAGCGAGAGGAGAAGGAAGGGAGAAAAGAAAGCAATTCAGTTCTTCTGCATATTGAAGCTAATACAGGGCATGCTTGGACAGCTGTAGGTGGAGTTAATTAGCAATGTTGCAGTCTGATGTGGGAGTCATTCCATCAGCTTTACTACATTTAGCCATAACATGAATATTGAAATCCTGGGGACCACTCGGAGTCATTAATCTCGCTTCCCTGTTGTGGACAAAGACATTCTCATCCTATCCATCTGCAGGGATGATCGAGTTAGCAGAGATGCTTTAAAGCTGACTGCATCAGTGCAGGCCAACTGACAGGTGGGAAGGGGAGGTTGGAGGTGCAGTTTGTCACCTCTAGCAAAATTAATCATGGGGAGAAAATCAGGACACGTTTGCTATTGAATGCTGAGTCAATGCTCACCGTGTAGGGCATCTTAGTGTGGTCCCCATTCAGATGGCAATGAGAAGACTTGGGAAAAGTCTGAAGAAGGAGAAAAACTTTTCTTTTGAGGGAAGGAGGAAATGAGAGAGACAGAGAGAAGGATGACTTAAGAGAAGCCACAGAAAGGAGGGAAAGAAGTCAAATCTCCCTGCTACTGAAACCTCTAATGAAATGGTTAGCTTTTAAATCTAAGGGAGAAGAGAGGAAAATGAAAGAAACAAGTACTGAAAAAGACCAGCCACACACAAGCATATATGCTCCTTGTCAAAAGGCAACCAGATGAGAGCAGAGATGCACCAGAAGAAAAGGTCTTGGCTGGAGGTAGATGTGGAGCAAGATGATGTGAGTGAAGGCCACAAGGTGCAAGTGGGTCCTAGTGTAGTTCCTTGGGTAAACATGAGGAATGATCCACGCTATCTCCTCTTCAGGCTGCTGGCTGGTCATGCGGTTCCTGTGATGGCAGTTTCCTTGGGGTGCCCGTCGCACGCGGTGACTCGCAAGGCTGCCTGGCCCGAATGTCCTTAGTTGCTCCTGCTCTGGCTGCTTGGAAAGTGATGCAGAGCCTCCACCCTGAGGTAGGTGGGAGCTGGCATTTAGTGGGAAGGGCAGGGAAGCTTCAAAGGAAACAGCTAAACCGCGGTGGAAATTTCTTCAGGGAGAAGGTTGATCTTTTTTTTTTTTTTCCTCCTGTAAAGTGGAGGAAAGCAAAATCCAATTGAAGCTTTTATTAAAGCTTGCTGCTGCTGTGATGTGTAAAATGCTAACAGCTCCTGTTTGCTACATGGCTGTCCAGATCTTTCTAGAACCTACCATACCTCCTAGATTTACTTTCTTGTAATGGACTTCCCTGGATAAATGCACATTGCGAGAGGAAACGCAGAAGTGGGCTCCTGCTTTGTCACCCTGCAGGCGCCCCTGAAAGCCCGTTTGTTTAAACAGCGAGGATGCTGCTAGCTGAGGTGCTGACTGCCCGGTTCGCAGCTTGACTTGTCAGATTCCCAGCTATTTGTCAAAGCTACTAAGACAGGGGCAGGAGACCAAGCTACAGTTTATTCGATTATTAGAAGAGCATGCATTTTTCTTCCTCTTTTAAAATATAGTAGTGCACGAACCTCTTCCGTCTGAAAAGAAGTTTTGAAGCAGAGAACAGTTTCAGGGCCAGTGCAGCAGAAAGTACTTTAGGCTTCTTTCTGGAGCCAGCTGTAAAACAGACTGGTTGCAGAAAGTAGAAAAACAAATGCAAAGTAAAGCCAGAAGAACATGCATTTCTTTAGTCTTTCAGCAAAAGCTGCCTTTGAACTGAGGCCACATCTGGTGATGGCATCCAGCAGCTGAAAGGAATAAGCTTGGCCAAGGACTCGAGGAGTTGGGCTTCCAGGCAGGCTGCGTGTTGCTAGAATTTTTACTTCGTTCCCCTCTCGACCCTCAACATGAACCTTGAACCTAATCTCCTTAGGAGATTAGGAAGGAATGGAGCCTATAGCTTGAAAAAAACCTTCAAGTTCGATAAAACAAAGCTGTTGGGGCAGAAAGGAAATGACTGGGCCTTTAGTTCTTAAGGAGGGTTTATATGCAGAGCTCATCCAAACAGCACCCCTCACCACAATAATAGTAGCAGTTGGTAGAACTACTGGAGAGCTGAGAAGCCTTAGAAAGATCAAGGCTCTGCTCAGGTGGTTTTTAAGCACTGAACAACATTACTTTGATGTAACCACCTACCCCTGGACTCCCAGGGCAGCCCTTCCTCTGTGTAGGGTCTCATTCAGCAGTTTGTCCAGTTCCTTTCTTGGGCACGGTGACCAGGGGTGAGGAGTGAAAAAGTTGAACCTGAACTGAGAAAGGGCTTAAAGTGCTGTGTTGTAACAGCTGGAGCCAATATCTCAGAAGTGTGATCTGCTTTTTTCAGCTGCTGGTCTGCAGCGCATCCAGACAGCAGATGGGCAGAGCAGGGCTCATGCCTGTGTAGTGCAGAGCAGCAGGCACTGCCGTGTATGGCCCTGGCTCCTGCTGAGGCCCTGGGGAAGAGCTCGGAGGAGACCTGGAGACCTGAGGTGTTTATAGGCAGGGCTGTGGGAGGTGGTGCCCATGGTTCCTCCACCGTGGAGCGTGGACGCTAGAGGGGGAACCCAGCAAGCTGGCCGTGGCGGAGCCGCTAGCATCCGTGGGAGCTGCCGTGCTTGTTTACCCACAGTCGTCTTCGGACCGCTGCCTACTGCTTAGGAGCAGTGACTGCCGAGTCTGCTCAGCCGGTGCGTTTGGCCCTCCCTGGCAGCAGCGTAATAATATATAATATAATAATATATAATAATATGTTGTGCTAGGGTTCCACACAAACATGCCGTTTAATAGCATAATAAATGGGAGAGCAGAGGATATGTTTACCAGACGTGCGGTGCCGAGGTGGGTGCTCCTGCTGTTGCCATGGATATGAGAGTTGTCTGACAGGACTGGGGGCAAAATGTTCGCATCATTTTTCCCCCTTGTTTTCTTTTTAGCATAGAATGTGATAACGGAACCAACTTCATCCCTGGTGGAGGTGCAGTGTGGTTTCTAATATCATACTGAAGATATTTATGTGTATATGTGCGTATTATATATTTACACACACAATACATTTTCATTTTTGGACTTACCCAATCTCAAGTGTTGTTTTACCTCCCATGCCTGTCTGTGTGCCTCTCTAACCCTTTGGCTGCTGCTGTGCCTTATTATAGATTGTACTAGGTAGAGGGGAAGAAGGAACATCTGAGAGATTTTCTGTTTATTTTCTTTCTTTTTTTTTTAATATGAGAAGGTCAGTGTGGTACATTTAAAGGCAAAGTTTTAAGACAGTGTGGCTTCATTGGTGCTCTAAGGAGTGTGGGTGTTCTTGTTTCATGTTAGGTACCTCTAGTTCACGCTAAATTGACCAGGAAGCAATTGAAATGTTTAAAGAAAAAAAAGTGTGAAGCAGAGTTGCCTGGTCATGAAGACAGCCATAATCAGAGTAAACGGAGCTTACCCTTTTTGCCTTGCCTAATATGAGATTAACTTATGTTGCTTGTGCAGCAAACACAGAGCAATTCATCTTTGCTGTACCTGTTCCACCTGGCCTCTGTCACCAGTTCAGTTTGAATGGGCTCAGCCCAAAGAGCTTCCCCTGCCTGCTCTGAACTGGACTCCTGTGTCAACAGCGCAAGCATGAGTAGCTTCCCTTCTTAGCAAAGAATTCAGTCTTTCTCTTTCCTCTTGGAATCTGATTATCCTAAAGATTTGAGTGAGCACTGAGCATGAGGGAGGAAAACTTGCTGACTGCAAAAGGCTGTTCCTTCTGATCTGTTCCACCAGCTGCCACTTGCAAACCCTATTTGAAAGAGGACGACAGACTAAGAAATTAA
Organism: Crypturellus tataupa; assembly: GCA_034781795.1. NCBI lineage: Eukaryota > Metazoa > Chordata > Aves > Tinamiformes > Tinamidae > Crypturellus > Crypturellus tataupa. The sequence continues at coordinate 314,699 of JAWLRI010000195.1, read as the reverse complement.
CATTTACATTTCCTTGATCCCCTTCCCTAAATCAGGCGTTTAATTTTTGAAGCTTACTCCCAAAATGGGGTTAAGTGATAATAACAAGCTGCAAAGCTGCGGATGGGTTGCTTAGCAATATAACACAAAGATGTCCTTGAGTCACTGCTCTGTTCTAACACTTCAGCTTAGAGAAACCTAATGTTACTGGCACGGATTGGCACAGAACTTCATAGAGCATTGCTTCATTGTAAAATCTAAATGTTAAACATTTAGATACAAGCATCTTAAAATGTCCAGTCCACTTTTTCCCATGTAACCTTTGTCCTTTCTTGTTCCTAGTCTGTTGCACAGTTTATTCCTTTTGCCCTCAATAAAAACTGAGCCAGCGGTGGGAGATAGCAGAAGTATAGGTATCCATTTTACCTTTGCCGCCTGCTGCAGTGTATTAGCATTAATGCTGGTGTTAATCCCCCTGACCCAGGGCTTAATGATGCCATGAACTCTGCAATGGAGGTTTTGGTGGTGCAATTGAGCCAATTATCCACTGCTAAAGTGCATTCAGGAGAAAAAGAAAAAAAAAGTTATTGGAGATGCAGGAGGGTAAAGGCCAATACCCAAAAATATTCAACACATCTCCCTGCTTTGTCTCTTATCTGTGAATTGCTGTCTGCCTCTGCAGTCAAAAATTAGATTATTAAAGAAGTCAAGTAAAATAGCCATTAGAGATCACTCATGGTGGTCATAGGAAGAAGAGTCTGGATTGAGTCATGCAGTCAGATGCACAAATTATGAAGAGAGGATATAAACACAAGTTGAAAAGCAGGCTCTCCCGGGATAAGATATAGTTGCTTTGCGATAGCCCGCAGCTGTATAAGAAGTGAGGTGCAGGGCATGTACTGAAGGGCATTTTTCAATCCCCAGTCTAACTTGTTTGGAGCAGAATGGATTTATTAGTATTAAAAAAATACATGCCCTTTATTTAACACATGTTACACCCACAGTGTACTTGGCTAATGGAACATCTATTTGGCAAAGATTATATGATGTTACAGTCATGCACATAAGCTGAGACTTTTGGTATAATTTATCATCGACTTTTGCTGCAAAATCTACTGTAGAGCAACAAGACGAAAGGTGAGAGAAAATGTATTGTTTCTTGAGCTTACCGCTAAGAAAGCAAGGTGCAATGATGCCAAAGAGCCTTTAAATTCAATGCAGGGACAAGCTCAGCTGAAGGATTCTGGAGGGGCTGATTTCAATCCTGCCTTCAGAGTGATGCTTCTCACTGTCTTGATGGGTCTCAGCTCTTTCTTTTTGATCTTAATTTACACTAAACAATGTAATGATTATTGTAGGCCTTCTGGCTAGTTCTTCACTGAGGGTGAGATGAATGGAAGCTGTGTGTGTTGGAGATATAACAGCTCATGAAAACTCCCTTTGTTCTCTCCACTATATAACAAAGTCCAAGACTTTGAGCTCTCAAGACCATACCAGGAATGGTGGAAACTTGTCCTGTGTGGAGCTGGATATCAACCTCATCTGTGGTTTCCTCTGTTTCCCTGTTCTTTAGCCATCACATCATGTTAGCAGAATCTTTTCCTCTTGTAGTTGTTGGTGCTTCAAGCAGAGTATTGAACTAGAGTCCTCCAGCCTAAGCTGTGCTACTCTTTTGGGTGCTAGGAGTCCCAGGGTCTGAGATGGCCCAGGTCTGCAGAGGCCCATACCTCCAGTGTGGCCTCCTGGATTTCTCAGCCGCCAGCCTGACTTGTCCATCCATCCACAGGTTGTGATAGATGGAGCTTCTAGGGCTGCCCTCGGACCTCTTGCGGCTTTGCTTGCCCAGTGTCCTCCAGCTTTCGTTTCCTGATGTAGTTCAAAGTGGGACCCTCTGTGTATGACTGCCTGTAAGAGGTTGGCTTTCCGAGCTTCCAGGCCCTGCCTTGCTTGGGAGATGGTTCCCCAAGCAGCGCTACTCCCTAACATAGAAAAGCTCTTTGTGCTTTCCCCCTTCAAATGAAGCTAAAAAGCATTAGTAAGAAAGCACATTGTCTCTTCCTCCTCTCCCTCTTTTCTATGATATTAAAGCTGATAATATTTCTTGAAGCAAAGAGATGGGTATTTTAATGGAACATGCTCAGCAGATGGGATTTCAATGGCTCTAGCTGATCTAATTACTCTCCATCTCCACCATGGCTCTATGGCATACTTCATAGCCTTTCATATTTCTTGTAAATTTTCTGCTTTTACAGCCCTAAGAAATGAAACAATAACATTAATTGATTTGGAAAGTTGCCCACCAACTGTACTAATAAAGGTAGCTAGAGCAAGGGGCTAGTTCTGTCAAAGTGAATGCTAAGAGGAAAAGACAAAATTAAAGCCCATAATTCCAGTGACACCTGCTTAACTCTTACCGTGTCAGCACTATCTGACTTGTTTCTGGCCAAAAAACACATCTCCAAAAACCAGTATATCAAATCCTCTAGACAGTTAATTTCAGGATGGGTTTCTAAAACATGAAATTTTAATACTAACATTTTTGTCCCTGAAAACAACAGATTCAAATGAGAAATAAGAAGCGGGGTGAGGGGGAAGAAAAAAAAAAGAAAACAAAAGTTATTTTGATGAGTAAGACTCAGAATTAAGAGCGGATTGCTGAGTGGGATCGCTTGGCCCATGCTGTGAGAACACAATATCCTTAAGCGTCTGGGTGGATTACATATCCCACAAGACCGCTTCCCTTATGCTTTCCATCAGCAGAAGGAAGGAAGGCTGTTGCGGGGTCTGGAGGCCGAGTGCCTGGCCTTGTGGCTGCCCGTGTCGTACAGCAACCCAGTTCCAGCAGCAGCCTTGCTGGGAACAAGTGCTGTTGTATCGGGTGACACCATCACGTTTTTCATCCTGGCAGAGGTTGTCAGCACCAAGGCTGGGCATTAACAAGGCTTTGTGATCTTCATCGTTGCCCTGCACGACCCTTCCCGTACCCTTTGCAGCTCTTGCAGCCCTGGCCCTCAGCTCCGTGTGTGGGTGGGAGCCCGTTAGCCTCTACGGGCAGCTGCTATGTAGCAGATCGCAGATGCTGGGCTCCCCGATTGATGGATTTCTTCACGTCAAGGCTAAGGGAGGTTCACAGTGAAGCCCTAGGTTGCGCGGGGAGGCTGCTGGCCATCTTGACAACTGATGTGATGGAGAAAATTGCCACGTCGCTGCCTATTAGGGGCACTGTGTTTCACCCCTGCTAGAGAGGCCTGCGAGGGAGTGCGGGCAGGCGGGTGAGCGGCGAAGCTGGGAGTCACCTGGAGCTGCTGTCGGGGTCTGGGCGGGCAGGCTGTGCGCGCAGGGGAGTCTGCTGGGGCACGTGGGCGGTCGCAGCCCCTCTTCATGCTTGACCTGGGCCTCACCTCCCTCCCTGCCAACCGGCGGGAGGAACAATGCGTGTCTTTCCGAGCGAGGACGCCGCGGCTCTTTCCCTTGCTTCCCAAGGCATGAGATCAGAGAGGGAGCTCATAGAAAATGGTTCCTTTTCTTCCTAATGAGACAGGGCTGCTATATCTTGCCCTGCCTAGGTATTACTGTAGGAGTGTTCGAAACCACTGGCTCTTGCAAAGCCCCTTAAGCAAGTCCCGTTCTTAAAGGCAACAGGATGGAGGTGAGCTGGCTTCAGGTACAGGCTCTGGCACTCTGCTTGTGTGATAGTGTGGGTCTCATGTCCCTTCTCCTTGGGTCCAGTGCATCCACCGTTGCTTTCTTCCCCGCAGTGGGACTTGCAGTGCTTCCGTATGCTACCTCTTTCCTGTGATAGGTAGCAGGCTGTCCTCCTGCAGGGCCAAATAGCGCTCTGCCTAGAAAGCGTTCCCGTAACGATACATTAATATTCTACTTGACTAGTACCATAGGCAATTGCAGCACTGATTACTTATAGAATAGAAATCTGTTCTGACAGTTTTTGCTTACCTTATTTGCTAACATTAATTGTTTCTCTGGGAGCCTGTAGCAAGGTTAATGCCAGTCCTGAGGAAAAGAAAACATCTCTCATCAAAGCCATTTGTAAACAGTCTTACCTCAGCTGTGTGCTCGAAAATCAGCCCCGCTAATTATCCGGATGGCTCCTGCATAGCTCCGGTTGTTCGGGGGGTAATACGAATATGTGCCTGCTGCTGAATTTCTCTGGAAATTCTCTTGTTTTCCAAATCAGTGTCTTCTTCATATATCATCCTAGCAAGTGATTAGCAGAGGCTGATGATGAATCTCACTGGGGTTAAAAGAGAGTAGGTAAAGGGGCATTTTCCAAAACTTCCTACTTACATCAGCTTTTATGGTTCCCAGGGCCCATCCACTTTACCTAGAAATGTACTTGCCAGAAAGGAGGAGTTAGTGCCTGTGACATGAAATCATCATAGCTGAGCTGAGAGCTTGTCCTAATCCCTGCCCTTGTGATGGGATTGCTTCCTAAAGTGAAGATCTGTCCTGCCTTTGAAGATGGGAACCACTCCCTGGACAGTGCTGCCAATGAACTTGTTCCTAGGGAATTGGTTTGAAGCAAAACAATCTCCATCCTCAAACCAAACTCACAAGAATCTTTAATATCTGCACGTGACAAGAGAGAACTCTGCTATTAGCAGCAAATGATGACTCTTCTAGGAAGACCAGTAGCGCTGACAGTCAGAAACTGTATTTGTGGTGAATATGGAGCTGCAAAAATATGGTTGCCCGGGGAGGCAATATTTGCATCAATAGTTTTATTTCTGGCTGGTCTCCCATCTCCCCAAATCCAGCCCTGCCTGGAAAATGAGCTGCTTTGCATGCTAGCCATGGCCAAGATAATGGGAGATCTTCTAGTCTAAATGGAGAGAGCAGAACCGTTTTTTCACCCCCAGACTGGGACCAAATGTACTAACCAGAAATTTTTGTTGTGAAAGTCAGAGTTCTGTTAAATTACCGTGTTATAGGACTCTGCTATGTAAATATAACAAGGGCCATATAAGGAAATGGTATTCAATATGCGAGTATACCTGTTGTCCCTAGAGGCTATTCAGACTGGCTTTATGTCTTTTACTACAGTCACTCTGAATTCTTCTCTCAGTGTAAGGGTATAATCATGTGGCATCAATATCATTAATATATTCCTGTGTACAAAGCAGCTCTTAATAATTACCCCAAGCCTTAATTTGCTGAGACTTAATTACACTAGCAGCTCACTGACATTGTTAAGGTTAATAACTCACTGATTCATAAGACAGGACATGTTGCAAATCAAATTGATTGTAGGAATTACTGCATTGAACCATGCGATCAACAGGCAGTGTGTTGTTGAGCAACACTGAAGCAACAGCTTTTCGCAGCATTCACGTCCCCTGGGAGAAGTGTGAGGGTCTGTTGTGCTTCCATAGGCAGCTACTGTTAGAGGGAAAACCTCGCAGCTCCCAACGTGCCGGGTTTCCTGCATGGCGGGGAGTTTCATATCCCAGCCCAGGCCTCTGCAGGAAGAGCTTGTGCTGCATCTCGACTCAAAGCTGGATTAGGCTTCAAGATCCATCTCCTGTGCTATAGTTAGCAGATGGGAGAGACGACAGGCACCAGCTAGGGGCTAGTAAGAAATGAGAGCTTTTCTGCCCCCACTGCTGGCTGTGCTATGAGCATCCTGGAACAAATCCCCTGGTGGGAAAACAGGGTTTGGACCCTTTGATCTCCAGATGCCCTCCGTTAATTTTTCTCCCTTTCCTTTGCAAAGTTGGTGTGAGACAGGACTGTTCTTCCTCACTGAGTAAAGGAGGGAGGACTTTATGTATGTGTCGAAGTGACTTCTCAAATGAATCTTAATCACATGGGCTAATTAGAGTCTGTGTTTGTTAATCGGATGTGAATAGCAGGCTGATTTCTGTATTTATATAAATGTTGTCTGGAAAACCTCTTGGCAGATGGGCAATTGTTTGCTACCCAGAAGCCTAAGTGGGCATTTTAGCAGGTTGCAAACATAATTTCACAGCCAATTAGGGAAAAATGAAAACAGCACTTCTAGTGTCCACCATGGGCTCCAGGCCTTTTTGCAAACACTAGGGGAGGCTGTGAGGTGCTGTATGTTTGAGTCTTCATTTGGCATTCCTGGTTGGCAGGAATTGTGCTGAGCTGCAGTGTGGAACTGAACTCACTGTCCCCAAGAAAGCAAATCAGGATGAGATTTCCCTGTCTCAGGGCAACTTGGGCCCTTTTTTCTTCTCCTGCTGGTAGGAACACAGCTAAAGTAAGCTTGAGTTGGGGAGAATGACAGGCCGGGGCTGATACGATGGAGCAGAGCCCGTTGCAGCAGGATCACCGACCTGCTGGGTCCTGCAGTGCGCACAGCTGGCAGCCAAAATCAGAGTAGAGATCTTGAGTGTGTTTGGGTACCCTCCCTGCTCCCAGGAATTACCCTGATGAGCACTTAAGTATCTCTGTTAATGATTGTGTTAAGTTTGTATGCTACCGATATTCCTGGCAGTTTCTTTGCCAGCGTAAGAGCTAAATATCCTGATTTTGTCATGCATACCTATGGATTACAAATAGATCTTATTAACTGCTCAGAACTGACACATCTGTTTGAATAAAAGGGCTTATTTCTTTGCAGGCAGTAGAGCAATCTTCCTGTTATGCTAATAAATATAGGTATTTGCATAAATGTAATCAGATGCTCAGTCTTACTGCGTATGGGCTTGCAGTCCTGCATGATGGGCTGGCTCTTGGATGCTTTCAAAATCTGCTCCTATGACAGAGGCTGCAAGGACAGGTTAGGAAATACTTGCCGAATGTTTGAAATGGCCGGGAATGGGGGAAAGAGACAAGAGGCTGTCCTTCCAGAAATAACTTTTGGTCACTGTAGAATAACACATTACAGATGCGCTGTGTTAGAGATGGTAAATTGTCTTATAGGTGGTACATTGTATATATTATACATTGTAGTATAGATGAGCAGAAAGGAGTGCAGCCTCAAAGGCAATTTTCTCAGTTTTGTGAGGAAGAGCTCCTGTTGTGCTAGACTCATTTTTGATGAATAATGTATGCGGCATCTTGCAGTTTTGCGCATGAGTAAAATGCGCGAATGTGGCATCCCCAAGTGCACGTGGGGCGTGCGGCTTCTGTAGGTGCAAGGGAAAAGAGGAGGGGCAGGTTCCCGTCTTTGCATGACTGCCTGTGGCGTGATGATAAATAGTCACTTTCCATTCAGCTGGAGCTGGCTACAGAACCAGGCGAGCAAATCCAAACAGAGAAACCGTGTCAGTGCTGGGCACGAGTGCTGGCCCTGTAGTCTGCCCTCCTCTGCAGCACAAAGGGATCTTGCGTTTTGGAGCGTCCAGCAGCATGTTGAACAGAGGCGGCATTTTGCAGGAGCACGAATGTAGAGAGGTCCTACAGCCTCTCTTCTTAAGCAGCTTTATTACTGTCAGCGCTAAAAAGATTCAGCTCCTTTCCTGGTTGTGCTGGTATTAATGGCAACCATGTATATTCTCACTTATCGCTGCTGTCGCAGCTTTGCTCAGATTTCACTATGTGCTTTACCCTTCAGCAGCAGTGAATTTGCTTTCAGAGGACAGAAAAGTGCTGTCTTCCCTATTTAATGCATGTGCAAATGCTCAGCTGATGCCAGCTTCCCTGCGTGAAGCCTTACGTAGACTGAAAGCTGGGGTATGTCGCACTTCAGTAAGGTGAAGCTCTCATTTAGCTTGAGATGCAAATATTTGGCAGGTGAAGTCAGCATCTGAGACAAAATCAGATGCAGGCTTCATGCAGACTGAACCGTGAGATGTGTCCCCCTTGTCCATTAGCTTCAGACCCCATCTGGGCTTCTGGCTGGAAGCGTCGCTAATGGCTCCTTTCCCTCTGCTCTTTTCTCCCATGCTCAGTACGCCGGGGCTACAAATATGGACCCGTGAATGCAGGAGTTTATGCAAAGTGTGTGCAGTTCTTCAGGCAAAAAAGTCTAAAAATTATTATTTATTCATTTGAAGAGTAATTTTCATACCTTTCTAACTGCTTTAAAGGCAAAACATCTCTGCAGGTTGCTCACTGGGTCAATAGCTAGGGACATACATTTTTCAAACCATTTCTTCCTAACCACTGTTTATAAAACTCTCTTCTAAGTTAAACTAAAGAAATCTGATTCCTTACTTTGTTTTACCCGTCATCATGCAAGCACTTGAGCTGGTATTTCTAGTTTGCTGCTGTACAGTTACACACAAAGTTTGAGCAACTGCAACATTAGACATCGTGCCTAATGGCAAAGATGCTGAGTAGATTTATTCAGCTCCACTCCATGTTGTTTCTTGTGTTCCAGGGGAATCGTGGGAATTGTTTACAAGAGGGTTTGAGAGGTTGCTTTCTCAGCCAATGTGCTTTCCTACTGCACAAAACCTCTCAATTTAATTTTCCTCTAGCTGCAGCTTTTCTTCTCTTTGCAAATTCAAGTGAAGATGAATGTAGGCACAGGCCCCATCTCTGATACATCTTGTGTATCTCGGAGCACTTTATGAATGAGATGAGTAGCACCTTTCTAGTTTCCCAGCTAGGTGCAGAGTATTAGCATGATTCATCCCTCCTTCCCTCCCATGCCCCCTAGCAATCCCAGGTGTTCGGCGTTCCCACTAAAGCTCCTTCAAGGATAGCTGGAGCAAACCAAGAATGGGTGTCACAAAAGGAACTGCTTTGAAGCCCCACAGACAACCTTTAGCTCCCGAATACAAATTCTTCTTTTCCTTATCATCCCAAAAGTGAGGGTAGTTCAGACTAAGAAGTATCCTTGCACTCTAACTATAAGCCCTTGTTTGAAAGTTTCCATGGATCTCTGCTTTAGAGGGATGACAGCCTGGAGACCTTTTATTTGGTGAGAAGCTTTTATTTTTCTGCAGCTGTGTGTGGTGGTGGGGAAGCAGCAATTCCTATTCAGCACATCATTACTATAAGGGGGAAGAAAACCCACAAGCAAAGTAAAACCAGAAGCTCCCCGAGCAGCTGAGATGTCTGTGCTCGTGGCTGTGCCGGGCAGGCTTTGGGCCCCGTTGTAGAGTGGGTTCTCGGAGCTGCTGGCCTGCAGGAGCTGCAGTGGGATGCCAGGGAGGCGGTGCCTTGGCCAGAGGGTGAAGAGTGCTGTCAAGCTCCCAAATCCCCATCGCTCTCCCCTGCTAAATGGATTGCTATAGAAATAAACGAGGGGGAAGGAAATTCAGAAAGAAAAAGGAGGATTTAATGTACTTGACCTATTGCAGAATAATAGTGAAAAAGCAGCGCCGTGCGGAAGGGCTGTTGGAGGGCATTGTGGAGCAGTCTGCTCTTTAACGGCCGCCAGTTGCTTCTGTACCTCACGGGTAGCATGGAGAGCTCTGCCAGGCTGGTGGGTGAGAAATCCTTCTGCAAGCAAGAGGGTGGTATCGGCTCCAGGGAAGCTGCTGGCATGTGTGTCGCGGCGCAGGAAGAGGCTGTTTGCTGTCTTGCAGCTTATAAAGCCACCCCAGCGTCACTATGCCGCTTAGGAGACCTTGGTGGCCCTTCGAGTGCCCGTAGAGCCGTGTCTGGAGCATATTGTGGCCTCATCTCGTCCAGAGGAGGACTTGTGTGTTGGGGACCCTGGGATCTGCACTCTCTCAAAATTAAGCGCCTTCAAATTCTGTTCTTAGAAGTGTCTTTTGTGCAAACCTGCTGCTGCAAATATCACCAGCTCATGAGACTTTGTCTCTTTGGCTAGTTGGGTTCATTTTGGATCTTGAAAGCATTTAGTTTCATCACTCCCCACTGCAGCAGCTCTTCCTGTAGCAGTTGCAGGTCAAACAATAAGTGTGGCATTAACGTATGTCAAATAAAAACAGCCCTGGTCCCTGCATTCCTGTAGAGTTTGTTTAATACCCAATCTGATGGCGAGGTAATTTATCCTAGAAACAATGACTTCAAGTTTGGCCATTTGGTAGAGTTCCAGAAGGCATACAGTACATTTGGCTGGGAATTAATGCAGGAAAGGACTTTCAGACATTTTAACAGGGGCAGCACACTTGGAGGAACTGGAAAGTATTCTTGAGAACATTCAATGTCGCCCTAAATTAGACCATAAAAAGTAAGTGCTTTATAAAAGCAATTTTGCGCAGTAGGGTCTGCGTTGTCAGAGCTTCCTGGTGATTTAGAGGTTTCCCTTCCTTATGACTCCTGAAAAAATATAAGAAATGGGAGTCTGGCTGCTGTGAAAAATACCCTTGTCTTCAAATTTTGAGGAAAAGCTATATATATATGTGAGATAAATATCTATAAACCAGAGGCTATAAAACTGGGAGTCTGACAGCAGAGGTGCAATCTCTGAAGCACCATCCTGTAAAGAGTAAACCTGCATATAAACCCTTGTGTTTTCACATAAGGCTGACTAGGAAGCGTGCTGTTGCTTTTGTCTTTCTGCTTGGTTTGCAGTACTTACGTGCTCTGGAGGATTGCACTGACTGTGATGGACAAGGAGGGAAAGCCCTATAATGCACACGAGTGGCTGCTTAGGTGCAATGCCACTTTTATCTTTCTCACTGCATCATTTGAACCACTTCATTTTTTTTTCAAGCATTTTCTGAATATTTATGAAAAACTGCTTTGGCAGAGTAGACCATTTCCCTGAGATAGGAAGGGCCGATGAAGCAGAGGGAGACGGGGACCAAAGCAATGAAGAGCGCTGCTCCGGGCAGCTGCGGGGGGTCTGGGGCTGGATTCTTCTGAAAGATGCCCACCAGGGAAACTAGGGAACCAGAGCCAACCAAGCCTTGGCCTGTCCTGCTCTGCAGCCTTTTCCTGGGAACAGGGTGGTGTGTGGGTTGAGGTAAAGCTTCTTGGGGTGAGTAGAAAAAAGGCATTCCTATTTCCTCACCAGAGAGGCCTGCAAGTGAAGAAGAAGAAGAAGAAGAAAAAAATCCACTCTGGAAATGAAGTTTTCCTGAGTGCACGATTCCCTTGTCGTGAGCACTGTATATTGATGTACGGACAACGCGTGTGCCGCAGGCGAGGCTGCAGTTCCGTGAATCCTCTTGGAGCCTCCCTTTTCCGGGAGCAGCTGCGAGCAGCAGGGGTTATGCGCTGGCACTGATGGATGAGCTGACGGGCATCCTGTTCGGGGCCTGTGGCGGTGGCGAAGAGCGGGCACTGTCTCTCCTCAGCTGTGCGCTGCGAGCAGAAGCAGAGCGAGGTGGTCGCGTGGCGCTGCCCAAGTGCGAAGCACCCAGTGAAGCGACAGGCAGCAGCTGCAGTCGTTTTGGCACCACAGCTGTGGCTTATGAATGTTGTAGACCGGCTCCTCAATGTCTGGTCTCAAAGGCCTGAAGAGACCGATAGGTTTGGCTCCCCACATGCATGATTTTTATCTGTTGGAGTATCAGGACACTGAAATGTGTCTGTGTTAGTGGTCACCTTTGAGCTAGTGCAGCTCTGCCACCACTTTGTGCTTGCTGCTGAGCCAGGGAAAGGAAGGGAATAACTATGAGAATGGGGTCATGCTGCTTTGAAACATAATGGTCATTACAGAATATATGTGAGTGTCTTCTGTATGGTGTTCATGGTATACTGTGCTCCGTGTTTGAGAGGTGTGTGTGAAAGATATCCAGGTGCCTTTTCTTTCATTAGCCTGTAGCTCTGCCCCTTCACACAGAGGCCAGGCAAAGGACATCTAATCCCTTTTGGACCCCTTTCTCCGGGATGTGGAAGAGCAAGCTTCATTTCTCACTCCTTTTAATAATCTAGAAGCTGACATAACTATATGTGTCCAGGCTCCAACAAGATCCTGTAAGTACCTCTGCAATTGGAAATGCAGAATCATAGCTAGGCTCCTGCAGCTCTGCTGGAACCATTTTGCTGTCCCTGTGAATGAGAGAAGCGGGACCCGGGAGCGTGCAGCCCTGCTGCTCCTGGGGTGCCAGCGCAAGCGTCCGGGCCAGGTCGCTGCGGCTGAGCTTGCCCGGCCCCGTGCGCTTAGGAAAACAATGTGCAGAGGAATTAGCGCGGGGCAGCGAGGTGCTGGCCTTTCCCAGGGGCGCAAAGAAAAGCCCTTTCAGAGTCATTTAGTTTCCTCTGTCAGGGAACAGCCTGGGTGACCCAGGGGACAAGAGACCCACTCGGCCCCAATGCAGACCGCTGTGCTTTGGGTCGGTTTAGGCTTTTAAACTTTTCTGAAGATGTGCACACAGACAAAAAGAAAAGAATCAGCTTGGTAAATAGCTGTCCCTTGCCATCAAGTGGAGAGCAGGGATGGAGGAGACGCAAGCACAGCTCCAACAGTCTTATGCTAATCTCTAATGACACATCAGGCTTGCAACAGGCAGAGGAGGAGCTCTTAAACACAGTAGCCAAGAGCAGAGCAGAATAGACTGACTTTTATACTTCTATTAGCATAGTTTGTAATTATTACAGTAGAAGCTGTGCCTTCTGACGCAGTGGCTGAATCAGCATGTTTTCTGCCAGAGCTACCTGTGCTCTGCACACCTCTGGTTCGAGGGGCAGTTCACCAGGTGCTTTGCAAACCCTTGTGGCAGTTAAATCTGTTTCCAAAGCTCTGGCTTCTTGCTCATCTTCTCTCCTGTTCCTCTGTCACCGCTCTTCAGGCTATTCTAGGAAGTTACTGTCAAGGGCACCTTGCATAAACTCTTTCACTTAAGGGAAAAAACTCTCTGATGACACAAATCTTTGCAAATGAGCATGACAGTAAGAGGCAGGGAAGGCACTGCAGCCCCAGCTACAGCCGCACACCTCTGGGTTAGAAAAAAGCCCTGCTCTGGAGTAACTTCATGGCTTCATTCAACCGTATTTGGCTGGACTCCATGTAAATAGAGTATGACCTTCTGTCCTGCAGGTTGTGCAAGCAGAATAAAATGATAGCGGTTGTCCTGTGTAGCCAGTGTGTCCTAGAGAAAAACAACCCAGGAAAGCACCGTCTGACTCCTGCTTGCCAAGGGAGCCCAGGAGAGCTGTGAACACGTGCGAGGAACAGCCCCCGCTGACCCCTTATTTTAACAAGGAAGTGAAGGGCGGGCAGAAACTCACCCGCAACTCAATCTGCGTACAAAACATTGAGAACGAGAAAAAGTCAAATTAAAAGCATAAATCAGGTACCTCGTGGTTTAATCATAAGGGCTGGCACAGCTACGCTATCCCTTAAAACAGTAGCTACCTCTGCGATGGCAGTGCCTTGAATATGATGGTTTGATGGAGGATTTGGGGTGGGTTCTGAAACACAGACAAATCTGTGCAGAGTTTTCTCTTTCTCTTCTCCTCTTGGCTTTTGTGAACATCTTAAATTAGAGTCTGTGCTGCTTTCCATATCAGCGATGAGTCCAAGGGCAATGTCAGTGGCTTGTGTTTTGTGCCAGCTTGCAACACCTTGGCTGCAAAAGTTGTTCTCTCTCCAGCTTCCTAGATCTCTGCTTCCAGAGCTTTGCATTGCGGGGGAGCACAGTATAATCCCTCTGTGTTAACTATGCTTTTCCTTCTGGTTTAAGGGACAAGAGTCCCTTATATGAGGTGCCTGTCATGCAAGAGCCCCACAGTTCATGCCTGGAGACCTCTCAGCCAAGTAAAAGACACAGACCCAAGGACAGAGGCAGCATTTCACCCTACATGCACAAGTCCACAGTGGGGGGAAGGGGCCTGTAATTTTGTAAACTCCAATTTTGGAACGTGATGGAGTCTTGCTGTTCTAAAGCCTCCTGATCAATCAGTTAAAGGAAGTCATACTCTGTAGTAAAAGGATCACCTTTCCTATTTTTTATTTAATTTGGAATATTTTTTTGTTCAAAACAGTGCATTCCTCCTTACTGAAGACTTGGACTTAATGGAAGTTGCACAGCCTGAATTGTTTCCATTTTAATTTTGAACTGACCTTGATATTCTTGGGATGTCACGTCTGAGCCGCAATTCAGATTAGTGCTGTGCGCAGCACCGATAGGAATGCCTGCTTCTCGGCAGCCGGCGTCTCCGGCCACCTGCATCTCGACTGGAATTCCTTCTTTTGTTTGTTTTTCAGTGTTGAGCGGGATCCAGGCCGGCCCCTTGTAGTATAACCATCTCCCTTGCACTCATCTGTGGGGTCTGCAGAGGTTGTGATGGAAAATAAACAGCGGAGGAGCTGCAGTGCGGAGGTCACCTCCCTGCCGTGCGTTCAAAACTGATGGCCATGGGTGGCTGGCAAGCAGCCCGGTCGCAGGGCCAAGAAGAGGTTGGTTTGCAGACGGTGTCAATCCCTTTCAAACAAGGCCTGTTCAGATATGGCTCCTAAAATACAGTGCGAGCTGCCACCCTTGGCACGCTCGGCGGCGGGGTGTGCTTCAGTGGCCTTATCGTGCCCCAGCGCTGAGCGATAAGCATTACTGGATAAGGTCCCTCCTTCCTCATCCAAGCCTCATAAAGCAACTCGGAATGAGAGCCATTTAGCGCATCGTGTCCTGTAGTGCTGGGTATATTTAAGAGCTGTCTGTGAATAATTCCTGTCCTCAACCTGTGTTGTGCTGCCTGGCTTAGAGCAGCCAGGGTCGGCGGCTGTCACCGTTCAGCCAAAAAGGGAGCAGTCCAAGGCGCTGCCTGGATCGCAGCCGCGGATGCTGCTGACACGGCAGCGAGGACGGGAGGCAGAGATGGAAGCGATGTGCGGCCGTGGGGAGCCTACACGGAGGCTCCACCCTGGCGAGAGCCGAGGAGGAGCTTCTCCTTACAGCTGACCTTTTAGCAAGCCTTTTATCTGTGTTATTTATTATCGTATTATTTAATGCAAAAGGCCACTTCTGCTGCGGCTCTGGGCTGTAGCAATTAGCGTTAATAGATGATTACACAGCGGCGGCAGCACGAAGAGGCAGCGTTCATTACTCGCAGCCACGCGCGCACCGAGATTTATCTGCAGCTGCCAACCTGCTGCCACTGAGGAGCGCGCGCAGCCGGCCCTGTGCCGCCGGCTCGCTGCTCGGCGCCAGCGCAGAGCAAGCAGCGCTCGGAATATGACCGTGTCTTTTGCCTGATGTCACGGAGACACGTGCACAGCAATAGGAAGCCTCCGTGCAGGCATAGGAGGGTGCCAGGTTGCATTTGTTTATTGTATATGGGGAATACGGCTGCCGAGACACGGCAAGTCTTGCTGCTCGCAGGGCTCTGCTGGCAGTTCAGGCAGAGCACCATGAGCACCATGAGGGGGCTTGGCAAAATGTTTTTAGCAGCAGCACCTTAGTTCTCAGCAGAACAGCCTAGAGAACATACGGGAAAGGGAGCGCACAGCTGCGGCCCCCCGCACTGCCTGCCGAGCGGCGGTGGCTGCAGCGGGACTGTTGGAGCATCACGCTGCAGCCCAGCTACTGCCAAAGGCGATTCCAAGCAACTCTCTCTAGTGACTGTATTAAGCTTCCTAAATTAGTTTTAGAAAGTGAATGGTGTTTTCTGGGCCAGACTGCTTGGCTTTGTGCAGGAAGGGGTGCTCTTGACAGAGACGTACCCGCACTGCAAAGGTGGCTGTTGCAGCAGGGAACGCAGCCACACTGACCCGGTGCGGTGCAGTGTTTACTGGAACGGCTGTAGCAAAAAGGCACTTTCCTAGCTCTGTTGTGACCCGCTTGGTGGTCTTCATCCAGAGAACCCTGAACACACTGTAAAACAAATCCAATATACAGACCCTTTCGGTCGCAGAGAAATGTGGCACCCAGCAGGGAGGCAGCTTGCGCCTGCTCTCAGGATAAAATACATCCTGCTCCTGGTGAAATGCATCAGTCTGACTTTCCTCAGCAACAATTAAGTGCCATAAACAAGTGACCCAAACCAAGTTGTAAGCAGAAGGTTGTTCACTGGATCGGGTAACTTCGGAAGTACTGAGTGAGGACTTGGAGCCCCAACTTCCTTTTATCCCATCTTTCAGGCAAATTGTTTTGGTTTTGGATCCAGCAGGATCTGAAATGCTTCTTCACACTGTGTATCACTGGAGATCCCAGATTCGCTTATTGTGGTTTTAAACATGTGAGATAAAACACCTTGCTGGACTTGACATAGTGCCAAGGATCTGGTCTTGGCTGCATTACATTATATCTCTTCTTGGAACCTAAAACATCTGGAATGAGATTCTGCTCTGGCTGCTTTTGTGCCCACATTCAGCCTTTTCACTTTTGGATTTTTCCCTTCTCTCACGTGGTTCAGAGAGTGCCGGCAGGAACGGATGAGGCATTGCACTCAGTTCAGTCAGGTGTAAATCCTAAACAGAGTATTGCTTGTTTTAATGAAATTTCTATCCAGTGTTATTCCTCTTTTACCAGGTATTTTGGTAACTCTCGGGATAACCCTAGTTCCTATGGCTGCCTTATCAACCCCCTTTACTTCAGAATACGATTGCAGTGAACGCAATGTCCTCTTCCTAAAGAGAAGAGATAAGCAAGTGTATTCATCTTTGCAGCCATTCAAATGGGGCTGAATGAGGACATGGAGGCTATGCCTACCCTGGCTTTCTGAAGATAATGTGGTCTCTTTCTTAGATGAAGTCATCTGGGAATTACACAGATCATTTAATTTTCTCTTTCTTGATGTTTCATCCAAGATCTGCTCTCACACATATAGCCATCTACAGAGGAAGCATAACAGAAACCAGTCCAAGAAAAAGCAGAATATTAAGTGACTCGGGAATCCTCACAGGCGTATCTCTGCTTTAACTGCAGAGTCATTGCCAAAAAAAAATGTAAATCATTTATTCTCTCCCATCCTCTGGATGTCTTTCTATTTAAAAATGTAATTAGATCTGCATGTTCCTTGTTTTTAATTTTACTTTTAATTAGGTATGTGGAACTGCATTGTTAAGGTCGTTCTGTGTCAGTGTCTGGATGAAAATAACTCTGTTCTTTCCAGAATATCACTGTACTCGATTCTATTTTAGCTAACAGAAATGAAAAAGCATTCAAAGACATTTAATACATTTTTTTTCAGGTGATGTTTTCACATTATTTAGTAGTTCACATTATTTCGGGAGAATTTGACAATAGACAGAAATTACAATCCTCAGAATTTCCTGTTTATAGAAAGAAAGGAAGATGCCAAAGTTGAGCAAAGCATTTTATTTGCTAATATACTTATTTGCTGTGTAGTAGGACCTTACATCTCCAAATCTGACCTTGGAGTGCCTTGTGTGAGGAGCTGCGTAAACATATCGTGAGAAGACATACTGTTCCAAACTCTATAAAGAGACTGAACTGTAACAAAGATCCTTCTGTAAAGATTGTCTTGCAGGCTTCTTGCTTGTTTATTTAGGAGTGTTGATGTGGTAGAGACCACAAAAGTTACTGACAGGAGAAGGGTGCATTGAGGTCAGCTAAATCGGTGAGGATATTGGACTCTAGTAAGCAGTTATGCCAAAGAGCCAAAGGAAGACAAGCTCTTTTGGCGCTTTGCAGATGACATGCCAGAGGCACCTGTGAAGCAGGAGTGAAGCAGTGTGTGTCTTCATGCTTGTCTTTTGTGGCCACGGGGATCTGGACTAAGCTGGGGTGCTGAGCTGGAGTCCATCCCTCCTATTCGGGGAGCAACGGGAGGAGACGCCAAGTACGGCTGATACCGAGGAGGCTCTGCCATCTTCCCCTCGCGCTTGGCTCCAATTCCCAGAGGTCTTGCCCTTCTCCAGGCCCAGCCTTTCTGCTGTCTCCACCGGTGGTCTCTGAAGCAAATAGCATCTGGCTTGGCGCAGGCCTGTCTGCTGTCTGAGCTTCTCCGTGATTCAGCAGGCTTCAGCCTTTAAGCGCTGCACTACACTTGATTTGGTTTATGCTCCCTAATGGAGTTCAAGACGGGTCAGCAGCTACACCCAGAATTAAATGCGACACACTTCACGTCGCTGTGGGGACTTCTAATTCTTTATGAAATACCATTCCGTGCAGGGCCCCCCTGGGAGGGGCACACACACACAGCTTCCAGACCATCTGGCCGCTGCTGTCTGCAGCTCTTGAATAATAAATATAATCTGCACACGTCTTCTATAAACTGCAGACACACGACCAGGTATATAGCTGCAGCTCCCTGCAGGCCGGGTGGAGAAGTCCTGTTGTGGGAACAGTGCTGGTGACCGAACCTTTGAGCGTGTCGCTGCACGACTAGCAAAGCCTGGAGTTTGCATGGGGTGTCTGTAAACCATGAGCCAGGGCATCCCTATTAATACTGAGGACACTAGAACCTGGGGTAGGACTGACCTTCCCCTGTGGCTGTTGAAGACCTCTGGGTAAAAACGATTACAGAAATGATAGGTGTCTCTAGGCTACCTCTCAGTGTGCTTGGAGATTTAAGTTACCAAGGAACTCCATGCTTTAAAAAGCATGATTGTGATACAGCAGCAACAGGGCACAAATTACCAGGGTGGTTTTTTTTTTTTGCCTTTATGAAGGCAAAATGTGTGCAGCCGTCTTTGCGTTACAAACTCTTGTTTTTACTGCAAGCAAAAAGTGCAGGGAACTCTGTCTACACCTTGCACTGTCAGGAAAATCGTGATGTTTCAGTGCATTAATCTCTAATTACAGTGCCAGCTGATAAATGTTTAACTCCAAGTGCAGTGAAAGGGGTAAAAGGTAAACAATGTTTAAATTAATTACACTGATTAATAAAAGCTGCAGACCTGCTGTAGCCTTGCTGCTGCGGTGGGCAGGAGATGTCCCCCTGCCAATCCCATTGCAGCCAGTTACTTTGTGAGTCCCCATGCTCAGTTAAATTAACCTGCTCGGCACCTGGCAGGTCCAGCCTATTAAGTGGAAAAGTATTTTCCTCTTTTGAATGAGTGCTGTTCTACCTGCTGATCTAGAGGAGATTCCCCTCTGGAACACATCTCTGATTTATAGGGAGATAGATGGCACTTTGTAGCTATAGATTTAAGGAGCTGATTTCACTATCACCCAAGCCAGGTGGAGTCTTGTGAAAACCCAAAGAGCCTGAGATTATTAGAGCCCCAATTTAATAGGCAGCTTAAACATGGGCCTGGCTTCAAATGATTTCTAGAGACTGTTTTAAAACAACAGAGAAGATAGAGTTGTAAGTGAATTGCATTGCACTGCTTTTTGTTTTTTGCTGATGGAAAAAGGATAGTGTATTTTGTTATTGGTGGTTGGTTTTTAATCTGTAATGCGGCAGACAAAAAATTTTGAAAGGAGAATTGATGCTGTTAGCTGGGAAATTCTGATAGACTCTGTTGTGGTGATCCGGCTGCCTGGCGTATGAGGGTCGTCTTCTGTTCCCTTGTTTCTCCAGGGCACGGAGCAGAAATGCTGGTTGAGCACTGGTAAGCTTCAGGACCAAAACGAATCTGATGACCTATTTTTCTGCTGTGATCTGTGACTGTAGTATCACTTACCTGTACAGTTTCAAGGTGGGGGCAGTTTTCATGTTAGGTAACCACAGGACTTCTAGGCTACAGGACCAGGCTGTGCTCTGGAGTGGCCCCAGAAAACCTCGCTTCTCACCTTAGCAGCTCTTGATCTATTATTTTCATCTGTTCTATTCATTGTAATCAGCACACTGATGCAGCTCTCCAATCCCTCTCTTCATCCTGCTGCGCCTCTGGCTTATGCTAGTTTTCCTAGCAAGCTGTCTCAAGCTTATACCTCTTAATGTTTCCCTCTGCATGACCTCAGTGTTGCCTCAAATCTCTTTTTTTCCCCTGTGATGGTAGTTATGCTAAGCCCTTCCTTAATCCTTGGAGTTTTCACAGCCTGGTGAGTCTTCTGAATTTATCTGTGTGTTGTAAAATCAAGGTACAGCTGTTTCAGCCCACTATTCCCCTTTTCAGTCTTCTCTTTTTACAGTGGCAGACATAAACGCCTCTTTCAGAAAATGGGAACTAGGAGATGCTGTAAGAGTTGCAGTAGGCAGCAAAGAACCGAAAAGCAGAGGTCCTCTTTTGGAGCTCAGGGACTGTTCATCACCAGGGGCTCCTGGCTTTGCTGGGAGAAGAGGCTGTTTTCCTCTTAGCAATTCATAGCAATTCTTAGCAGGTCGAGGGAGGTGATTCTACCCCTCTACTCAGCCCTGGTGAGGCCACATCTGGAGCACTGTGTCCAGTTCTGGGCCCCCCAGTACAAGAAGGATGAAGTGGGTGACTGCCCTGAGTGGTGTGGGGAGCTCCTCAGTGCCAGCCTGGGCTGCCTGGGGATTGTGCAGTGCACGGGGACCTTTTCAAAGAGCTCGTGGCCCCCAGCTAGTGCTCTGTCCCTCCATCCTTGTGCATCGGGATCTCTTCATCACGCTCACAGATTAGCCTTGGGTTTGGGGCTAGGATCAGATGTCAGGCATTCTTAGTAAACATGGTGTTTTGCTACACTGGGGTAAGCAAGTATGATGTTAGAGGTATCTGCAAGGCTACTTTCCTTCCAGAAAAGATGGAGTTTTCCTAATTGGCAGTTAATGTAAAGTATCTGATAGTTTTCTCTGCAGAATGACATACATAGAGCTTTCAATCACAGGCAGGCAAAGAAACTTCCTCCTTTTCCCTGCCGGTCATATCACAGCAGCTCAGTAATTGATGTGTCTTCTGTAACAAGCCCTTCTCTTCCCCCCTCCCTTGCTGTTCCGCTACTGAAGGCAAGTTTTGTTCCTTTCTGTAATGAAAATAATTGGGAGCAGAGTTAAAACAAGAACTCTTAAGTTTTCCCCCAAATAATTCTGATTTCAGCAGAGTGGTGGTAAAACCACTGGGCACAACATGGTGTATATTTCCTTCCCTCCTTTTTGGAGGAGCTGAGGACAACAAAGAGCCTTATTTTTGTACTGTTAGCAGCTTCTACTGTAGGCCACAGCAGCTAAGCCTCCTCCCAGTTAGACTCCTCCCTGCCTTCTTCGCTGTTTGTATTAAGCTTGCTGGCATTTTTCGTTTGGAGGGTGAGAGCACAAAGGACTCTTAAATTCATCTGTGAAGCAAGAAGCCTTGTTTGCCCAAGGAACAAGTCTTTCAAGAGCTAGGTACCCCCAGCTTCATAAATTTCTAGGTCCGCAAAGCCCTGACACATGAAAGATGAAGCTCATACGTGATACAATAGTCATCAGAGACAGGTAAGTGCTTCTGCAGTTTCCATTCATCCGTCACTACGAGCGAAACGGAACATTGTTCTTTTCTGTCTATATTCCCCTAGCATCAGGGAGCTTGGGAAGGAAGGGACTAAATCTTTTTGATGTGAAAAGAGATTACAATCCTGGCACTGGAATTTTTAGCTCAACTTTTATTCTGGTACAAAACTGTAGCCTACAAAGGCGAAATGTACAGCTCCATGAAGCAACTCCTGCTTTGCATTATAGACTGTGCCTGGGAATCATTAGTGCACGTGACAAAGTGCTTCAGAACCCCAAGTCCTGCTTGCAGGCACTCTCCCACCCCCTCTTGCTGTGAGGAATTCATTCTGCAGTGCGTCTTGGGTTACAGATCTAGCTTTATTTCCTTGTATTTCCTAACTCAGAGTAGTCCCTTCCTGCTGTGCCTTAGCTTTACGGACCAAATATATCGCCAGAACTTTGGAGCTCAGCAAAGCTTCCCTGGAGCAGGGGGTGGTGGCCAGAGGCTCTGCAAGGCCAAGTAATAAGCACAAGTAATAAGCTGACTGACTTGCTCCCACAACACAGGCTGAGGCCACAGAGAATTGCTGCCAAATCCTACAGGAGGATATTGCTTCAAAGAGACCAGGGGCTAGGAGGCAACTTCATCAGTGTGGAGCTTGCGTGCCCTGTGTACCCCTGGGAAATGCAAAGGGATAAAAGGCAAAGCTCTTCCCTCTCCCCTAGCCTTGCTGTTGTGATGCTCTTCTGGACGTGAAACCTTCAAGGAGAGAGTGTTCTGTGGTCTGGTCCCTCTGATGTTTCCTCCACCCCTTTTTCTCCCCACAGTTGCCTAGAACTGAAGGATCCCCATCACCATGGCTCGCTTCCCATCACAACTACACAACTATATCAACTTTCTTGCAATCAAATATTTGCACAACAACAATTACTCAGTGTGACTCAATGCCTTACAATGGTGCTGGTACTTTATTTCTCTCCCTGCACAAATGAAGATGCTTATTCTCAACATTTTTGCTCAGGGAAAACAGGGTCCTGTAGAAACTACTGTCATCCTCCAAGCCTCACGTCTTTAAGATTGCTAAATGATGGTGTCTGCACATACAAGATGATTCAGTAGTTCCTTTTCATCATGCTTTTGAGTTAGTTTTGTCTCCAACAGCAAATGCTTTTGGAGCAGGGAACGATTAGCTATCCCTGGGATGCACAAAAGTTTTTGGACTTCAGCAGAAAATCAGCCAGCCTTCTCTAGCATCCCTCCAAAAGAGCTTCAATTTACTGATGTTCTAAAATGGTGATGAGTAGCTTGAATAATGCAGAGTAGCTAAAAAACTGCTTTTATCACCAGGTTGCAGTGCTATATTTTATAGGATGTCACAGGTTTCTTCTTGTGAGAAGAGGAACTTCAAAGTGACCAATGTTAAAAGCACTTTAAAGACTGCAGCATCTGGACAAGCATCTGGACAGTTGCATATGTGTATTGGGGACAGTTCCAGACCCAGGACTCAAAAATGAGGCTTTAGTAATGAAACAGTCATGCTCTATGCTTAATAATAGAAGTGATAAACAGCTAGAAGGAGTTCTAAAGGGAGGTGGATGACCATCTGATGCACCCAGATCTTCCCAATAATGGAAAACCAAGCAGTAGCGTTTGGTGCCGCTCACTGGGCACAGGAGGAACCTGGGATGCGTCTCGTGCTCGCCCGCTTGCATCCTCAGTGCCCCGGGTTGGGAGAGCCCTACACCCCTCTGCCTGAGGGCAGCCGGAGCTAAACGTGTGGCTGCCAGGGGAGACTGCTTGGCTGCCGTCTGCTGCGGCTGATAGGGCTAGAATGGGCCTGCACGGAGGGCCCAAGCAGCAAATTCTGATTTCTTAATGCTCGTCCCCTGTTTTCTATGATACAAGGCCAAGAAACAAAGATATCCAAGAGCATCGTGCCGCTTTGTGCACTATTACTGACTTATTTATCTACCTATTTATATCACGACTGTATTTTTCTTTATCATATCTTGCTTGTGGGGTTCTGATTTTATCTGCGTAATTGTAGCTGCAAAGGGAATTGGCCAAGACTTTATCATTTTGCTAACGTCCCTCATTTCTAATTTATACACCCAACTCTGTGACAAATTGAATTTGTATAACACAGTAAACAAAAGGGCTCTGAACTCTAGTTTTCTGTAATGGAATAACATTATTGGAAACACACATTAAGTGGATCAGACAAACCTGGGGAAAGGGCTCCCAGCTGTAATTCACATAGGGTCCAACCTGTTATTTTGCAATAGAGCTAGTAGGAATTTGCACCCTGTGTAGTTATACCTAATGTTATTAGCTCTTTCCCAAGCCCTGTTCAGCTTTGTAGAAGGAAAGGGGCGAAAATTTTCTGTAGTGACAAACTGCCAGGGCAGTGGTCATTATTTGGAGCTTCACTGAGAAGAATGGGTCTGGGAAGGAGTAGTGGGTCTTTGCTGAAAACTGGCTGCTGTGTTTATGACCATTGCTGTCAGCGGGGCTGTTTGTCGCCAAGAATGGGTATTTAATGCAGCAGCAACGTCTCGAAGACAAGGTGTTAGCCATGGGCCCAAGGACTTTGAGCAAATGTACAGTTACCTTGGTAGGATGTACTGTAGGTGCAGCTCAGCCTGCACTGTCACAAAAGGCAACCAGGGATCCGGCAAATCTACTCCTACAGAAAGATAAATCTGTGGTGGCTTCCCCAGGAGAAGAAAGGTGGGGGGGTATTAGAGGAAATCCCTGGAGGACCTGCTTTTTTGCCTAAGTGAGAAGTTGCTACGAGACTGAAATAGGTACTGCTGGCTCTGGAAGGAGCCAGGTCCTTCTTAGGAAAGATTAAAGCCATTTCTGAACTTGTCTGCAGGGACTGAGCAGTTGCCCGCTCCCAAAATGTGCTGCTTTGCCTCACACAGTGCATGGAAGTGCCGCTGTGCAGAGGGACCGGGCCCCTCGAGGGTGCCTGGGGTCTGGGTGCACCAAGGGAGGTGACCGCACAGCTTATGGCTGGCGGAGGTGAAATGCGTGGGGGCCGCAGCATCCCTCGACTGCAGAGGAGCGCCTCTGTGTCCAGCCTTTCTAGGATCCCTCTGCTGGTTATTATTATCCTCTCCTGTAGGAACAGGTTGGACCTGGCTCCGTTTCCTCGGCGTGAACAGGAGCAGCTTGAGTGACTTCCTGATTTAGCACCTGGAAGCAGAGTCTGGCTGCAAGCCCGTGTCGGGGCCAGCCCAAAGCAGAGCAGCTCTGCCCGTCACAGTCCCTGCTCCTGATGGGGCTGGCAACTGTGACCCTCAGAAGCATTTTTTTTTTTTGTCTCTACCATCCCTGTCAAAAGAAAAATTTTAAATTTCTCAGTCATCGACCGGAGCTGCTCCTGCCCTCTTCACATAGTCTGCACAGAGAGAGAGGAGCTTGTCACTTTTTCACATCTGCATGCAGAACCCGGGGAGACAAAGTCTAAAATTAGAGTGCATCACAGACGGCAGCATCTGAGTAAATTCATTTAATGTCACTCCAGGAATGCCCTCGGGGAGGCTGCAAATATACCTGGAAGCAACTGATAATAAATAACATATGAAGGTAGGAACAAAAATAAGCGCAAGATTCTTTTCAGTTTGTGCCCGCCAGCGGCTTTTTCGCAGGGCAGTCATGTCTGCTGTTTCCTGGTGGTTGGGGCGAGGGCACCGCTCGTGCTCTTCAAATGAGATTTGAAGAAATCAGAACCCTTAAATTGTGTCTAAGGGGAAAGGGAATAATTTTGATGACCCATTTCTGTATCAGACAAGGAAGACACCACAAACGATACTACTTATCCTGAATTTTCTATTTTTTTTTTCTCCTTCTATGTAAGGTGTTAGTAGTTTCAAAGCAAAGAGATGAGTGGGCAAATACCCAGCCTTCAGACCGGAGAAGAGACATTTCTGTCTTTCCAAATGTCCAGAAAACAAGATTTTTTTCCATCTGGAATTCACACATGAATATCTTACATGCGAATTTGCCTTCCAGGTGGTTGGGGCAAGAGACAACTGCATTTGGCCTGGTGTGGCAGTCCCTGTCTTCTGGGGCTGGAATCTCACCCTGCAAACGAGGTAGCAAAGTTGCCAGGGAAGAAGCTGCTGTGGAAAAGTTTGGCCGCCTGACGATCTGGCAGCATTCCAAGTGGAGCAAGCAAGTACTGAAAGTTCCTTGATTATGTTTCCTTTCCAGGTTCCTCTTTTATGTCCTCTGAAGCTGCGTCTAGCTGTATAATCATTACCAGTCATTCAGCCCTGTTGCTCATTTTGAATGATATTTATTAAATTGCTAGGGTATGTGTAAAACCAGCGGGAGACCCTGGAACTATGAGGGAGCTGGGAAGGGGAAATTAAAATATGTGTAGAAATCAGTCTCATCTTTGCAACATTTCTAAGTCTGCTTAAGCTTAAGGCACAAGTTGGATGTGCTTATGTTCATCTCCTGCCTGAGCAGGACAACTGCAGGGTGCCAGCCTTCAAGTTTTGCAAGAGCAGGTTCTCTTTATGTTTAGTCTGTCCTGAACCAAAGCCCTTGCTACTAAATTAACTCTATGCCACTGCCTTCTCCTGAATGAGATACCTTGGCTGAACTGTGTGTGTTTCTGTCGATATTTCTCACCAGATGCAGAATTTTCTTGGCCCAAGAGATCTGATTATTTAAACCCACAATGCCAGTTTCTCCCTCCAGCTGCAGGCAGACAGTGGGAGTTTGTTAGGCCCTTGAGTGTTACCCAGGCTCCTATCTAGTCTAGGAAAAACTGGGCTGGTTTTGTTCTAGTCTGATGCCTTGATTCGTTTCATGCAGTTTACAAAGCAAGAACAACCCAATATTTACGTACAAGAGACGGTGCCAGTAAAACTCCTCCTAATCTCAAGTCAGACAGAAAGTTTACAGGAATTGTGAGGGAAGCAGAGAGCCTGGCAGCCTGGAAATAGCTTTTGCGTTAGAGCAGCCTCTCCCCATTGCATTATATACCGCTTCTCAGCATTGCATAATTACCTGTTTGTGCTGATGGAAACATCAGAAGTATCCAAACTCCATAGCTGGGCATCTCTCCCACACCTAGGAGATGCCAAGAGCTTTTATCAGGAAGTGAGGTCTGGGGGCAGAGGGAATGCGTGGGTAACGCAGGAAAGAAAGAGTCTTTACACAGTGAGTGCCTGTTCTAACTCTTGGCGATTAAAAGCAGACCTTGCATGACTTTGAAGTTGAAAACGGCTCTTTGTGCAACTGTTTTGAAGCCAAATTGGGCTTTGAATGGGTAAAAGCATATCTTTGAGGTTTAAAGAAGACGTTTACCACAGATTCCGGTTTATGCTTTTCATATGCCATTAAGTTTCCATTACATGGGTAAATGAATTGCATACAAAATTCCATAGTTTCAGTACAAAAATGATCACCAGGTCTTGACTTCTTTAACTTCTTGTCAACACACAAAAGGGGATATTTAATGATCGTGTTGGCAGATGAACAAATTGCCATGGCTAGTATTACATGGGATATTAAAAAACTGTCAGAAAAGTGCCAAAACGGCCGTCTTTAACAGAAGCTGGAAATGAACTGGCGTTTGGATTATAGGGCAATTTAAGAAATGTAGGGGAAGGGTGGTTCTTATGTGAGATAACAAATTGCTGCTCTGCAGCAGCAGCCAAGTCTGTGAGGGTGGCATCAGCTCGGGCAGGGGCAGCCGTGCGGGCAGCAGGTGCCCTAGGCGGTGCCCGGGGAGCCCTCGCTCACAGTAGTGCATGGAGAGATACAGGTAATGACAAAAACGTGTTTGGTCATGACAAGCCATGCACAGATTTATCCAAAACTGAGAACCTGATATGGCTGCAGTCAGAAAACTGCAGTTTCCATTGAGTCTAAGTAAATTTTGTGTGTTTGTTTTCAATCCTTGAACAAATGAAATAAATATCAGCGTCCCCTGTTTCTCTTAATTACATTCATTCTAGAGAGAGCTGTGGATCCCAGTGGATCATTTTTTCCACCATGTTATGGTTTTATTAAACAGTGATCCTGCAGAAATATTCTGCTTGGAGCACTGGTTCGGTGGTTAATTGCTGAAGGAGGACGAACTCGAAATGGAACTCGAGTTCCATTTTTCTGAGCGAGTGACAAGACTGGTTTGTTTGGCTGATTTTTCAGGTGGATTGTTTCCTAAAAAAAATGTAACTGCCGGCCTAGAGCAACAGCAAGACTGTGGAGGAGGGTTGTGCTTGTTCTTCCTTTTGAAGAAAAAGAGCAGCTGTAGGGAAGCAGAACAACTGCTTTGGAAAGTTGTTGATCCTTAATGAAACAGCAACTTCTTTCAGCTGATGTAACCAACCAGTGCAAAACATGCAGATATTTATATTTTCATGAGGCAAAGTCATAACACGAGAACACTACCAGAACAAGACGAGAGCGTAATCATGCTTTGACAAATCTAATTCTTGCAGTAGAGCACAAGTGCTTTGAAACCTTCTCATCTGCACCCCACATCCACATTATTCCTGCTAAATGGACTGAGATCACCCCTTAATCAAATCTCTCTACGAAGCAGTCTGTTACAGTAGTCGTTACAGAGAAGATAAGGTTTTAAATACGTTATGCTTGAAAGCTATGTGATGTAATTACTGATGTAACATTGCCTATTGGAGCAGGAGAGAGAGATCACTTTTCCTTCTCCCCTTCCTCTGGGGGTTGCAAGAAGCAATTACCCTCTTGCCTCACGTGCATAACTAGTTTCAGAGTCACTCTCTAAACTGAATGGAGGGATCAACAGTTTGTGCTTGGTCTCCAAGTTATGAAGAATCTACCTTGGGCAGGCGGTAATTTCTCCTTTACTCCCTGAACTCAGGTTTGTTTCCCTGGTTGTGATAGCTGCTGATTAGGGAGCTGATTAGCAGAATTCAGGAGCAGGCTGAGCCATTCTTCCAACCTTTCTGCCATCCTGGTGCAGCTGTTTTTTTGCAGAACTTGCATATCCCCAGGCAGCGGTATTTCCAACGTGGAGTGTGCAGAAGAACTGCCCTGCAGGATGGGCCTCCGACTGCTGACGTAGCATTTACGTGCGGAAACCAAGGCACGAATGTGTCGTTAGCCCATGGGCTGGCTACCACCACCCAGCCTGAGCTGTAGCTCTGCTCCATCTGAGCTGGCACGGGTTGTTCCCGGCAAGAGCAATCTAGGGCTCGTCCAGTGCCTGACAGCTCTGCACCTCTCCCTCATATCAGTCACTCTGTGACTAGGTGTGATTTACTGCTGTCATTAGTGCCAATACACAGTGAATTGCAATGAGTCAGTGACACAGTGCTTGTACCTGCAGCAAAAGACAGTTACAGCCAAATCCAAATGTCAAGTCAAATGCTAGCTTCAGAAAAAGCCCTACTAGGAACATTCGGTATGATGGGTAATTTAAAACAGAATTGGATTATTATCTGGAATATCACCTCTCTGGATGATGCTTGAAAGAAGATGACATTTCTCTTTTCCTAAGAGTGAGGTTCTACTCTAGTAGAGTAGAACTACTATACTATACTCTACTGCTATAGAGATAGGTAGAAGGAGTTTCCATTTTAGGACACAAATCTATTGATTCAAATAGTGTTAGTAGGGCTGGCTTAGCAGGGCAACAGCCACTGCGTTTGCTTTGTCTTTTGCTGCTGCACAGAAGGTTGGGACTTTTAACAACCCTTGGGAAAGGTTTTATTATTGCTGTCAGTTGTTCACGGAAAATCCTCAGGGTTATTCAACTCTTTGTTGGCCACCAGCCTGGAAAGCTCAGATGATTCTCCTTGCACGAGAGTTTCCTGAGCTTACGTCAACAATGTTTGTACAGGGTGCATGTAGCAGCCCAGCCCCGCAGTGATGCACACCCAGGCTTTGCACTTCTTGGCACACAAGCTGTACTTCCCGGCTCTCTGGGCTGCATCCTGCCGCAGCATTCCAGGGAATCAGAGCCTTGCAAAGGGATTTTTTCTCTCACTGCGTTTCAGATGTGCTCTGTGATTCCTCAAGGTTTTGGGTCTCCCTGTTAGGGTTTGTGCCGTGATGTGGGCCAAGGCAACTGTGAGATTTACGGCAGGCCCCAAGCACTGGGGAACAAAGCCAGTTTGAGTATTGTTTAAAGCACATGGGGGAATTTGGGCAGAGCCTGTGTAGTGGATCTTGCATCACATTCAATTGCTGGCCGCTGTGGGCTGTGTACCAAGCTGGCCAAAAGGGAAAGGTTGTAACGAGCTGTGTAATGTATCTACTCCAGCAGTAATCAAAAGATTAATGACCGTATTGCAATTGTTTGATATTCTTTCTATCAAACAGTACTCTGTCTAGTTACAACACTGGATTATCCCTGTTGTGGTCTCTGTCACTTTGAGGAAGTAGTTCACACCTCAGTTTCCCTTCGTAAAAGGACACAATATTTTTTTTTTTACTTCTCCTTTTCATTTATTTGGGCTTGAAAGTTCCCCTACATGTTAATAATAGTATCCTACTGCTGGTGAGGGTCACTAGTCCTCTCAGTGAGGGACGTGATGGTGTGAAAGGATCCCATGTCCCTGCCACAATCTGTAGTCTAACTTGGGGGTGCAGGGAGGACTTAGTCCACTCGCTGTAATTTTTCTGGATAACGAGTGGATTCTGTGTGTTTCAAGAGCTGCTGGGGTAGTTGGCGGGAGAATTTCCCAACCAAATGCATCTGGCAGTCAAGCACAGTGTGAGAACAGTAAGGAAGGGGGGAGCAGAGGTAAGCTGAGAACAGTTATGCAAGGCATCCTCGTGCACCGCCTCATTCTCTGCTTGGAATTTCTTTGCTCTGTGGTCTAAGCCCAGGAAAGGAAACCCGAGCCCAATGCATCAGCACTATTTATTTAGACACAGAAGTTTCAAGGCTAGCTGGGGTTCACCACATACTATAAGATTTCCACTCCCTTTATTTACATCCTTGTTGGCAGCCGCTCCCAAATCCCAGTGCTGCAGGAACTCTGCTCGGAGGAGCACGGCTCAAGGAGCGACGCTGTGTGTGACTACCGCATAGCTGCATGGGGACTTGGCCTACCTGCTTCCTTGCAGCTTCTCTCCCATGACCTGGCCCCATTGCCCACGGGAAACAACTGTTTTGCCTTAGTACCCTTCGTCCATCAACTTAGATACAGCCAAATATCCTATAGAACAAAAGTCCAGTACCCTTCTCTGCAGCGTGAACTCAGGTGCTGCTGAAGTGACAGCTGAAGTCTAGGGGGAAATGAGCCCAGAGTGGTGAGGGGAATGCGCACAGGCAGCAGCTCTGCCCAGTGAAACTCCTCTGCTCTGCTCTTCCTCCCAGTGAGCAGTGAGCACTTTTGAGGGCTTTACACGTGAGTCCTTGATGGGCCAGTAACTGCTGTCCAAACCCACTATCAGTCCGTTCCTATTCATAAAGCTTACCTTGAGGAGGTGTGGACAAAGATTTGGAGGTTCGGGGGTTTTAAAAGCTCAGTGAGACTATTACAGTCATGTAGGCTGAATGCCAATATTATACAGGCCACTTAGTTCCACTCATCAGTCCCTAAATTTAGCTACGTGGCTTCTTACCGAAACAAAACCTTGATCTGTCTTGGAAAGACATCCCGCTCTGACTTGAAGAGTATAAGAGGTACTTGCACATGGTGGTTAAACCTACCCTTGCCTTTCCTCTTGGTATTTGCACTGTGTTAAGCACAGAGGAGGAAGACTGTTTCTGTGCTGTGATGCAGCCCAGACACCCAATCCTTAGTGTAGTTTTTGAAACAAAGCAGGGACACCAGGACAAGAATTGGTTTCTAGAAATGGCCTTGTGAAAAGGGTAATGCAGTTAGGTTCTACCTGTTTCATTTTTTTCAGGAAAAAAAAAATGCTTTACCCAGCAAAGTGTTGAATCATTCCAGCCAGGGAAATTTTACCTAGGGCAAAATTTTTATAAGGTCTCCAAACACTTGGAAAAAATAACAACAAAAGTACACTCCTGGCAGCTTCAGGGAGGTACTGCTGAGTATCAAGAAACAAAAGAGAAATAATGGCTAGAGCCTTCTAGCTCATTTTCCATCTATCAAAAAGGAAGGGGGCAAAGAGTTAGTGGGAACTGCTTGTAATTGCGGATTTCAAAGGGTAAGATTACAATTTGTCTCTATTGTGAAAGCTCAAGTTTGGAAATAATTGCTTTATTTGACTTCAGCTCTGTTCCTTTTCTGCTGCATTTAAAAGCACTCGAGAGTCTCTCAGAACTGCATATTCATCAGTAACGGTCAGGGTGGCTCCGGGAACATACAGTTACCAATGCTAAGTTCAAGCTACTTTTCCTGAGTAAGATATGACCAAAATCTTTACTGATATTATTGATAGCTGAAGTATGTAGATAGCAGACAGCCCATCCACAGCAACCCAGGGTGCCTGAGATAAAGCCTTGAAAACTTTGAATTAATAGCCCTAGTGCAGTGTTATGACTGCTACTCTCTCCCTTCGTCCTTGCCTACTTCTAGCATTGTGAAGGTTTTCGCTCTAACAAGTACCAGTGGCTTCTGCAAGAATTGAGTTGTTCTGATAAGCAGAAGAAACTTGACATGTATCTTAAGAAGTGCCTAAGGTATCTTCTACCAAAGAAACAAGTAAAATTTTTGAAATCTCATTCTGACTTAAAAAGGTAGTCAAATTATTCTTGCTTAAAATCTCAGTTTGAATTTCGTTTCCACTAGGGCAGTAAGGTAACTCCCTAATTCACTGATTAATTTGACTACTCTGGCTGATTACGAAGTTGTGAATTATGCTTTCCCCCATTACAGTTACCATTCTGGTATATTCAACAAAACAATGAGACCCACTGCAGTTCATAGGCCCAGGGAAAACCCTGAAAATTGTATAATTTTGGAACAAATCATGAAAAACAATGCTGTGCAAGTCTTATATGGTGTGCCTGGCTAGAAATAAGTTTCATCTTTCACAGGCTGAGGAGCAGAGGTGTCCGGCGAGACTGTTAGTAGAGGGTCAGAGAGCTGCCTGACGCTCAGGACAACTGAATCCTTGTTCCAGCACTGCTTTAGGGCTGCCGTATCACCTTCTCCTTCCACTTTCAAGTCCCAGAGCCTTTCAGGACAGACCTTTTCTCACTCTCAAAATGAGAAAACTTTGCAGAATGTTTTCCATTTTGAGCCTGTAAATGATCCTAGAACGTTGTTGGGAGATATCTGAGCTTGCGTCAAAATCTCAGTCCCAACTACTGCTAGCATTTGCAGTCCCACTAATAGGCTTTATCCCCTCCCTCTGTTTCTCATCACAGTATGGCCTGGGGAACATGGGTTTTATTGCTATTGTCTGCAGCATGCTAGCATCTCCCGATTCCTCAGCGCTTTGTCCCTTTACCCATCTGGTGGCTGTCAGCTCTTTGCAAGAGACACTGCTTAGGGTTGCAATAGCCAAGTGCAAATGACTGAAGCCGCGGCAGCTGGCTTCGTGGATTTATCCGTGTTTCCTTTGCTCTCTGAGTTTATTCCCAGCACCAAAGTCTCTGGTGCTGAGGCTGCAATGCTCACTTGTGCAAATTTAAATCCCCTTCTCTGCCGGCGCGTCCAAGAGCAACAACGGGCAGTGGCGTCACAGCTGATGGAACACCTTTCTGTAGAACAAACTGTTCAGCCAGGTAAAGGTGCGAAAGGAATGTGTTAGGGAGACATTCAGCCCCAGCACCAGGCTTCTGCTGTCGGCAGCAGGGTGATCGGCCTGCGAGCAGCAGATGGGGAGCTGGGCTATAACGAGCAGGGGGCTAAACAGCAAATGCATTGCTGCCAGCAGCTGGGGCCACCCAGGGCTTGGCTGTAACATTCAACAGGCTGCTGGAGAGTGCACCGTGCCCTTCAAAGGACTCCTGCAAATATTAATGAAGGCTCAAAGCGCCCCTCATTTATCTCTGTTCTACAGATGGGTGGTAGGATAGAATGAGACCTTTCAGAGCCTCCCTCAGGGCTGCATGGAGGCCTGGCCATGTAATCAAGATTAAACCATACTGCCCTGCTAGAGCTTAGGACAGAACTAGGGAGTCCATAATTCCAGCCCTAGCTTTCAAGGCCTTACTGAGTGCCCTTGCATATAACCAAGGGTAACTTTCTGTTAGTTGAAGTTGTAATTTATTACTTCTCTCCTGGAGCATCTTGCTTCCCAGGGAAGGGATACTTGCAGGGAGCATGTACTTTGGTTTCTGAATCTAAACTGGAAGCATATCTCTACTTTGCTTCTGCTGCTTGTCATCAGTGCTGAGGTGTTTACCTCTTGAGCTTCCTCGAGGTCAGTACTCTTCTCTCCTTTCCTTGTATTCAGAGAGAGCAAAATGCTTCTTCAGGGCCTCTGCATAGCAAACGTACGTAGCCAGCACCTAAGAAGTGCCCAGAGAGCTGCCTCTTGAGCAGGCACTTGCTCGCACAGCCAGGCTTGGAGCTTAGTGACTCTGACCTCGCTGGAGCCCCAGGCCAGCGCCTGCTGCTTCTCCCAGCGGCTGGATGTGAGGGGAAGAGGCTCTGTTGCCTTTGATGTTCACATAGCGCAGCTGCCACTCTCTGGCCGCTTTATTTTTTTTTTCCTGTTGGATTAGGACTGTGAGGGCAGTGCAATTTATTTACATCTTCTCCTGTGGATGGCCTGACTGCACTGGGGGACTCTGCGTGGAAGAGGCTCTGCTAAAAGCGTAGGTGCGAATCAAGTTGCTAGAGCAGGGGCTGTACTGTGAACAGAGCAGGCAGCCAAATGCTCACGCGGCAGAGGCAATGTTGTAAGAGTCAGGAGATCAAGCGACTGAAGACTGCAGCTAACCCATTTCTCCTGTCTAGCCTGTGTCTATCTGCTGTCATTTAACAGATTTTGCTTGTCACTTCTTCTCGGAGCTGCCACCACTCTGTATGTAATAAAAGAGCGTTTGAAAAATGCGGTTCTTGCTGTATAAAACTTTAACAAAAACACATCCAGGCACCCAAGCCTCCAGTCTTTTACACCCTTCTTCACCACGGGCAGGCATTTAGAAAGCTTGTCCAAAACGGCTGAGACACATTTGTTCATGAAAGAGTATTTTACTGCCCCTCTCTTTGCCCCAGAAGCCCTTTTAAGTTCATAGAACAAAAATAAAATGCAGATTATATTTGGTTTAACGTGCCTCCGAGTGTTACCTCTCAGGGAAGCAGCAGCAGCCAGAGCTGAAGGTGAGTGGGTGTGCATATGCCTGTGTGCATGCACGTACGTGCACCTGGGTGTCCAAGTCCCAAGTTTTCATTGTGCAGCAAAAGCTTTTTGCAAAGGAAAAAAACAAAGAAGAAACAGACTGCACTTCTTGTATTCACTTTGAATTTGTACAAAGAACATCTCTTTTACTTGCGTGTGTTGTTAAATGAGCAATACCTTCCTTCAGTGTACTGAGTTTTTCTGTAAGGCCCTCATGAAAGTACTTAGCAAATGAAGAGTTCAAAATTATTTTCTGTTCTCCTTTTCTGTCTCCCCTGTCCTGTTCCCTCTCTTCCAGTGAACGTGTGTGCTGTCTGCTCTTTCTGCTGTATTTTTGCATTAAGCTTATAGCAAGGGGATCTTCATGTCTTATATGAATGAATAGTAGAAACATTTGTTTTCTCTCATTTTACCATCTTTCATTCTTGCCTGCAGTCTGCTTCTATTTTTTCCCTAAGCCAATATACTTAGTCAGATGGGTTTGTCCAAACTGAGTTATAAAATCTGCAATTGCTTTAGGGTTCATGAGTGTTTGTAGGCTATGAGCTGTGTAATATCTTTTGCTCCATTAGGGAATGGCTGCAAAATTGTGGTCTATCATGTTAGAACTTACCCATGTAGAGCAATCTTTCAAAACATTCAATTAATCCAAAATTTCCTTGGGTGCCCCTATTGTTATGCCCTCTTAAACCTTAGATAGGAAGGTGGTTTGCAAGAGCTGTGTACTTTGCATGCTCTATTACAGCTATTTGGAAACAGAGTAGTAATGAAACTCGTAAGCCACAGGGAATCATATCTAGAACGTGCAAAGTTGTATTCCAAAGTAAATGGTCTATTGATCATAGGAAAACTATTTCAATTCCTTTCAAGAAGTCTCTCCAGCTTTCTTCTGGTAGCAAATTATCAGTATAGCTTTCAGTTTGCTGTTACAGTTCTTGGCGCTATTCTATTGCACTATAGTGCCCTTCGTTGCATTCCCTGTATGGCGAGGGAGTTCACTTCTTGTGCACGACTATCTTGAAACAAATGCTGAGAATTCCTCCCCAATTATCTGCAG
Organism: Crypturellus tataupa; assembly: GCA_034781795.1. Taxonomy (NCBI): domain Eukaryota; kingdom Metazoa; phylum Chordata; class Aves; order Tinamiformes; family Tinamidae; genus Crypturellus; species Crypturellus tataupa. The sequence continues at coordinate 279,423 of JAWLRI010000195.1, read as the reverse complement.
GCATCTTTGGGATGCTTGAAAGGCTCTGCTCAAGCTCTGAGTGAAGTTAAAAATTTTCAGTGCTGGGCCTCAGCATGACCTTGTGGCATCTGCTCAGTGGCTTTGGAGATCCTCAGACAGATACCCTCATTTTTCCCTCTATTCCTCACCCCCAGCACAGCTAGATGTGCCCACCGCTGGCAGGCTCAGCCGAGTGATTTGAAACTTCCTCTGCTGGAAGCAAAACCTGCTGTCACAGCAAGCAGCCTGGGAAGGTGTTGTGGTCTGTACGCCTGGGAGAAATCCGCATTGCTTTCCTCTTATCTGGGGGGCAGGTGGAACATTTTAATCTCTAAGACTGATGAATCCAATGCAAAACTCCCTGGAAATATGCTAATGAGCAAGTAAACCAGGAATGGTCCTGAGACAGGTGCAAAAAGCAGTAACTACCTTTTGATATACTAATCAAATTATGAGGCATGAGTTTCTGTTTGAACTAAGCAAAATAAATACTCTTAACCTAGAAATACTTTCAGGAAAAAATGCCAAGAGACTCATAAACCCTCTCTGCAGTATTTGCATTGATAATTTTAACCGGCACTTTACAGTTTGGCACTTTGTGCCTGTGCTGAAGGCAAAAAAATCTATCCTCAAGTCAAAAAACATTAAAGTAAAAAATGGATTTCAATAAAACATGATATAAAAACAAGAAATAACTGTAAATGGAATTGAAAGTAAACTGCATAAAACTCCAGAGCAAACCTCTCATTTCTATTCCTGGAACTTTACCTCGCACAGCTGCAGTATGATCAGTATTCATACCTACTTTCCTGAGAATTTACTGCTTATGGTAATATTCAATGGTCCTTCAATCACAAGCATTTGTCTGTTCATTTCCATATCTCCTGAAAATTAAGCGAGAGCAGGTATTAAGCCTTCCTCTTTTCACTGTCTTATCTGCCTGCTCTGGAATGAACAGAGTGACAATATGCGTATGCGTCTTACACAAGTGATGAACCAGAGAAGTGGAGCCAGAAGTGTAGAACAGGTGAGCAAGAAAAAAAAAAAAAAAAAACCCTCACTGAAGATGGAAAAAGTGAAGTGATTTTCATTCCAGCCCTGAATTTTCTCCCCACAGATTCAAATGGTGGAGTTCACATGAGTGCAAATTCAGCACTGCTATATAAAAGTTGGCTCTGCTGTGAAAAATGTGAAGTGACTTTTCAATGCAAATTTGCAATATTGCCAAGGGGGAAAGTGCTCTCTCTCAGACCTTTGAAAGAGGCAAAGGGAGTTTTGGGAGACTTCACTCAGAATCGAATTAATAAAATGCCACTTTTTCTCCAGTGAGTTTCACAGGGCTAGCAGGTTCTGGCCATTTCATTCTCTGTGCATCAGTGCTAATGAAGCCACAGCTTAGCCAGGGGATACAAGGACCGAGCTTTCCTAGGAGAAGATTCTCTACCTGGCTGCCAGTGGCACAGAAAACTACTTTTCCATCCTGAGAACTGAGCGACTGCCAGAGCGGGACGGACAAGCGCACCAGCCAGTGCGATGGTCCATCTCTAGCAGCAGCCAGGACCAGCTGCTTTAGAGGAATGTGCCCAACCGTTTGCAAAAGGCAGCTGCAGCTAGAGGCAAGCATTTCCTCTCCCGACTTAGTGCTGAGCCTGGCACAGGTGTGCAAACTTTCCTAAACAGCCTGAGCCAGCTTAGCTACCCGCTTCTGCCTCTGTGAGCTGTAAAGGGCTGAGCATTTGGCTTTGTCCAAGTGGGAATCAGCCCAGCACGGAGGAGTCTGCAGCGGGTGTGAAGTGGCTGAGCCTGGCTGCTTCCTCAGCCTTTGCACCCTGGGCTCTGCATAGGAATGTGCCCATGGTTCCTTTTGCGTTTTGGTTCTTCTCTGGGACAAAGAGATCCCTTGCAGCCGTGCACAACCAGCTCTGGCAGTGTTTGCTGAAGGGAAACTTTTATGAGGAGATAATTCTTCTCTACTCACTTGAGCTCAATAATCCATCTTCTTCCTTTGCTACATTGTCCTTTGTAGTACGGTTTTGCTTTTGCTGCTTAAAGAGACTTTTCCAAGGCGTATGGCTGAACACTTGCCTTAATTTTTAACCTTGAATATAACCCTATTTCCAAATGAAGATAGTACATAATAACCCTTAATATGAGTGACTGTTGAAACTGAAAGGGAGGTGTGAGTGTCATGACAGTGGAGGAGAAAGAGCAGTAAATGAGGATCTTAGACACAGGGAGAAACCATCTCTGATTTCTATTTTCTCAATAATAAAAGGCTGCTTGAGATTCATCACTGTTACTTTATATGGTTTGATATTATAATACATACTGTATAGCCTAGTTACTCCATGCAAAAGTCTGTGGCATCCTTCCAAAATATAGTATAAATGAAAGAGGAATTTCTGCAAGGAACTGATCTCTCTTACTGTCGTGGATTTGCTAAAGAAACTGATTGACAACCAGTTATCTGGGAGGGATTTTTAAAAGAGTATACATTGAATATTTCATCATTTTACATGGATCAAATAGCATTCCAAGTACAAAGATACTGCTATTGTTAGATGGTGAAAAGGAGCCAATTTTACCAGAGCACATTAGATCTTGAACTAAAAGATGTGGCAGCTTTACTGGGAAATAATTGCTTTTCAGGTTGACTCTGTATTTTACTTTCTTTTCCCATTTAAACGTGTCCTAAAAATCAGAAATGACAGTTGAGTGATATGCAATTTAATAGTAGATGCATGGGGGATCATATATTTCTTACAAAAATACTGCCTTTTGCACTGGATATAGAAGACCCTGTGCAAACCAAAAGTGATACGTATAAGCTGGAAATCACCTGTAATTAGTAAATCGGAGAGGTTTTGTGAATTGCCTGTTGCAATGCTCCCTCATTTGTTATGTCAGCCACTTGCCTGGTTTGGTGCCACCCACAGATTTGCTGCAAATACCCTCTGTGTCATCAGCTAGGTCACTGATGCGGGCCCTTGGCCCTAATATTAATTCCCAGACATTGGGCCACTGGTGATTAATCCAGTGCCCGTCATGTGGCTGGGCTTGGGCAAAATTTGACTGCACAGAGAGCTCCAGATTCGGGTCACACAGCCACCCCAGGCACGCTTCATAGAGTGGTTTTCTTCTTGCTCTCTTCCCTGCTCCCTTCTATATTTAATTTGCCAAGGCTCATTAACCATAAGCCTGTACCTGTTACCATGCCAGATCAGCGGAGCTATTTTTTGGCTGCAGTTATGCTCCAGTTTGGAGTATTAATTTCCTTTAACGCTTGCCCTATTAATCACTTTAACAATCAAATTAGAACAATTATTTTAATGAGTTAATGGATTATAAAGAGCAGGCGATACACATTTATAACCCCTTATGCCAGAGCACTTTTTTATAAGAGTCAGCCTTGTCAGTTAGATATTTGACCGTAAATGCACTCCTATAGGCTTGGGAGGAGGGACGGGCAGGTGTTCTGTTTGACTGATTTAAATATGTCTGCTTCATCACTGCAGGGACTTTTATGTGCCCTAGGCCTATTAAAATGCAGAACCAGCCATTGAAAATGAAAAGCTGTAATGTTCTTGTGAGATATCAGTGGTAGAAGGTAGGGTATTCTCTTTGGGCTACCCCTATTCTGGCTACTTTGAATATGTCAGTAGAAGGAAGCTTTTCTACCACATTTTTCATGAGCTCCAGTCAAGTAGATGCTGGATTACCAAGTTCCACCATCTCTCCCCTGGCTCCGAGCTGTCTAATCCTCGTGTCAAAATTCTGGCCTGAGAAAGTGGGTGTTGCTCAAGTCCTGACACCTTTCATATTTTGCTGACTCAAAGAACGATTTCTTGCTGGATTCTATCCTGCCTGAGCTGATTTTCAGGAGGTGGAAGGATAGCATGAAGGGGCCCATCTAGGAGTAGAGGCACCAAATCCAGCCAGTGCAACAAGATCCAGACATGCTTCAGTTCTACAAGGGAGGGTTGGTTTGCACAGACTATATCTTTGTCCTTGATGCTCAGCCATAAGAGGCTGAAGACCTTCAGTCAGAAATGCTCTTGCTGTGGTCTATAAAAGCTCTGCTTCATGAAGGCTGCTGTATCAGCTGAGCATCTATAAACCCCGTACCCCATAAAGGCTTCAGGAGCAGTTGTACATCTCTTGCACTGAGAGGGAAAAGAGGGGGCAATCGGCCCCACTTCTGTTAGAGTCCCCTGCTCCTCACAGCTGCAGAGCGGTAATGAGCTCGCTCATCTGCCGTTCCCAAAGCTGGGCCAACATTCACCACAAAGCGCTCCACGACAGCAGCATCCACCCTTGGAGCTGGACGAAGAAGAAGTCAAACACAGGCACCTAATTTGAGGGGGGCAATTCCTGGGCCCAAGACTCCTACTCGCGAGCAACAGGGCTCTGAGTAACCGTTTCTATGATGTGCACGTTTGCACAGGGAGCCCTACCCCAGCGCAGAAAATGGGGCCCTCCCTGGAATGAGAGAGCCCGGAGAGCATTTGCATCACGATTTCCAGACTCATGACAGCTAAGATAGAAAGCAACTGTTTAAAATGTCTTTCTAAAAAAGGCAGAAATATATCAACAAGGCTTTGCTTTCTGCAGCTGAATCCCATGATTGATTGTACAATTTCACTGTGCAAAAATCCATCTATGTTCCTGAAGCAGTTTCTGCTAAGATAATACTTCAGTTATGTGACCATTTATACCAATAAACTCTGGGGCTTACAAGTCTATTGCAATCTTTACAAGGGATCCTCCACAGTAATGTCTAGTTAAAAGATATATGTTTATTTCCAGTTCAAAGCATCGATGTCCAGAATCAAAGTATATGCTTGTGGGTAGGATGGAGGGATAAACATCAGAATGACCAGGGTGAGGAGGAGGAGTCGAAACACGCGTTAGCGCAAGCACATTTGAAGAGACTGTTGGTTTCCTGCTGGCCATGCGGGACGCTTCCCCTGGCCGGGCCTTGGGTGCCAGCGTGAGGAGGGGAGGTGGTGGCACCTCGTGTGCCACCCTTAGCTGGTCATTGCCAGCCTGAGAAATGCTGTAGGAGCCGGGTCAGAAGAACATCAACTCTGGCACCCAATAGCAGAGATCTATAACCTGAAACAACTGGTGCTGAGGACCTCCTATCTACATCAGGAGTTTTGAAGGTCTTTCTGCAGGCTGACCCTAGTCTGATCCCATGGACTGAATGCCCATTAGCAGCTGCCAATCCACACGGAACGCGTTGCATTTTTGTTTCATGAGAAAGGCATCCAGAGACTGTTCTGCAACATGAGCCAAAATGTTGTCCGGTGGCATTAGCACCTGCACTCCACAAGTAAGCAGGACGTAGGAGCTTTTTAAGGCCTGCCCTAACCTCGCCTTTCTTCTGCATGATGTGTGGAATAGGAACAGCAGTAAAAAAGAAAAACCAAAGCACCTGACTAGAGCATTTAGCAAGGACAGGATGCTTGCTGCTTTCTTAGGGCTCACAGGTGGGGGCACTAAGCAACCACTTCCTTAAAACACTTTGAGAATCTTAGTGATAAGTGCTTTAGAAACATGCGGTTTTGTTATCTGGTCTACGCGGGATCTGTGTGCAAAAACAAACTCATAAATGGAAAAGAGTGTTATTTGCCGACAGTGCATTTTTCCTGCTAACACCAACAAAGGTAAGCAGTGTTGTTCTTTTCCAGATTTACTGGGCAGTTAGGGAGCTAATGGGATGAGATAAAGAAATAGTAAGTCTGTGAATCCTTTTAACAAAATAAATAAAAAGAGATAGCCTGCATTGATCTCGTGATCTTTTCTGTTCCCTTTAGTGCATCTGGGATAACGCAGTGGTTACTCCCATGAACTGACTGCAAAACGGCCGAGGCAGGGAAGGTATTGCCTCCAGGTCTCGGGATTCAGTTCCTGAGCCCTGCCTGGCCTTGGAGGTGCTGAGCTGCTTTTCTCTCCTGTCTTTGTGCATAGGGATGGCACAAATGCCCTGGGCTACGAGGGTTACGTGGCTGGCAGGACCTGACTGCTGGCAGCACGGTGCTGTGTTGGTGAGCATCCGCATCGCGTGCGTGCTGGGCACACTGCTGCTCATCTCTCTGCTTCCAAGGGGGTTTGGTCCTGGAGTGATGACGCAGGCCCCGCTCGCCCTCGGGCACCCACAGCTCTTCCTAGGTGTGATTTGCAGCCCGCAGGATTTTATTTGCATTCACTTGAGCTTAGTGCTGGGAAGATGTTTTGTCCTAGATTTTAGGTGTCAGCTTATGAGTGCAAAAGTTCCGAGTCCTTAAGGTAGTTCATTTAATATTATGCTACAATGCAATGATTCTTTTCAGGTTTAGGATTGAGAAGTACATTCTTCAAAGCTACTGTATTCACCACATAATTTAAGTTCTGATAGAAAACCATAATATGATTATGTTCAGATACATTTTATTTTCTGCTTTGGTCTTTCACACCTATTGCCGTTTCAAATCCTAGTTACTTTAAAGCTGCTTTTTAATAGCAAAATCAATTTTCCCCAAGTGAAATTTCATTATCACAGAATTCTCATTAAAGAGGTATCTGATATAAAAAGCAGAAGATGAGAAGGACTAAAGTGCAAATTATTAATGTATTTTTCTTCCAGAGTGGTTTGCACTCTGAGGAGATATCCAGTACTTTTGCATTTAGTAGTGACCAGTGCGTCTGGGAAAATTCTGCATGACCGTCTATTTGGCTGCATTTTCATGTCTTGTAGCTTTTTTTCATAGGAATAGAGAACCAGAGGTCAAAGACTGTTTCCATGATGTATTTATATTTATTTTTATATTTATTTGTATTGACATTTGTGCAGGGCACCTCAGTGAAATAAAGGAGAGGATAGAAAGTTATTGCTGTGTTTATCAGTAGTAGAAGAGTAAAACTTCAGTCATGGCTAATCTCAGTTACTCAAGAAAGTTGAGGTATTCCTTCTTGTTTTGAGAGTCTGTTTGCACAATGATGCTCTGAAGACCAAAGGGAAAAAAACAAAAACAAAGCAAAACAGACTCTGGTCCTTCTGCCAAATGTTTACTTTCCAGGTAGGCAGCATTACAGGTGACATCTCTGTTGCTGTCAAAACTGATGCATTTGTTTATCTGAGTTCTGATTTGTATTGTGGGAAATAGTGCATGTAGGTGGAGTAAGGACATCTAGAGAAGGCCTAAACCTTCTTCTGTGTGTGTACAGGGATATCCTCACCATGCTAGTACAATCTTCACTCTGAGTTAGGTATCTGCAAGAGGGCTTTTTTTTTTCTTTTCTTTTTTTTCTTTTTTCTTTTTTTTTTTTTTTTTAATGGGAGGGCAACAGCAAATAGGCAGATTGAGGGACGTAAAATAATTCCTAAGTTTGTGAATAATTTTCCTCCTACCTTGGTTCATAAACCCTTCAGAATTTGTATTCCGTTCTCCCATCCAAACCACTGTTTAGAAGTTGGAGTGCCTCCTCCTGGTGCTCAGCACGGTGCGAGACAGATCGGTGAATGAGCAGAACTCATTACGTAACCCAGTCTGTTCACCCCGTTGGGGTCAGTGCGCCCCAAAAGAACTCTGGTCTGAGTCCAAAGGGTGAGCTCAGGCAGAGGCGGCTTGTTGACGTCTACCGGAATACGTGTACTAGCAGTTGCACAGACACACACAACATTTTGTACCGGCTGCATTTGTAACTCGGGAACTGCCAGCAGTGCAAGGCAGTAGGTGCTTGCAGACCACCCCTGCCAGCGAAAACTCTTGCTTAGAATTTTCTATGCCGTAAGGCCAAAGATGAAAAATAAACCCAAGAGCTCTTCTGTAAGTGAGTCTGCAGATTCTCTTTTTGTGAAACGTAATAGTTTTCAACAGCAGAAGAGGAAACAAAGTGTGCGTATAGCTGAGGTAAACGGGAGTACTACCCTTAGAAATTCAGGAGCTGTGAAAGGAAAAATAAGGTCTCAACAGGCTGCAGAATCTTGAGCACTGCTTGCTTGCATGTAGGAGAGCCAGTTTATAGCAGGGGAGTGAGGGAGCTTTTGTGCAACCAGGGGATGACTGGGGAGCAGAGGAAGCAGAAAGAAACAAACTTCACTGTGAAGCCCAAAAGCATTTTATGAGATAAATCCTGGCAGCGGCTCTGTAGGCTGCCAAACATTCTCCCATTTGATAATGGTATTGGAAACCATCTGACTGCAATTTGCAAAAACCAAGACTGTTCCAAGAGGATTTATACAATTTTTTTTTTGAAGTAAGTCTCTGATGATGCAGGGATAGCCTTGCAGAGTTACTCCAGTGCTAATGTTTGCCCTTTTGAGGGAAAACAAAAATCCTCCCTTATTTTCTGAATATGTGCTGTTCCCTCTAGGAACTGGCAATAGCTTAGCTTGCTCTGCAGCACCAAGATGGGTTTGTCAGAGTACATGTTTCCAGCTGGGGATGGAAGTTGCCAAACTGCTGTGACCTTTTTTTCTCTTGCCAGAATAACATCAGGCTGTATATGGGACCATCTATAGTAAAAGCCGAGACCACATTTCTGCTTCCCTTTAGTGTTGGAACAGTGTGGATTCAGCATGAGGCTTTGCTGTGTTTATCTCAGTCTTCTGTTGTGGATGCCAGAAAGCTTGCAGAAACTGCTGTAGTTCCAGCAGCTGGACTTGCTCTCTCAGGATAAACCCCATCCTGGTCCCATTACAGAAATCCTCAAATTACACAGCTCTACTTTGGATGTGAGGAGTTCTCCCAAGGGAAACGGGAGGGCACGGGTTAAGCACCACATATCGAATGACTTCTGAGAGGTAACACTTCTCCATGCCTTTGAGGTTCTTAAGGCTTAGGTCATACTAGATGAGCCTTAATAGTGAAGTCTGGGTTTCTCCAGCTTCTGGCTACCCTGTGAATTTTACTTTCCATCTTGGACAATATCAGGAAATGCATCGGGAAGATGCAAATAAAAGTAGATTTTCTTGCAGACCTCCACGCATGTTCATTGCATGTGATCACCAAAACAATTCACTCCTCAGGAAGTCAGATCAGATTCCAGTGTTTTCAATATTCTCTGCTCCATTGTGATGCCACCAACTACAGAACAGAATTTCACTCCTTCTGAAGCAGAACAACATATCCTGCCTTTCTTGCCTCAATACAATTTAAACGAAAGAGAGGATTTTGTTGGCTCACCATTCACAGATGAAGCCTACTCTGCTTGTTATCTTGCTGAACCTAATTAATATCAAGGTTAGCAGGTTATCTGCCCGCAGCCTATTTCCTTCTCCTTCTTTTGGCCAGTGTCAGTCAGTCGTTAGTGTATATGGCAGTGAGCAAATTCACTCTTGGCTTTTAAAACTGCAGGACTGACCTAGCTATTACGTGGGCACATCATAAAGTCACAAAGAGGCCAAGAACAGGCTTTAAGTTGTCCGTTTGTTGCTTTTTTACTTACTTATTTTTGAAGGTTTCTTTGTGGACTTTTCTCCTCTAATAGCTAACCCTTTCCCCAACAGGGAGCACATCCCCAGAGAAGAATGGCTGTCTGATCCTGCCTCACCTTTACTGTAATATTCTGTGCTTTTTGTTTCTATTTGTAGCTAATTATATTTTCATAAAGGTTAATTGTTCCAATGAGTTGAAGGAGAGACAGCAAATACACATGGGAAAATAAGTGCTAAATGCATGACTGTTTGGAGAGCTGCTCAGGCAAAGTGCTATGAATTCCCTAATGTGATTTGCACAAAGACCTTGCAGTTGCATTGTCTGTAGTATTCAGGGCCTGTGTTTCTCCTCCCTGGAGGTTTTTTTTTTTTTTTCTTCTTATCCCGCTCTTATTGAGTTCCTCGTGCTCCTTCTGCATGTCTCTATCTCTACTGTCAGTCTGCATTCTCTGTTCCAGGTCTGTTCTTTGTATCACCTCTTGTTTTCAGCTCCAGGACTCTATACCAGGTGGCCTGGACCTGTGCTGATTTTTACCCTACCCTTTGCATCAGTGGCCAAGTGCTCCTGGATTTCTTTCTCGCCTGTTGTTCAGGGTGCTCATCTGGTTGGTAAAAATAGCCGACCTGAAAGCACTGCCATTTGAGACGGCCAGCTCTCGAAGGCTGAGAGGGCATGGGAGCAAAGAGGAATTTCTATGTGGACTTTCCTAGCTAGAAACAAGACCAGAGGAGTAAAGGGAATGGTCCAAAATCATGCAGAAACCCTGCAGCCAGGATCTGAAAGCAGATCTGCCGTTGTTGCCCCTTAGGAGAAAGTTTCCTCGTACAATGGCAAGACAGCGTTTTTATGTAGATCTGTGTCGTATCCATGGCAAGTGCAGAGAAAGCTGCAGTAGAGATGACACAGCTTTTCAGACCTCTTTGCCAACTGCAGCTATGTGGGGGGAAAGGTGTCCTTCAAGTGCCTGAAGGAATGGGTTTATGATTTATATGTACATACAGTGCCGTTTTATTTTTAAACCATTTAAACTGAGTTTAAATTATCTTAAAGCATAGCTTTTAGTGGTGGGAAATGTGTGCTTAAAGGCAACCATGAGGGAGTGGTGAACAGGAGGAAAATGAAAGAGTAAAAGAGTGGAAAATACCACAGAGTGTGTCTAAATTTCTTTTGCATTAAAAGCTAGATGTAAAACAAAAATTCCTTTAAACTGTTCTGAGAAAAGGCTAACAGTCTTTATTATTATTATTATTATTATTATTCTCCAGCAAGAAGAGGCAAAAAACTGACCAAGGCAGGCTGAAATAAGACCTTAGAAAAGGAGGCCTAGATACAATTAGCTAGAAATGTCCATCAGTGACAGAGAAGGTAAGTATGGACATATGCTTGACTGACTGTCTCTTGCTTTCTTGCTTGCTACTGCTGCAGAGCATCTGTAAGGCAAATTGGTTCTCATAAGCTCACACCTCCTCATTCTGGGGCTCTTTTGCAACATGTTCACAACACACTCTAAGCATAAATGTTGTCTCTGGAGCCAGTCAGCCAAAAACATGACCCAGAAATCAGTGAATGGAAATTAAGATATGTATGGTACGCTCAGTATAGGCTGTGCTGTCCCTCCTACTGTCTCCATGGCAAATGCCCTTCGATCTCCATGGCACCCTTAGATCACGAGAACGTGCCTTACCAAAGACTGTTTCAGTAGAACTTCTCAGAATTTAACTGCTTTAGGGGACAGCTTCACTCTCAGGAAATATGTTGGAAACAAGGCAGAGTTGCAGAAAACTAATTTGGAATACTGTGTATAAGCCACAGTTCCAGAGATAGGAGCTTGGAAGGCCTAGGAACTCAAGTCAAAGTAGCAATGTCAGACTCTCAGTTTCTCAATATCCCAGAGTTTTTTTTCAGTAGTTCTGAAACTAAACCTGTGCCTCATTTGTTTACCTTACTTAAAAAAAAAAAATATATATATATATATGAAGAAATAGCAGAATGTCACATGTGCTTCTGGCAAGTGTAAAGCCCCATTTCAACAGGAAATTCCCCAAATAGCAAGTTTTCATATCCAGATGGAAGAAATATTATTTTGACATTTCCTAATTGCCATGGAATGGGGAATTCTGGCTTCCACCCACCTGTATTCATACATGTGTCTCAACAGCTTTAAGGCTGTTGGACAAAGGCTCTCTAAAAGTGTAAATCCTGAATGCATTTTTTGAATGCTTATTGAATAATAATGTCACACTAAATAAAGTGCTCAATTAAAATCTGATTGAATTAATTTCACAAAGGCATCAAGCACTCATACGTGCTTATATTTGCCGTGAGGTGAACAAGTACAGACATTAAAGGAAGTGCAGCACGTTCAGGTTTTCATCTGTCAGGAAGCGCCAAGTAAACCATGTTCACAAAAAGACGAGGATCAATGGGAAAGGTAACGTGGACTGTTCGATGCTGGGCGTTGCCATGGTGACTTGAACCCAAAGATCATAGATGTGTGCGAATTCCTTTATAAACTTAGAGCTGAGCAGAGCAATTATGATTGATTTATGGCCTCTAAAATAGCACAACTTCTTCTCAAAGCAATGCTGCTTTTGTAAGCAGAGCAACTGTGAATGCTCCCGTTTTTCCTGTCTCCCGTGTGTTTCATCTGATTTTACCTTCAGAGCAGTTTCCAGTTCACCAGTGTGCAGTTATTATCAGGTGTGCACGTGAGCGTTAGGACTGGCTAGCACAGAACATCTTGGCAGCAGGGCTACTGGGTGCATTTTCTAGGAGTCTTGGTATCCAGAGCTAACAGGAGGTAGGTGACAACCACTCGGTGTTAAGAGAGAACAGAAAAGGAAAAAGGGAAGAAATTCATTCTAGAAATGCAAGAGTATCTTAAACATAGTCTAAACCGCATGTGCAGTTCCTGCAACGGTGGCAAGATGAGCGGCCAATCGGTTACCAAAGGGATTTGTAACTACCAAGGAAGCACATAACAGCTAATGTGGTCTCTGATTCTGTATGCGCTCTATACGTATTCTACACATCTCTATATGGCTACACTTGCTCAGATATTTTTCCCACACTGTCTGGTGTTGCCTAGAGCTGCCAGCTCGGGTTTTCTAAGGATTTCTGAGCAATCAGCTTGTCGTAATGCTGTGCAGCCTCTTGTAGTTCGTGTCCTAGGAGCAGTGCAGTTTCATTAACCGCAACAAGAAAAAGCATTAATCAGGGTAGGCCCTGGAAGAGGGCACGGGTGCAGAGCTTGCTCCTTCTCAGACAGCTCCCTCATCTCGGTGCTGCTCTGGCCCTGCAGGGGAGGAGGAGCTGAAGGTACAAAGGAATTCCAGCTCACTCGTGTCCTTATAAAGGTTTGCAGTTTCTATGCACCTTCTCTACTCAGAGTTCCACCTTCTCTAGGACAAGTCTTGCTGAAATGATCAGTGTGTTTGATTTGCAACGCAGATAGCATCCGTTTTGTAGTGAGGAGAATCACAGCAGTGTCTTTATTGCTGGGGCAGATTGGATAGCGTTTTAAATGGAACACCACTCCGTTATCACCTCCTCCCCTCTGAATACCTGATGGCTTTATTAACCAAATGAGATCAAATTAACCAAATCTCTTTGGAGGGGTTGTTGGTTGCAGTGGGTTTAGGAGACTGCTCCCCCTTCCATGTTTTCCTATCCCGTGGAGTAGGTTGCTCATAAGTGACTTCTAGTCGACTACCGAAAGAGATGGTGTCTGTGAGAGGACAAGGATGATCAAGGAGATTCTGCTTCTGTGGCGGGTGGCCTCTTTTGTTCCTCTCAGCTCATGATAGCAGCAGCAAGGGCTGCTGCCATTCTCCCTGCAGCCCCACAAGCCAGCCAGTTAGGGACAAACCTCCCCTCAAGGAAGGTGTCTGAATGATCATAGAATCACAGAATGCCTAAGATTGGAAGGGACCTCTAGAGGTCATCTAGTCCAACCCCCCTGCACACGCAGG